>QLTV01004097.1:1529663-1547568 GCA_003457575.1 Thermophis baileyi
TAATAGATAGATAAGAAGAGAGTAGGATAGTAAAAGAGAGAAAAACTAGATGGGAGAGGGATAAATAGAAAAAAAAAAAGAAAAAAAGAAAGAAAGAAAGAAAAAAAGAAAGGAGGGGGGAAGGGAGGAAGGGAGGGAGGACCACAAATCTGGCTGGCACTAGACACAGCTTCAGAGGATGCTTTGAAGCAGCACAGCAAAGGCTAGAAGGGACCTCAGAGGTCATCTAGTCCAACCCTCTGCTCCCTGGCAAAATGGACTGCTAAATTGGCCGTACCCACCCAGTCACATGGCCATGCCCACCCAGTCACATGACCACATGGCCACGTCCACCTGAAGCCACACCCACCTGACCTCCAAGCCACGCCCACAAAATAAGCCACGCCCACAGATCCGGTAGGGAAAAATTTCACATTTCATCCCTGAGCAAAGGGATTGTGTTCAGTTGGTAGGAAGAAAAGGGACATGAAAGGTTGTGCTGATAAAGAAATATACAAAAATATGACAGTCCTTCATATGCAAACATCAACCAATGACTCAAGAAGAAAAATGAAATTAAAACTTTGTGATTCTTTTGAAGAAGCCAATTCTGAAACTGCAGAACAGAGAAAACTTCAGATTTAAAAAACAAACAAGAAAAACAAAACTGGTGTTTTCAAATTTATTGTGCATATACCAGCTTGGTGAATTTATTAAACCTAAAACAAGATGGATCAACAACATCAGCAAGTATTGCAGGCCCAATTGGCAAAAGAAAGCTCAGGACTGCATTGGTTGGAATATGCGGAAGAGGCCTTCATCCTGCAGTGGATAGACAACGGCTAAGATGATGATGATGATGATGATGAGGAGGAGGAGGAGGAGGAGGAGGATGATGATGATGATGATGATGAGGAGGAGGAGGAGTAGTATTTGAGTTTATCATAGAGGCCATAATACTGAATCAGACAAGATTTTTTTTCAGAGACAGGACTTTAGATGAAGTGTGGTTGTGCATGCTCCATACTTTGTATGCCAGTTCCATTTGAAATCCCTACACAAGCCTTGTTTGCAAGACCTGCTGCCAATATTAATAAACAATGGGGAAGAAAGAGACTCCATGTTTTCTGGAGCTGGTTGTGATGCAAAAGAACAGAACATGGCATTTGCCAAATCCATCTGACCATTGATGCCAGGCTTTCTGTTGACTTTAGCAAGATGTTGGACCCATTTACAAACAAGGGACGGGAAGAGGGTCTGTATCTGTTACCCTCACCAACCTGCCTTACCCATTTTTGCACATTTGAAGAGAAAGTAATAGAAAGGAAATTAAAGCTGACCTTGGGTAAGGCATGAATGAGTTTGTTCTGGAGTCACTTGGACATGAGATTAAAAGAACTGGGAAAAAAATCATGAGAAACAAACTCAGAATAACCCCACCCTGTTCTTATTTAGTATTAGATAGGACACAGAGAAATTTGGACAGAGTTCAAGGTGTTATAATATAGAAATCCTGGGATTCTTTGCAATGTTTGTTTCTTGACCTGACTAACTTCAAAGGGCTGACAGATTGGTCTTCCCAAGGGACCAATGGACCCTGATGCATTTCAGAGGAGCTTGTTTTTTTCCTTGAGGTGATGGTAGCAACCTCAACTAAGTTCTACCTGGAATCAGTATGTGATAGCAATAGCACTTAGACTTATATACCGCTTCACAGTGCTTTCCAGCCCTCTCTAAGCAGTTTACAGAGTCAGCATATTGCCCCCAACAATCTGGGTCCTCATTTTACCGACCTCGGAAGGATGGAAGGCTGAGTCAACCTTGAGCCTGGTGAGATTCGATCTGCCAAATTGCAATCTGGCAGTCAGCAGAAGTATCCTGCAGTACTGCATTCTAACCACTGCGCCACTGCGGCTCTGATAAGGGGAAAATCAAGTGCAAATTGTTCTGCAGGATACCATGGAGCACAACATTCTCACTTTCCACTTTAACATGCTTACTGATGCTTAAATAAGTCTTGAAAATCTGGGTCTTCCTTCAGACTTTGGGCTAGGATGTTTTGAGGTCCCTTTGTGAGTCTTCCACCAACCATCCATTTCCTTCCTTCCTTCCTTCCTTCCTTCCTTCCTTCCTTCCTTCCTTCCGTCCTTCCGTCCTCCCTTCTCTCCCTCCCTCCTTCCCCCCTCCTTCCTTCCTTCCTTCCTTCCTGTTGTATTTCTTTAGTTTTCAATTTGTACACCATTCAGAATAATTGAGAAACTGGGCAATTTTAGAAATGTGAAGAATAAATAAATAGAGCGAATAAGTCAATCAGTCCTAAGAGTCCTTCTTTTTATGGAAGAATTGGAGAAAGTGCAGGCTGAAAACCATGGTGAGACAAACCATACTGAATTCCTTAAGCATCTGCTGACTACAATATTCAATACTCTAATAGACATGGATTTCTATGTTAAAGGAAGAAAATATCCATGTGGAAAATAACAAACAGATTTTCTCTGTAAAGGTGTTTCACATAGGCTTCCCCGCTAAACATCAATATTCACAACTGCTTTATCCTTTTCAGTTCTTTTTAATAGTAGAGCTTTGGTGCAAAGAAAGTTCATAATAAACTTTTATTTCTTCCTATAAACTATAAACTCATCCTTTTAGGATGAGTCAAATGATGTGTTAGAGTTCAAGGAAAATTAGTTAGCAACATTGAATATTATTATAGTAGGATTTTTTTTTTCATGAGATGATGGGGATAAGATTAAGTTAGCTATTGCTTTGTGATGGAAATATATTAATTGATTTCTACTTTCTCTAACAGCTTGTGAGATAGCAAATGAAACTGTAAATAGGAAGAAATGAAGGGAGGGAAGAATTGCAGGGTAATTCCAGAATTTCACATATCTATTATTAATGGACATATTTTTGTGACTGGAAATGTATACATTATGAGACCATTTATTTGTCCAGATGGCAAAACCTAGGTCTGGTAGCATGGAGTAATTCACGACTGTAATAAATAGAATCAAAGGACAATTACATGACACACTGGCACAGCAGCTACCGGTAATATGAATTTAAGGTTTTTTTTCCACATTTTATTGATGTATAATATGACAAACTGCTGCAGTCTGAAAACTGCAGTCTCAGAACTTTTTTGACCATTTAGCAGCAAATTATGGAAAAGTTTAAAGCATATCAAAGGGAACCGTCATTTATTTTTCTTCTCACATTAAACTTCCTGGTTCAAGTTAGTGTAAAAAAATCTTGCTTAACTTTATAAACACAAAGATAACTTGTGAGCTCATAAAAAGGGAGAGAGAAAGAGACAAAGAAAATACTTATTAAAGGGAAATATCACTTTTCAAAGACATCCTTGAAATACAGTAGGGGATATAGCAAAATGGAAAAAATGCATATACTTTTTGAAAGTTTTCATAGATGCAGGTATTCAGAAACAGCCCAGACAGTTTGTATCTAAGTTTAATTGTGAATAATATTTCATTGATAATTTAGTGTTTCCTGCTTGAGCAGCGGGTTGTATAGAAGACCTCCAAGGTCCCTTCCAACTCGCTTATTCTGTTACACTATAATATACTTTGGAGTCCTTTCTGAACTTGGTTTGTTGGCAGACATTTCATTTACATCTAGGTAACATCATCAGTGTAGTGAGTATGAAGTTTGCTTGTTTATATACAGTAGCTTACCCTGCCAGTTGGTGGAGATGTTGTTTTCTCCTTGGTAGTACCTTGATTAGGATACCGTTTTCTGCTTGGTTGTCTGTTTGTTTGTCTGGTGTTAGTCCCTGGTTATCTGGATCAGAGGTGGGTTCTAACTTACCTCGCTGCCGGTTCACTTCCTCCCGCGCCTTGTGGGCGCGCCTTGTGGGCGCGTGCGCAGTGCCAAAAAATCCAAAAAAAATCCCCCCAAAAAATAAAAGCCAAAAACAAGATGGCAACGCATGCGCAGTGCTTGAAACTCGGCTTCTGCACATGTCCAGAAGAAGAAAAAATAAAATAAATTCCAAATTTTTTTTTCCAAAAAAAAAAATCCAAAAAAAAAGATGGCGCCGTCCACAGACCAGCACCAACTGAACCGGCTCCGTGACATCACCAGCGGGTTGCTACCAGTTTGGGCAAACTGGTCCAAACCGGGAGGAACCCATCTCTGATCTGGATGTCAGTTGTTGAAGAGAATGTGTGTTTACTTCTTAGCTTTTTTATTGTCACTTTGCAATTATATGTAAATATGGTTTATCTATTTGATGGCTATTGATGGCTGATTTATCTGAATGTTTAGGGGATAGGGAATGGTGATAACAAAACATCTGCAAGCAAGCTACCAAGCTCAGAGAACACCAGGGATTCCACTGTTTAAACCTGAGCTACATATATTATGTTCTATTGGATAATATACTTTGTCTAGAATGATCTGCAGTCTGATGTAAGCTTTGGAGCTGAAGATCCTTGTAAAGAGATGGAAACATTGATTAATGTTCCACCTACTAATAATGTTCCAGGAAAAGATTCCCAGGAGAAGCATTTAACTACATTGTTAATGAGTAAAGGTTATTAATAATACTAATCAATCTGGCTAATTCTTCCAAACATAGAACACAAATGAAATTATTTCCATTTTTTTAAAGGATAATATAATTTAGATTGAGATACAATGAATGATGCAACAGGTGTAAAAAGAACAATTGACTATGGAAATTATTTATTTATTTTAGCCTATTTTTTATTTTTTTAAAAAGCACTGAAAGGTGCTATTTCATCTCATTAATATTAGCAGTATCCATTTATGGCATAAAAAGAAGAAATTTTCTTTTTGTAATATAAACTTATAGATTTTATTTTCTTTTGTGTTTGTCTAGCCCCACTTTAGAAAACATGGCATCCAGTAACAATATACACAAAAACAATACATGATATGCAGCGGTGGATTGCTCCCTGTTCGGCCCGGTTCTAAGAACCAGTAGCGCCGGCAGCGGGAGGCTCCACCCACCAGCCCGGGACGCTTCTGCGCGCGCGCGAACCGGTAGTAAAGGGTTTTAGAACCCACTACTGATGATATGTATTTCCTTACTGGATTGGACCCTTGGCCCACCTAGTCCAGCAATCTGTTATTACAACAGCAACCAACTACACAGGGAAGCCTGTTTGAACCCCAGCATATGGTCTTCAGAGGTATTCATACTACTGTCAAAGATTACAGTCATTGATCCTCATGATTTTCATGAATTATTGGTCCAACCGTTTTTGAAAGCTAACCCTTTTTTGTTACACATTTCATGGCAATATCAATTATTCATTGTGTAAAAAAAATCCTTTTGTCATCCTTCTACGATTCAATTTTCCTGGATGACCTTGATTTTACTATTTTGGGAAGGGAAAGATAGTTTCTCCTTGCCCACTTATCCATACCATGCATACCGGTAGTTTTATACACTTCAGTTTTATTCCCCTCTCATTTGCCTCCTTTCTAAATTAAAATGTCCCATATCACAATCTTTCCTCACAGGGAAATTGCTCCAGCCCCTAGATCATCTTAATTACTGTCGTCTGGACCTTCTCTGGTTCCATTACAACTGTTTTGAGGTGCAGCAGCCAGAACTGCCCACGATAGGGGCAGTTGCACCATTGATTTATATAATGGCATTATGATATTGAAATCTCTATTTTCAATACCATGTCTGATTATCTTTAACAGGCTATTGGCCTTAAAAAAAAAAAAACACCGATACATAATGTTGACACTTCCATTGAACTGTTTATCATCACTCCAAGAACTTTTCTTCTAGATCTCACTCCATTGGTTTTATGAGTACTTAGGGTTTTTGGCACCAATGTGCATCACTTTATACTTGCTCAAATTGAATGACGTGTGCCATTTTGACACCAATTCCGCTAATGTGCAGAGATTCCTTTCACAAACCATTATGGTTTTAGCCACTCTAAACAATTTAGAGTCATCAGCAAATTTGGCTATTCTACCAGTCATGGCCAATAGTAGTTAATACTGCCTGCTCTAATGTGATAAATTGTGAATTTATGTTTCTTTACAGCTCACAGCTAAGACTCAATGATTTGATGACTTGCATATCAGTTGCAGAGTTAACTTGTGCAGATAGCCATATAATTTACTCTTGATATAAAATTAGATGCATGTATATAATGTTTACCTGAATTAATACCATCATGATACAATTTATACTTTATACCTGGAAAATAATTATTTTAAACTACAGCATTAAAAAGGATGGAACAATTTGGAAACATTCTCTTTTATGTTCTATATTAAGACTCTGTTGAATGTGAGATACTTCCAGGAATAAATTAATATTCTACCAGTACTTATGATAGTGAAACCAGGAGAGTATATACCACAAAACCTACAGATACTGTAAATACTTTCCATATATTATCATAAGTTGATTATGGGTTGTATTGTCTGTCCTGAAATAATAGAGCTTATTAATGACATTAGCAATATTGTATGCTTTAAAAAAAAAAAAGTCCTGTCTCTTTTAAAACCCAAACACATCCAGACAATTCAAAGCTTTTGTAAGCTGGCAATTTCCTGAAATAGGAAATTGGACAATTTCCTGAAAGTAGCAAAGCATTTTCAACTCCCTAGGCACCTCAATGCAGTTTCTCTTTTGCAAGGATGCTTAGCTGCTGCTGCTCATTCTAACCTGCAAAAAATCTCAGCCCTGCCAACTTGAGTTCTCTGGCCCTTCCTTATTGGCTTCTCCAAATCTATTCAGTTCCTCATGCTTTTTCTTGGGAGGAGTGAGTATCTCCTCTTCCATTTATCAATACTCCTCACTATTTTGCCTTAATTCCCTTTCCAGCTGACCCATTGGGTGGATTCTGGTTTTGGGTGGAACTTGCACATCAAGCCACCTCTTTTTAAACCTGTGATGAAGGCTAGTATGCCAGCAGTGTACCTAGCAGGAAAAAAAAAGCCTTGGGCAGTCTCCTTTCTCCTCTTATGCACAAGTAACATTTCTGTCATTGGTCTCCTAACCAGAATGGTTTATCTCCTATCTCTAGATTGTCTTCTTAAATTGCCTGACTCACAAATAATATATCTTACTTAAAGCTTTGCCTCTTGAGTGATCTCCCTATACAATGAAATAAAATATTTAGCTTAAGGTCAGTACAGTATGTGGTAAAGGATATAAATGCGTGTCCATAAGTGGATAAATAAAATGTACAATAAAAGGATGAAAACCCATCACAATAATTAATATTCTTTTATAGACTCACTCATTACCCTAGTTAATTAAAGCAATGCAAATATATTTACTTAATGCAATGTGAATATATTTATTTATTTCTGGCTCCTTTTTATTTCTTTGGGTTATTTCACTAAGCTTTTTTTTCTTTTTCTTTTTCTTAGTAATTTCTTTCAGGCTTGTTCTCTCTGGATCAGGTCTGTGTACCTTAAACAGTGACTCTTAGTCAGCATATATCTTTTTGCATTCACAACTCTATTCCCTTTGTACTTTTCTTTCTCTTCAAAGGCAACTTGCTTCCCTTTTCTCTTTGTCTGTTAAGATCTCTCTTATCTTAGAATTCAATTACCTTAGTTTCCCTGTTTAGCATCTTCTTTCTGATATCCTGCTAATTATGAATCCTGGGCACCCAAATCCTTAGTACCCTTCCTATATCTTTCTTTTCATGACAACCCTCCCCACCAGGTTATACCAGATCATTCATTTCCCCAACTTTACTTCAACCACTAAATCAAGAGAAATCTTTGAATGGACAGTTTTTAACTTTCCAACATGGCACATAGTCTTTTTATAGACCATTGATACTGCATTCAATTATTTTCTGTTCCAATGCTATATATGCCTATCATTCTCTTGCTAATACCTAATATTGAGAAGCTATCTTTACTGAATTCTCTGGAAAGATATTTGCATTGCTTTAATTAACTGATTGAGTTTAAAAAAGAATTATTGTGATGATTTTTCATCCTTTTATTGTAAATTTTATTCACCCACTTATGGACATGCATTTATATCCTCTACCACTTATAATAACCTTAAACTAAATATATTTATTTTATTTCAGCAGTGTATGTGTGTGTGTGTGTGTGTGTGTGGCTAACTGACTGATTCATTAGTTTCTAACAAATGTATTAAACTTCAAAACTATTTTATGTAACAAGATATAATACATTTTATTGGGAGTATAATTTTATGCTCACATATGTATCAACCGGGTTCTATCAAATTCAGCAAAATTCATTTCTCATCTTTTTAAAATTGAGCTGTAACATTATGATGATTAAAATATTGTCCTGCTGATTTCCTTTATAGACTATAGCTATTTTTTATGCAGTTGTATTACTAATCCTTAGAATTTATGTTTACTATTCAGTTTCCACAGCTAAAGTAAACTTCTTAAAGTGAAAAAGGCAGACTAACTTTAAACATATGCAAGGAAAATAATAGTGTAGGTATTCTTGGAATAGATTAATGAGCTGTAGATGTATTGAGAGAGCTCATTACATTTGTCAATCATGGTGATAATCAACATATCAATAATTCTGCATTAAGGAAAAAAGCCACATCAAGGTCAGAAGGAAACAAGGAAAGGCTATATTGTCTATCTTTTCTCCCTCATCACTTTCTTTGCAACATGAGTTTGGTACTTTGAAAGCAGAAAAAAATACTTCATTTCTTTCACTGAGAGCCAGATGATATACTACTGGCTGTTCTTACATATATATCTGTTGCAGAGCTAATTCTCTTTGTGAAACATTGCACTGACAGATTTGAAACAGCCAAGCCCTAGTATCACAGATAATGAATAGTTACCACAGTTGAAAGAATAGCATTGCTAATTAGTACTTCTTTTCCTTCTACAGAAAAGTTTAAAGAAAAAAAATCTTAAGAAGAGAAGAACAGGGGGTTCTTGAGGTTGCCCGCTGATCAGTAAGCAAATTTCATAAAGGAATATTACTTTAAGACCATATTATTTTAAGAGATTAATGGATGTGTTTTCTATTATTTATTATTAATGAATGGGTTCTCTCTCTACATTCCCCCCCCCAACAATGCTTATTGATAGAGTATAAATTTCAGTCAGGGAACTATGAAGAGTTCTACTAATTCAATCTGCCCAATTAGCCATTTTCATTGTTAGAAGCATCCTCCATCCTTTGATGTAGATTCAGAAATGTAGAATCCTTCAAGGAAGAGAGCAAGTCACGTGAGACTGCCTCCATTCCCACGCTACTCATACAAGTCCCTACTCTACAAACAGCATAATTATTACTAGAGGGCTAACGTAGCTGAGAATTATGATCATTCGGCTCATGTTGTATGATTTACTTTGTAATATAAGGACAATTAGAGTTTTGACATAAAAATATGCAATTTCTTTTTCTCACTGAGAACATTTTGCTTTTTGGCAACAGCAAGGAGCCTGAGAAACCAAGCAAATAGATCTTGTAGTTCTTCTTCCTTAACTAACTTCTAGCAATCGTAACTACTGTATTGGAGGAACATGAGATGGAAAACAGAAGCAACCCATCAACCCTGTTGAAACACCGATTCTGTTTCTCTCCTCCTCTGTCCCAGCTTGTTCTTATTTAAAGCCTAATATTTAACTTTAAGAATATGTGATTGAAGGTGGAATCTTTTTTTGCACTTTACTCTTTCCTTTTTTTATTCTTATTTCATCTTTTATATCCTCTCCCCCACATAATTGTATACATTCTCATATGAGACCCTATATGGAAGAAAAACAGGATAAAATGTCATAAATAAATATTGGAAAATTGATTTTGAGAAATAGTTTTAAACCAGAATACAAACTCAAAATCTTCAGTTGAATTCACATTTATTTCCAGAACTGAAGATGTTAATAACATATGATAAGGAAAAAGATAATTACTCTAAATTTGCTTTATTGCACTAGATCCAGATGTCATATTCAGAGCAGATCCATTGGAATCAGTCAAGCTATGTCACTAATTTCTATAAGTCTTTTATAAACACAATTGACTTATTGGGTAGTAGATAGCTTTATAAGAATGCTGGAAAGAGAAAAGCTAAAGTTAGGAGTGTAACTTCAGTAAGAAAATATTCCTGAGGCTGGTGCTTGCGTGAAAGAAAAATGAATGCAAGCTTTATTTGGGAAAGAACATGATAATCAGGGGTGGGCTCCGAAAATTTCCACTACTACTCTGTGGGCGTGGCTTAGGGTTACGCGCGCGCGCGCTCCCCCGGTGCAATTCTGTGTCCGTGCATGCTCAGTGACTATAATCTGCCCGAAACACAGCTGAGGAGCTGATCAGCTGTGCTTTGGGCGAAGAATAAAGGACAGCCTTCACCCGCGGGCGGGTGGGAGGGCCCTCCAAAGCAGCAGCAGAGCACAAACAGCCCAAAACAAAAAAAAGCCGCCAAAAATTCCCGGAAAAAAATGGCAGTGCCCACCGACCGGCACCGACCAAGGCGAGTCCACGACGCCATCATGACATCACCAGCGCCTCGCTACCGGTTCGGGCGACCCAGTACAAACCGGGAGGAACCCACCCCTGATGATAATAGGGAAATCTGAGATGTGTAAGCGTTTCTACAGCAAAGAATCAGCATTGTGCTCCCCGTTAAGTAAAAAAGATAAATCTCTGAACTGCACAGGACAAAGAAGAATGAACTCAGAAGTGCAGGAAATGATAAAAGCCTTGAGAAGAGCATTCTAACAGAAGACACCTTCCAGAGAGGCATGCAAGGTTAGCCTTTCAGACAAGGAAAGATATAAAGGGCAAAGTCTTTCTGTTAATTGTTTCTATATTAATTGCCTCTACTGGTCGATCGGTTTATAGGTGCATATAGCTGGTGCACGCAAAGCTGAATTCCAGGATGACTCGGAACCTAACCCGTGCATGTACAGTTAATAGATATAATTAGCAAACTCCCTAACCATTTAAATGAAAGTTTATGCCATATTAAAACTGTCAATATGGCTACATCCCCTAACACCTTTTGAAACAATTCTAATTTGCCAGCAGTTCCAAATGAATAGGCTGATTTCAAGAAGTGCTGTAGCTAGTATATTGTTAAATTAATCTGTTCCTTCGCGTTTCCACAGAAAACGTTAAAGTGTCCCCAGTTCTGCAATTTCATATTGTGATGTAGGTAATGATACTTGTAACATGATTTACTTAATTGTGAAATGAGACTCTTAAGTGTATTCAGTTTAGAGATTTATTTTTTTCCCCACCCTAATTTCATGCCCATTCTTTCCCCACTGTCTGAATGAGTCTCTTTGATATAATGAACAGCCGTGCAGAACAAGCAAAGCTTCTCCTGCAAAATAAGGAAATGATCTGGATTCAATCTCATTCAGCAAAGATTTCCACTGAGATCGCTCCAGCTGTTTTCATGAGAATTTGAAATAAACAGCCCTTGCTTGCATGCTGAGAGGGATGCAAAATAACAGTTCCGCTAAGGCAAAATTGGTATTTCTAAAGCCATAACATTTTAGTCTTCTGAGCTAATCCACAGACAATAGTTCAGACATTTTCAATCCATATTTATAAAATCACAGGAAAAGCTCATTAAAAAATAACTATATATACTTGATTTGGATACCCCATTCATCAATCCACATTTAAAATAATTGGGTAAAGGACAAGAAATGCTCAGGTTTTGTCAGTTCATTTCTGGCAGTATCACTGGATTGCATAGTTTGATCATTTCAAATTCACTGGTGCATAGCCGGAGCCTTCCTCCAGGCTGGTAACTCCAGATGTCTCAACCTGCAATTCTGATAATTTCTAGGGATTATGATATCAAAGCCCTAGGATACCTTTTATCAGACTTGGTCAGTATCATGGCAACCATATCCAGTAGCTCTGATAACACCCTCATCCCCTCACAGCAGGGACAGAGAATTAATTGATACAGAACATTTCTGTTCCCAGCAATCCAAAATTAATAGGGTTATCAGTGCACAGATTTTATGGATGTTAATGATCTTTGCATTTTGCAATAAAGAGAGATTTAAAAACTGCAAAGAGTTAAAACCATGGCTTTCTGGTTAGAGGGTGGATAGATATGATCATATTATTGACACAATTGTATCATTTCTTCTTTTTTTCACTTTTTCTTTCTTTACCCCTTTTTAAATTTTCTCCCTGTTGCTGCAAATGGGTGTAGTAACAACTGCACCTTGAACAGTATCTCAAACTGATAGTTGCTATCTTGAGTTTAGGAGAGGACAGTTGCCATGATACTGAAATACATGGAAATAAAATTGAATGAATTATTATTATTTTATTTTATTTTTGAGAAAGTTCAGAAAAACAAATATCTCAGAAAGGCACTCAGAAAACTTAATTGGATCAAGTTTGTCTTTCTTTCATTTAGTAATCGTCCAGTGGTCATCTGGATTTTTGCAGTCCAAGTAGGGTGGCTCTGGTATCAAGTGAGAAGAGAATGGGAAAATGGTTTCAAGTTATACTGTATGTGACCATGAAAATCCAAATAGGATATCACTTAAGTCAATTGGTGGTAAGTACAATTACAAAGAAATCAAGCCTGATGATAAAGATAAGTATTTTTGTTAGCCAACCTAAGCTGCAAGGCAGACTTATATAGTGATATATTAAATAAGTAAAAACATGGTATGTTGGAACAATAAATTGATAATTTTAACGATATGTACATAGAATATTAGTGAGTAATTAGAGTAGAGACTTTAGGGTCATTACATCTCCAACTGAATATGTACTGCTGGTGATAAAAACACACTTTAGTGATTATCGGGAGAAAGAAGTTGCAATATGATGTATTTATAAAACTCTAAATTGTCGCTTAGCAACCACATTTGTAGAATATTATGTCCTGTTCTTGTTGCTGCACTTAGAAAAGAAAAGCACAGAGTTGAAAAAGCTTGAAAAGTCTGTTCAAATAATGGAGAAGTGGAATGTTGTTTCAAAGGTGTTTGGGGTTTTTTTTTGTTTTGGCAAAAAGGAGAATGCTGGGGAACAGATATTAGGCTGTTTTCGCCATAATTTTAGGCAGCAATCCCTCTAAAATTTGGGCTAACATGACTAGGAACTAAATCTTGATTATAATGCTGCAGAGTCAAAAAGTCTGCAGTGTTTGTATAAGAGGGAGAAAAATGTTATATCTAACTTGTTTTGAATTCACTATGCTCATCTCCCATTTTCTTCCTTTACAAAGAAGGCTTAGATTTTCCTTTTCTCAGATATCCAAGGTTTGTCCTTTGAAGTCAGCGTCCCATTGTTTACATTCGCGATCTCCTGATCATTTATTTCCATCCGGTGATCCATCTACTACTCATAGAACCGTGGCCCCAGGTACAATTAAATCCAACATTATCCATGAGCAAAGTTCCACTTCTGCTGAGAGGAATAAGATGAGTTTTAACTCATCCTTACAGACTCTAGTACCCAAAAGCTGCTTTTTAAGATGCAGGTGGTCAAAAATCACGTCTCCTTTTTCTGTAATGTTTTCAAATAAAAAACACATTCAAACAAATTTGTGAAAAGAGTACTCTGGATGTGAACCTTGCTTTTAAGATTATGCCTATGATGAAGAAGAAGGGAAAGAGTTTATGGAGATTCTCAGTCATCCAGGTCATGATTGTACCAAAGGTGATTTTTTTAAAAACAGTTTATTTATACGTTTAAATAAACTGTTTTAAAAAAATCACCTTTCATTTAACATACATAAGTGCTTTGTGAACAGTGTATTGTCTGAGTCAATTTGCTTATCGAATAATACTTTTCCAGCTCCTAATTTCTATCTCTATTATCCAACCATTTATAAAACAAGTCCCATGTTCGAAAATACTCTGTATCTTCTTTTTCTTTTATCTTTAATGTCAATCTGTCCATTTCTGCACAATCTAATATTTTTTTAATTACATCTTCTTCTCTCGGTGTTTCCTTATTTTTCCAGTACTGTGCAAATACAATTCTTGCTGCTGTCAAAACATGTAGTATTAAATACAAATTCCCCTTATCATACTTTTCTGGTACTATACCTAACAAAAATATTTCTGACTTATAATCTATATGCAGCTTTAACATTTTTTCTAACCGTGTATGCATTTTTGTCCAATATTTCTTTGCTTTCACACATGTCATACCAAAGGTCATTTTTGAAAAGGCACCTGAACTTTATTTTTCCTTGAAGACATTTTGCTTCTCATCCAAGAAGCTTCTTCAGTTCTGACTGAATGGTGGAAGATGGAAGGATTTATATTCCTTTCGGTCATCTGATCGTTAGCACCCTTTCTAAGAGTCATTGAGCCCACTTGGAGGTATATCTGTGCCCTCAGATTAGTACAAATGGCTGTAGAACCTTCTTGGAACTGCTGAAAGAACTGTTTTATGAACAGGACATAGGTGGTATCTTATCCCTCTTACTCTTTTGAGAGAGAGAGAGAGAGAGCTGTTTAGTATTAACATAAATGGCCACTCTTTCAAACCAGTGATCCTTTCTGTCCAGAATGTGGACTTTACTGTCTTCAAAAGAATGAGCTTTGTCAAGTGGCCTCAACAACTCTCAGAAAGAGTGCTAATGACCAGATGACTGCAAGCAATATAAATCCTTCCATCCTCCACCATTCAGTCACCATTCAGAAAGAGTTTCTTGGATGAGAAGCAAAATATCTTCAAGGAAAAACAAAGTCTATCTGCCTTTTCAAAAAGCACTTTTGGGACAAGAAGGGAAATATATTTTTTCTCTTCTTGTCAGAATGCTAAGGTTCCAGGTCGCCTAGTGAAATTTCTTGTTACTTAAATCAACCTGAACAAATATAACACTATTTCTTATAGTTCAATTTTTGGAATGCTCTGATTAGTGTTTATTAGCCATGATACATAAATGGTGCCAGAGTCAGAAGGACTATATGATTGAGCATCATTCAAGTGAGTAAGTCTATTTACTCCATTCTAGATTTGTGGCAGTCAAAAGTTTGTGGCTATTGACAAGAACTTAGTGTTAGAAAGGTTTTGAATTAGATTGCCTTTCTTTATTTTTATTTTTTCATGTTCTGGGGTTGCAAAAAATAAGTTCACTGGTGTGCTTTGTTTCTTGCTCCTTTTTTGGAAGATTTAACAGACATCTAAGAAGATCTTCTCTCCAGAAGAAGCCATTTTAAAGAAAGACTGTAGAAGCATTGAGTAGAGGGTTAAACTTAGGTGTAGGTTTAAAGTGTTCTGGGTGGGATTTACTGCTGTCAGGGACAAAATAATGTTTCCTTCCTGTCCAGATAGAGAAAAGAAGAAGCCAGATAAAAACTTAGGAGACTATGTAAGTTTCACAGAAAATGCCAGATCGGTTGAATGTATTTGACTTTCTTTAGTATTTGCATTTTGAGAAACATTTGTTGATTCCACTTGTTTCTGCTTAAGTTTGTCAAAGTTTTCATATTCTTTTCCCCATATTCTTTTTCTTTTGTTTTCCTAAAGCATGCTTTAGACACAATTTCTCTAATGAAGCATATTGTGTGCATATTTTAGCTCTGAAAACTACTTCACAAAAAATCAGGAAAGTGTAGAAAATTAACTCTGGTAGGTACATTAATTCAGGAAGTGCAGATTAGGTCAGCTCACATTACAATGTGAAACAGGCCATGCTCTCTAATTTCTCTCTACAGGTGATATTTTACTATATGCACAGACTTGTATTTTCTTCCATTAAAACTACTGTTGTTTTGACTGTTTTCATTATGTGATCATTGGTCATGTATGAAAGAAGATGTATTTTTGTCCCAAGAATCTAACTCAAGAAAAGCAGTAGAGGAAAGAAGAAAATAAGAGAGTGACAAGTTAAGCATTGCTGTGACACTTATATATAATAGATCAAGGGCTAGGTAGATTGATTGATTTACTAATATTTTATACCATCATGCATCAGATATCTTATAGCTATAAAGATACAAGATATATGACAGTACAAAATATAAGAAAATTAATCAATCAATTAAAACATCTACAAATCATTCTACATACAATATATTTGTATCCCATCTTTATATCCCATTTTTCTCAGAGAAGCTCCAAGTAGCTTATTGTACATGGGATCATCATTAATTTATTTTGTGTTATGAGAAAGTGACGGCAAATCACCCAGTGAATTGGATATTTGAATAATGTTCTGCAAGGACATCTATGGAGATTCTCAGTCATCCAGGTCATGGTTGTCCAAGAAGCCTTTTGGATGAGAAGCGACATGTCTTCAAGCAAAAACAAGACGTCCAGTTGCCTTTTGAGAAAAGCACCTTTGGGTTCTACAAGGACAGTTTAGAAAGGATCAGCAAGCATTTTCATTTAAAAAAAAAACCTCTATCATATTTAAAAATTCTGTATTCCACAGCAGATTTGGAACTTGAAATGGCAACCATTAACACTTCACAGAAGAAGTTGAATCTTACTAAAAACTAGCATAATAAAAATAAATCAATGGGAAATGAGAGTGAAGGGGAAAGTAGGGGTCACTGAGAAATAACATTCAATGAGAACACACTGTTTAAAATAATGAAGAGTGTTGACATAATAGAATAAATACATGAAACAATTTGTAATGAACCCCCATGGGGAAAGCAACAGCAACTGGAAAATGACAGTGAAGGAGGCAGGAACAACTGGAGAAATAGCATTCAATTAAAAAATAAATCTTTAAGTGGTATTGAGGGAAAAGCAGGGAACAGTCCCAGGAGGCTTGCATGCTTTAGAGAAGACAGCAAGTGCAATATATGTTCTGCACAAGCCCTTTTCTTTGTCAGAGAGAGAGCAGAGAACAGGGAGCTTTTAACAGTTTGGCTGAAGATAGAGGAGAGATGTGTGTGAAAAACTAGCCTGTATGTAATGGATAAATAGAGTACAGAAAGAACAGGGAAGAAAGAAAGAGAGAATTGATAGATGGTAAATGGAGGAGTGAGTGAGAAAATATGGATTCTATTGTTGCCATAGTCCTGGCTTTCAAAATAATAGTGGTAGATAGAACTTCAAGAAGTTTGTGGAAAGAGGGGGTAGAAGGTAGGAGATACCTACAATATTAATAGTTGCTCAGAGTGCTCAGCAACTCTCTGAAACCATGGTTCCCCTGGAGCTGGATGCTCATACCAGTTTAGAGAGTAGGCATTGATACACGATTCTTTACCTGAATTGGACTGGTTGATCAGGTAAAACTGGATAGTTCTTCCAGGTTGTGAAAGCAAAATCAATAGGAGATGCTGCTCTAAGAATTCAAGAAGGCTGTCCTTTAGAAATCTAAGGGGGCAATGTTTGAAACCCAACAGTTTACTTGAGCTAAGGGAATAAATCCAACTCTGATTCCAACAGGCCTCTGTCTGCATCTTAGTTGGGTTCAAGTCCAGTCTTCACAGAAGACTTGTTCTTAGGTGGTCCTAAGAGGTTTCTGTCTGGAATAAGCAAAGACTTGCAATTATGTAGAAAGAGTTCAAAGCTGGTTTGTTCTCAGTAATTCTTCTTGAGTAATGTCAGTTGCTGATGGAGATTAATACTCAGAATGATGTTTTTCTTGTCACACCAACTTGTAAGAAACTCTAGATTTTTGTATAGTCTCTTCCCAATATGGGTAATTCATAGACTTTCCTCAGCCATATCCAGAACTTGCAGATTTCATGAGAATTAAGATTGCCACCATTTTGGGGCACAATTTTATGTCATTTACATCTGAATGACAACCAAAATCTTAATGCAAAAAGTTACTTGAGATTTGACAAGTTAAGTAGAGAAACTGAAAACATGCTTCCTGTACAAATATCAAAAGATAACGTATACATTCTGTGCAAGCGAATACCTGAACCCACATTGACATTTTCAAGGGAAGAGAGAAGAGAGAAGAGAAGAGGAGAGGAGAGGAGAGGAGAGGAGAGGAGAGGAGAGGAGAGGAGAGGAGAGGAGAGGAGAG
>QLTV01004097.1:1558038-1568938 GCA_003457575.1 Thermophis baileyi
GGATGAAGCAAGGAAGAGAACAAATATTCTGTCCTAATTAACATTTGCCCTGGAATTTACTCTAGAACAAACAAGCAACACACACACACACACACACACACACATATATATATATATGTGTGTGTGTGTGTGTGTGTGTGTGTGTGTGTTTTGAGGTTTTCACGGGTATTTGTATGTAGGTCTGTGGTTATTCGGGTTTTCTCCCGCGTGAAGTCTTCGAATAATCACAGACCTACATATATATATGTATATATATATGTGTGTACATATTTTTACTGATAAATAAATAAATAAAGGGAGACTAGTATAGATCTATTTCAAGCTATTTAGCTCTCATCAGCTAGCCATATCCTTATGGGATTTGAACCTGGGCAGCTTGCCTTAAGTGTATGTATATATATATACACTTAAGCTAATGATTAACATAAATATATGGAGTTTTTGTACAGAACTAAGTAAACAATCTGAACGTAGATCCAAAGGAACTCCAGAAACAAGATAGCTATTTCCCATACCTTCCCCAGAAGAAAAACTTTCCCCAGTATTTTTTCCCCTTGAGAAAGTATTTTTAATGGGGAAAAAATCCCATCTAACTCTCTCTCTCATAATCTTAATAATGTTTATCTCCTTGTCAGAGTTAATATTTATTAATTTTCACTGATCCATGTGGGAGTTAACATCATAATTTTCTACTAAGCCCCTTTGATAATTGGCATCTTGATCTTTTTTAAAAAAAATAAAAATCTGATTTGGGTTTCATATTTTTAGTATTCCAAGCATGCATTCCATACTTTTTTTACTGAACTATTTATTTTCATGATGTAATCTTACCATATGTTTAGTGTCCATTTTAGTATATCATCTATTTTTTACCCTTTCTTTCTGTCTAAGCATCTTTCCTACTTGGCATTCATCACAAGCAAGGAAATTGTCCCAGCATGTGTTGCCCACCACCTGGCTCCCTCCTGGAGTGTCCACAACAATCCTTGCCCTCTTGGAAGAAAGGGGGCTTGCTCATTGACCAGCAGCATCACATAGCCAGCTCTACCTCACCAGTAGGCACTGAATTTGTTCTCTCATTCTGTCTCACCACCCACCACTGTTAAGAGGTTTCAAATTTCAGTCTTGTTTCCAAAGCAGCCAATTGCCAGCTGCCTGCTGGGCCTTGCCACCAGCTGATTGTGTGGGGAAAAGGGCAAGGATAAACCCCTTCTATCTTCCTTCGTACCATACAACCTACAGGTTTCTGGGAAGTGTAGTCAGAAGGTGCTGTGGTGCTGAAGCAGCCATTACCTTCCCAAATTTCATTCCCATGAGAGTAATGAGTCTTGGCATTCTACAAGTGAGCCCATTATGAGCTGTGGTAGTGCAGTGGTTAGAATGCAGTATTGCAGGCTAACTCTGCCCCTACCGGGAATTCGATCCTGGGTCAAAGTTGACTCAGCCTCCATCCTTCCAAGGTTGGTAAAATGAGGATCCAGATTATTGGGGCAATATGCTGACTCTGTAAACAGCTTAGAGAGGGCTGTAGAGCATTATGAAGTGGTATATAAGTCTAAGTGCTATTGCTATTGCTTTTGAGTTACTTTGGTTAAATAATTGTTTCTCTATTTTTCCCAGTTAAAGGTTACAAACAAATAGACAAGATAGTTTTAGTAGTATCAATGTATCGTGTATATAATACTCTATTAGAGACTCCTATTTATATAAGAATGTTATTGGATTTCCAACATGCCTATGATGTATAGCTTTGTTTTTCCAGTGTTCTCAACTCTGTAATGAGAGGAAGATGTATTCAGGACACAAATACATTCAAAACAAGTAAGTCAGTTGAGAATAAGAGAACGTACCTCATCCTAATATGTAGAGCATATGTAAGTGCTAGGAGTGGAGAGAAGTAAAGCAACATCCATTTTGATTTCATGTCCCAAAATGGTGACTTGGGTACTTAAGTAAGGATCCAAGTACTAAGGTGGAGTTCATATCATGATAGCATTGTACATGTGTCACCATTTTACTATAATCTTGACTGGGTGTGGGTATCTGTGATATATACAAGCACTTACAAAGATGGAGTAAAGGTTACACGATCCCTGAATAAATGGTTCACTTATGTGACTAATGCAGAGAAACAAAAGAAAAATAACTGTGAAATGCTGCTGAACAGAAATAGCAGCACCTAACAAGATTTTTAAAAGACAATGGCTACAGCAACTGGTTTGGGGGAAATCATTCTACTCTGTTCAGATCAAATCAACAGCAATAGCACTTCAATAGCACTTAGACTTGTATACCGCTTCACAGTGCTTTACAGCCCTCTCTAAGCGGTTCACAGAGTCAACATATTGCCCCCAGTAATCTGGGTCCTCATTTTACCGACCTCGGAAGGATGGAAGGCTGAGTCAACCTTGAGCCTGGTGAGATTCAAACTGCCAAATTGCAGTCAGCCAACAGTCAGCAGAAGTAGCCTGCTGTACTGCACTCTAACCACTGCCCCACCGTGGTTCATATCAGTGTTCTCAAATCAGTGTTCTTTAACTTCCTAAATTGGAGAATATTGGATATAACTGAAGTTTCATATGATTTGTACTATTATTATGAGTGAAAATATTTAAGAACAACCTTTAATATTTTTAACTGCTTCTTAGTTGTCAGATGCTAAATGCAAGCAGAGGTTAGAGCATTATCACTGTCTTCTACTACTACCAGCTGAGAAACAAGTTGTGGTTAAACATGAAGTCTAATGAGCTTTATATTTCAACAGTCATGAAGCCATGATAATAAAATATCTGCCTATTACCTTTCAATATTTTGATCCAATCTAAAGTGATTTTAGTCTGTAAGGACATTCAAAATGTTTACTGATTTATCTTCACAAATGGGTCTGATACCACGATAACAGATAGCTTTTTCCATTAGAACATTAGATGTGGTGGCTATTTTGAACGATACATATTTGGGATAGTAGTATAATTTGAAAGAGTTCACAAATTCTAGGTGTCTACAGATAGCCTGAATATTTCCTGCTGAGCAGTAATTCACATCTGTTAGGCTTCTTGACAAAATTCTGATTATTTTTTTTCCATCAGCATTCTGTGTCCATGGCAAGTTTTTGACAATCACAATTGAACAAATGATGGTGGAAGAGTCTGTGAAAATAGAGCTTGACATCCAGATTGAAGGCAGTTTTCTGGCAGGTAGCAAATTCTATTTTAGATGTGAAAATTGAATCAATTTACCATAATATTCACTACAGAAAATATCATTTTCAGTTCTGTGTTTTGATAATGGAGGAAATGCCATTTATTTTTCCACACTGCTTCCTGCAGTTACAAATATTTATTTGCATTTAGGCAATCTAGATTGCATGGGGATTCACTAAGGAGGACCTAGGTAATTTTGAAAAAAAGGGGGGAAATGCAGACTGTCTAATTCCAAATGTGCAAATTTAAATATAATGCCAGTCTGTTCAGGGAAGTACTGCCAGTGGGTGCAAGCAACCAGAACTACTTATGGATAGACCCAGGTAACTATTTTATTGTTGATCACCAATGTTACAAGAATCTCACCAAACTTTTGCCTTCCCTTGGGAAATGACAGATAGAGACTTAGGGGTTTGACCTCGGATGGTTCCTCTCCCAAAAGTTAAAATGTCTCTTTACTCTCCCCAGAGGGTCCCCCTCCCCTTTAGTCAGTGGTTCCACCATATCTACAGCTGCAATATCAGAATAAGCTATTTATGATGCCCTTGGGTTAAACCACTTCAGAGGTGCCTTGAAATGGGGAAAAGCATAAAATAAAGTGGATTCCCCTTCTGCCTTAAGTCTGAATCACTTGTAGGAGTCATATCCGTCGTGTATAGAACTTATCTGTATCATATTATTTTATCATATTTGAAATATGTAATGGAATTTACTTATGTATTAAAATTGGATGCCACCTAATCTGTTCAGACATGAGTGTCTGAACAGATTAACTTACAAAATCTTGGGACCAATGAGTCCCATGGAAATGAAATTTGGGAAAGTTGTGGCTACTTCATTGCCATTGCACCTTCTGACTATACTTCCCAGAAACACATATGTTGTAGAGTGTAAGGGAATATTGGAGGGGCATTTCCCCACTTTCTTTCTCACCTCTTCTGGTCTCTGGACACAATAGCTGGTGGCAAGACTTGACAATTGGCTACTTTGGAATGAAGGCTATAATTTGAAATCTCTTAACAGCAGTGGGTTGTGACGGGAGGATGAGGAAGCAACTTGGATATTTACTGGTGAGGTAGGACTAACTGGGGGTTGCCAGAGATCAACAGGAAAGCTTCCTTCCTTCCTGGAATAGAAGCCCCTGGGAACATGCCAAGATGGGAAGTAGGGTTGGTCTTCCATGTGATCAATTTCTCCCTCTGTTCCACCTCACACAGCAAATGGTAGGCAATTCCATGGATCAGCCAAGGAGGAGGCGTAATTTCTGATGCTCCCTGACAGCATCCCATAAGCAACATCAACGGGAAAGCCAACAGGAAGTTATTCTCATTACCACTGCTTTTTTTTATTCTTCTTGCTCATGATCTCATGTTTCTCTATTTAGGAAAGGAAGTAGCTATGAAGGAATGACCTGATGGATCACAGGTTGTCTAGTGCAAACTAAACATTAAATTAATATGTATCTCCAGTATAGGAATCTTTAGTTGATCATATGAAAGGGATCATTATGCCCCGCTATATGTTTAAGCAAATAATGGTTTATTAATGATTGTGCAGTGGTTCTGAATCAGAGCCACTCTCCATTCAGCTGTTGTGGACCGCCAGCGGCCAGCAGAGCTGGCAGCAGATTCGGACAGTGGGGAGGTTGGGGAAGAACATGGGCCAGTCCTAGAGTCTGGGGAAGGCATGGACAAGGGCTCTGCTTTGGAGGCAAAGAGGGGGCCAAGGCCGTCTGGCAGTTATCAGCTGCCTCCGGAGTCAGACATCAGCAAGGCAGAGGAACAGCTGGAGCCTGTTCCCAGTGTGTGCATGTGCAGAGTTGCCAGATGAAGGGAACAGCTAAGGAACAAGGGTCGACTTTAGAGTAAGGCCACAGGTGGACGATGAATGGCCCCTCCCATAGGAAATAAAAGAGGAGCGAAAGGGGAGTGGGCTTTTGCAGGAAACAATTCGTTTGTTCAGTTAGTTCAATTCATGAGGGTGAAGATCTGTTGCTGACTTCTTGCCAAGTAATTGTTGCTACAGCGTGGCGTGTGGAAGATAACTCTCCAAGCCTGATAAAGGTCTGTAGTTGTGAAAGCTCATTAAAGACTGTTTGCCGGGACTTTGCTGGAGAGGAATTCCCTTCAACCTAAATAAAAGAGGTTTTATCGGGGCGAGGAGTATGCTTCGTGGTTTGGGAAAGCCTAGGTCAGAACATCAGCTAAATGCATGATGTGTCTGAATGGAGGAGGACAACATCATTTGTCATCATATGATCCATTAATCATACAACATATGAAGATAACCTGAGGTAAAAAAGAGGGGGGGAGATATAAGGTTTCTCCCCAGAGAAAGTTTCTCAGAGGAGGGGAAATTTGAAATAGACTAGAAAGGAAGGAATCTTATACTGTTGGAGCTGTGTGGGAAAATAGAAAAATAGCTTATACATAAAGATGGAATTTGGTAATCTTGGACTGCTGAAGAGAAGTAAGATCAGGGATTCAAATCACCAAAGGGCAGTTGGCTATGTAAGAGAGAGAATGACATAGTGTTTGTTTGGCAATAGCATTTAGGCTTATATACTGCCCCATAGTGTTTTACAGCACTCTCTGGGAGGTTTACAATGTAGAAGCATTATTTGCATGTTGCTCCCAACAATATGGGCCCTCATTTTACCAATCTTGGAAGGATGGAAGGCTGAGTCAACCTTGAGCCCCATCAGGATCGAAAGCCAGTCTACCCAACAGAGATCCTAAAATACAGTTTTGAATTAAGCCTTTGACTAACCCTTTGGAGAATTTATTAATAGATACATTACACACCAACCTAGAGTTTAGGATATGCACCATCTCATATTAGGATGTTAAACAATGTTACTGCAGGCAGGCAATGGCATCTCAGAGAAAGAAAAAGGGATCAGAGTGATGCACACAGTGTCCTAGATCGTGATTTAAACCCTGCCTGTTTTCTAGGTATGTTGTAACATCACAAACATACCCAAAAAGCATATGGTTGCAGCACAATGCTGTGATGTTGCTCTTATTATTCTGTTGAAAGTAGGGAGACTTTGGAGATGCTGCTGAAGCAGAGAAAAAGTTTGTCTCAGAAAGATAGGACAATTAGGCCATGAAGTCACCTATTTTCTTTGGAACAAAGGCAGAATGCAGAAGAGAGGGGGGGGGAACTGAACCTCTATTTTTATGCTGAATTCCCCTTGCATAATCTAATAATTACAGGAACTAATGTCTCTCTGTCTTTAATATGGTATGATTTAAAAACCTGACCTAGTTTACAAGAGACCTTTTGCATGCTATCAATCCTGAGAACTTAGAGCACATGGACATGGACAGCCTGGCAAGAATGGGATATGGTTATGGCAAAGTCACTATGTTTCTACTCTTTTCTCCTGCATTTATTCAGCAGATTTCTAAAAAGAGTGTATCCAAGATGATTTTGAAGACCATTTGATAAGCCAGATTTAAAGATAAAAATTAAAAACAAGGGTAGAAAAAAAATATCAAAGGCAATAACAGGTGTTGTTGTTTATTTTCTTGGTGAAGAGACTATTTTTCCCATTAGGAAATAAAAATGGACTTTTTCTGGAACCCTTTTTGGAATAAATGTAAAGTTTTTAAAGCAAAGTTTATTTTCTCAGAATTAAGGGCATTGTGGTGTAATCCAAGTTATAGAACTAAATAACGGAGTTCCTGTTTCTAACAAATCTGCTAGGCATTTCTACACCAAGAGGACCCTGAAAACATCATGCCTTCCTTTCTTATAAATTGCTGCTTGACATCTTCTGTTGCTCTCAGGGTCACAGAGATCTTTGATTAAGTATCTTATTATTTATTTCTTTATTAATTGTATTTCTATGCCGCCCAACTCCCAAAGGACTCTGGCCGGCTTTACAACAAGGTATAGAAAATACATTTAAAAACATCATAAAATATAAAAAAATACCCTTTTGGTCAGCTTTTTCTATCTCTCCTTTTCCTTTCTCAACTTCCGAGATGACTATTAATAGTCAGTCTGGGACAACCTTGAATATTAACATAGCATTGCCCACTATTTGGTGGAAATAGCAAAATTTAAAGAAATGGGGGAAACGCTGAAAAAGAACTGTTAAGTACAGAACTCCTGGGAGGTGGAATAAAACCTGAAATCTGAGTGGAAATCAAGTTAGATTAGAACCAAAGTACACCCACTCATGAAAAATGTAAAAAACATAAAAGCAAGTATGATTTTACAAAACTCAGTAATAGCAGCAGTCAGTTATACCTCAAGAAGAGGGATGGTAAAATGGAATAACCACCAGCTGAGACCTTGCCTCAAGCATTATAGGAGAATCAGCATTCACATAGTACAGGCAAGTATATAAAAAAGTGCAAGGCTCAGAACATGGTAAGTTTTCTTCATTCACACTATTCACATACCTTACCGCTTATTAAAGGTGGGTGTATAGCAGAAATCATGGTTCTATTAAATGCTTTTATTCCACTTTTCCCTTTTATCACTAATAATTTGGTTGCTGTGTGAGTCATTATAGACTTAAGGAATGATTCTGCTTTAACAATTCCAAATGAGGGGGGGGGCAATATAATTCTCCTTCTCAGTCAATATAATTGTAATATGTCTTGGCATCCAAATAAATACTTAGATCAATGTGAAAGGTTTGGGGGACATCAAGGAAAGTATATCATATCTCATTTGGGCAAATTCAGTGTCACTAGGACTTTTAACTAGAGCAAAATAAAAAAAAAATATAGAGTTCTTTTATGAACAGTTATTGCAATCGATACTCATTTTTAAAAAAATAATAATTGACTCCAATAAATACTTTCTGAATAGGAATATATTTTGTTTTATTTCTCAGTTCTACAATGTTTGTTTACCCCCTTCAATTTTCTTGTTTTGCTTCCATTCTATCATCTTGTAGCCCAAAGTGACTGATTAGGCAGCACGGTAGTAATATTCTTTTCAAAATATATCTAATTAAGGTAGTCCAAAAGCGGAAAAAAGCAATAGCTAGAAAAGAAACTACTTCAGAGTATGGCAGGTGGGAAAAACAATTATCTCATGTCAGGGGGGAAAAATCAGAAAATGATTTTAATGAAAATTGTTCAGTCCATTATAGTCTTTCATTTTGTCTTGAAAATTGAGATGCATTGATATTCAATTCACATGATTTTTTAAAATACATGCTTTCAATTCCATTCCATAACTAGCTTTTATAGACTTGATTTTGATCTTTTTCTGCTACTGAAAACTTCTTGCTAACTTTTGCAGCATTTGCCCAAGGCTGATCTTGCCAACTCTGTTTGTGGGGATTCAGCCACTCAGGCCCTATTAGGATGAATGAAAGATCCAAGAACAAAAGCTTTTTGAGCAGAACAGAAATTAGAAGGAATGCAAACGAGCAACTTATAATTTATACAGAGGGGACAAGGTTCTTGCCACATAATGCTTCTTATGAACTGATTTTGTTTTGATGAAACTTTAGCAATCAACCGTTCTTCTCACTATCAGCAGTTTTTGAAGCTGTGAGTAAAAGGATTACAGTCTAATGTCCCACAAGGACTGGAAACATACCTGCAATTTTGCATCTTTTTTCATTGTAAGCATAAATTTGGAGCAGAAATGGAAGCAGAGTTCCCACTGTATGTTTAAACATTCAGTGAATAGAACAACTGCTACTGAATTCGGAAAATGTAAAAAGAATAAACAGAAAAAAAAGAGACCACTGGAAATATCTTTGCAATACTCTAATTCATAATAATGGAGGATCATTACAAAGAATATACTTTCCAACTCTTTTTTGATGCTTTGAAGGAGCCAACTAGTGAAAATGAAGGAGCTGACTAGTGAAAATGAAGATGTAGTCTCTATTTTCTACCTGGGGCTTCGTGGCTTAGTCCTTTTGTCATTAGACATTCATAATGTTGCCTTCAGAAGCTGACAACTTAAACCAAAGAGAAATGGAATAGGAAAAAAAGGAACATCCTGGGACTGAGATAACTTGCATTCTTCTTGAAGAGTGTAAAAAAAGAATCAATACTGCAGTGAGGATAATGAAAGCATCTGAGACAGCAAGAAATTGCCTGGCTTTAATAGATTATTGGAAGTCTTGTTAAAAACATTTTTTTTTTTTTTTTTTTATATTTTATAAAAGTTCTCCATTTTCCACTGATTTCTTTGTCTCAGGTTTGTTTGGGGAAATGTCTCATTTTACAATTGTAATCCAGTAAAATGGAATTCATTTTAAATACCTTGTTTTTATTGTATTTTGGACCACTGCTGTAGCTGTCAGAGGGGATCAGCTATTTGGAAATGAAAAGAAAGATTGACATGAATCCTGAATAATAAATTGATATGGTTACTGTAACTGTACAGAGCAAAGTGGAAAAAAATGACCAGATAAATTAGATTAGAATTCTTTTATTAGAATTCTTTATTGGCCAAGTGTGATTGGACACACAAGGAATTTGTCTTTGGTGCATATGCTCTCAATGTACATAAAAAGAAAAGATACATTCATCAAGAATCATAAGGTACAACACTTAATGATAGTCATAGGGTACAAATAAGTAATCAAATCATACTAGGAAACAATCAATATAAATCGTAAGGATACAAGCAACAAGTTACAGTCATACAGTCATAAGTGGGAGGAGATGGGTGATAGGAATGATGAGAAGATTAATAGTAATAGTAATGCAGACTTACTGAATAGTTTGACAGTGTTGAGGGAATTATTTGTTTAGCAGAGTGATGGTGTTCGGGTGTTCGGGGTTCTTGTGTCTAGTTGTCTTGGTATGCAGTGCTCTATAGCGTCGTTTTGAGGGTATGAGTTGAAACAATTTATGTCCAGGATGCGAGGGGTCAGTGAATATTTTCACAGCCCTCTTTTTGACTCGTGCAGTATACAGGTCCTCTATGGAAGGCAGGTTAGCAGTAATTGTTTTTTCTGCAGTTCTGATTATCCTCTGAAGTCTGTGTCTGTCTTGTTGGGTTGCAGAACCAAACCAGACAGTTATAGAGGTGCAGATGACAGACTCAATAATTCCTCTGTAGAACTGTATCAGCAGCTCCTTGGGCAGTTTGAGCTTCTTGAGTTGGCGCAGAAAGAACATTCTTTGTTGTGCTTTTTTGATGACATTTTTGATGTTAGGTGACCATTTTAGGTCTTGAGATATGATAGAACCTAGAAATTTGAATGTCTCTACTGTTGATACTGTGTTGTCTAGTATTATAAGAGGTGGTAGAATGGGAAGGTTTCTCCTAAAATATACCACCATTTCTACGGATTTGAGTGTGTTCAGTTCCAGGTTGTTCCAGTTGCACCACGAGGCTAGTTGTTCAACATCCCGTCTGTATGCAGATTCATCATTGTCTCGAATGAGACCGATCAGTTAAAGTAACCATGTATTTTATTTTTCCCATACCACAAGAAGGCATGCCAGCCCAATTGCAAATCATGCCCCTCCAAAGTCAATAGCCTTGTATGCCTCAATACAATCTATTCTTTCACCCATGTGAGTACCGCAGCCTGATAATACAATTCCCAATTCGGTAGCCCAAAGCCTCCTCTATTTCTCGAATCTTGCAGCATTTTTAAGCTTATTCTTGCTTTTTTCCCTTGCCAGATATATCTTAATATTACTTTATTGAGTTCCTCAAAATATTTTTTTTCCCAATTTTATTGGAATTGTTTGGTA
>QLTV01004097.1:1593109-1653051 GCA_003457575.1 Thermophis baileyi
ATATAAATACTTTTTGGGGAATTTTTTTAATTTTTTTTTCTTCTGCGCATGTGCAGAAGCTGAGTTTCTGGCACTGCACATGTATCGCCGTCTTGTTTTCGGCTTTTTTTTGGAATTTTTTGGAATTTTTTCAGCACTGCGCATGCGCGCGCGTGGGAAGTGCACGTGCGGCCACGCGGCGCGGGAGGATGCAAACCGGCAGCGAGGTAAGTTACAACCCACCCCTGGAACACATGATCACACTCAATTTTACAACCTTTTTGCAGCAATCATTAACCAAAAGGCTATACCCAGACTTACACTTTTACATCTGCAAGATACTGTCTAAATCATCTAAGCTTTAATATTCATTGCTGATAATCCTCACTCTATGACACCTGTTATAGTCTTAGTCTTAATATTAACTCTATTAACTCTATATATTTTTTGTAGTCAAGTTTTTTATTTTTTAAATATACATCAATATTATTACATGGACAGTGTAGCATCTGGGTGTCCTTCATATTAATACAAAAATAATATTAATACCAATGATAATTGCTGCATTAATCAAACTTACATAGTTCTAATGTTATTATACATATTTATGTCAGCACGTAATTTTTCATTCTTCAGTTATTCAATATTTGCTACACCTTTCTAGTAGTAATAACGTTATTGTTGAGCATACCAGATAACATAAATCTAATATTAACCTCTATCTTTCACTCTAAGTTTGTATATATAAAAATATGTATACGGTAATAATATTCCCCCTATTCCTAATCTCTTATCTATTCTAATTCTTAATACAGCCAATCTTGATTATTAACAAAAATAATCCTTCCTAACCATCATCTCTTACCCTCTTAGGAGTTACACTTCTTCCCTTTTTAACCCGCCTTCCATATTCCTCCCTTGAATCCTCTTCTAGATCTTTCATATTCCATCCAACCATTGTTTCCATCTCCACTGTTTTTTGCTGCCAATTCTCTCCTGGGTCTGCCAAACCCTCTCTCTTTTCCCCAAACGTATCTTTCAGTTTACTCAGTTCCATTTTTCTACCTCCTAATATAAATTCTCCATATTTTATATCACCCAATTTTGTTATCTCTTCCTTCTTTTCTTCTTGTTTTATTTGTTGTGTAAACTGTTCTATACCTTCTAAGCTTCCAATTGTCCCCCTTGATTCCTGGATTTTATTTTCTTGTTCTATTTGTTTTATACACTGTTCTATACCCTCTACGCTTCCCGTTGTACCCTTTATTTCCTGGATTTTATTTTCTTGATTCATTATTCCTTGTTGCGAATCTTCGGTCTTTCCAGTAATGTCATGTAATAAATCTTTTATCTCCCTGGAATTTCTCATCATAGTGGCATAAATATTTTGAGTCATCCACACAGTTTCTTGTTGGAGTGCCTCCAATTCTTCCTGATGAGCCATCTTGTCTTGTTTTAAAAAGTCCAGATGTTACTAAATATTCAGTCAATTGTCACAACTGAGCAGTGCTTAATGACTCTAAACGGAACCAGTATTTCTGTCGCTAAGTGAAGCAGTAATTGGATGAAACATCATGTGACTGCAGTACTTAGCAATAACAGTTCTGGTAGTTCAGGTTGTAGTTGTGTGCTCTTCTGCACACACACACACACACACACACACACTACGGGTATTAGGAATCTTTATTAAGGCTTCCAAGCCTGAATTAGTATTCCTCAGCAATTCCCTGTGCCAGCACCAGCTCCACTCCAATGAATTCCACAGGCTACTTAAAAGAAGCCAACACTAATCCACAAGGCAAAGGCAAGTCCCGAAGGCAAAGGCAAGTCTACAAGAGAAGGCAAATCCATAGGCAAAGGCAGGTCCACAAGGCAAGGGCAAGGCCACAGTTGAAGAGACACAATTCAAGATTCAAGGCAAGAACGTATAGCAACAAAACAGACATATTGTTCCCAGCATCGTTTCACTCTCCTTGCTGAGCTAAATAACTGCTTCCTGGTGCAGGTCATCAAGAGGGGTGAGGTTGCCTCCTCGCAAGTAGTCTGGCTACTTTTTTTTTTTTGTGCCCACCTCCTCTCAGGCCTACGTGCTCTCAGATCTGGAGGAGGAGACAGTTCTTCTTCATCTCCACAGACCACCTGCAGCTGTGTACCTTCTCCACCTGAAGCTTCTGAGCTTCCCAGCTGCAGCTGTGCCTCTCCTGTCTCTAGGTCAGCCATTTTGCTCAGCTGGTTGCTCCCCTGATCCCACTTCTGGCTTGTATCCCTTGGCTGCCAGCTCACCCTCTTCTGAACTAGCATCTTGGGGGGGGGGTATCTGGGGAAGCATCTGGGGGAACAGTAGTGGGTTTCACTTACCTTCGCTACCAGTTTGTAACTGTGAACACGCACATGCGCAGAACCTTCTGCGCATGCACAGATCGTCTGTGATGATCGGGGCAAACCGGTAGCAACCCACCACTGTGGGGGAGTCATCACAAATTGTTAGACAAAGGTAGCAACTACCTCATCCTCCTGCCTTGCTGTGCTCGCCTCTGCTTCAACTTGTCCTCCTTCTCCTATCTTCCCCTATGGTCTGTCTTTTTGGGTGTCTTGCACTCTACTGCTACTGCCATGCACCCCCAGCATGCACACATATTGGCCCTGGCAACCTTCATCATCTTCCCCCATGTTGCTGATGAGGTGAACCTGGTAAAAGACCATTAGCCGCCTTTTCTGGGTGTGACTTGTTAACAGCTGGAGAGAAAAAAAAGATGATGATGAAAATCAGCTGAGGGCTGAAAGGGAAATAGGGTAGGCAGTGAGGTGCAGAGTGCCCAAAAGGAGAGATATGGGGGGAGATAGGCAGGTGGGGTGAGATGAAGTGCACGCTACAATTGTAAATGCAGGAGTGCTGCCAAGAGCTCAAATTTTGATTGTGAATAAATAGTTATTCTGAATAGCATTAAATAACACTGAATAAACATAACAGACACCATATAAATAACACACTCTGCTAGAGAGAAGTTCCCTGAAGATGGGCTCCAGTACAAATCCAAAAGCTTGAAAGACAAAACCTCTGGTCCTGATGACCGATCCAGATAGGATCCGGAAATAAATAGTTGTTAAGCAAGGAATACCTTATGAGTCTCAGATGTTCTCTATTATCCTTAATTAGCTCATAAACTTTCTATGGACTGATTCTTGAGGTAAAGGAAAGCATGAATTAGCATTTTTGGGAAAATGGCAGTGAAACAGATATGCCTTCAAATTTATTAATGCTCTATAATATCCAGCTAGTAAAAAAACAGGAAAACAGCTAAAAAAACCCATTTATCACCTTGGTGGCTCTCTCAAAGGAAGTAATTACTTCTATATTTATAGAAGCATAAATGCCTAAAAAGCAACATTATAAAAAAACACTGCATGGCAGCAAACCTATAATTTTTGGCATATGGGTGAAATTTAATGAAATATTTTGTCTGACTCTTATATTCCAATTAAGAATTCAACTGTCAGAAGAAGAGAATATTTTATCTATTGAAAACCAAATAATTTAAAAATTGGATTTAATAACTAGGCTTAATTTCCTGCATCTCCCCCTTCTCTTTGCAGCTTTGAAAAAAGAGCAAGTTTCTCTCATTTGAACTCTGAAAATGAGTATCTTAATTGGTTACTTTTGTCTCCATTTTAGACCCTTTCTGCTTTTCCATTTACTTGCATAAATTTTCCTGTCCTCTAGTTATAACAGTGTGAAAGATGGAGAATGGGATTCCATTTAAAGTTCTACTTCCAACTTCCATTATATTCAGTTAAAATATGCAAAAATTCTATGTATGGAAGAATTATATGTATCACCGACTATTATAGAGCATAAATGTTAGATGCTAAGACAGCAGGTATTACTCCACATTCCCTCCAGGAGTTTATTCTCCCAAATATCATGTAAACAAAGTTACTGACAAAGGCAGGGTTTGGACCATCCATAAAAAACTCCAAGCTAATCCCTCAAAATCCAGAAATTTGAGAGAAGAAAAAAAGTCTTGTTAAAACTATTTTCTTTCTCTTGAACATGCTTGAATATCTTGCTTAAACAACCATATAATTCTCATCATTTGTTCAGTTAAAAGTAAGAAAGCCCCAAAGAGAAATGCAAATTTAGACTGTATCAGTACATGAACATCCCTATAGAATTATACACCAGATTCCTCTTTCCTGTTCAAGAGCATTGGAAATCTCAATGGATGAGCATATATAAGGGACACGGGAGGATAGACTACTGTGCAGCGGCCTACTCCATATTCAGTAGAGTTTCATTTTCATGCATTCTCATCAGTGGTGAAATCCAAAAATTTTTACTACCGGTTCTGTGGGTGTGGCTTGGTGGGCGTGGTGTGGCTTGGTGGGTGTGGCAGGGGAAGGATACTGCAAAATCTCCATTCCCACCCCACTCCAGGGGAAGGATACTGCAAAATCTCCATTCCCACCCCATTCCAGAGGGAAGGATATTGCAAAATCTCCATTCCTACCCCACTCTGGGGCCAGCCAGAGGTGGTATTTGCCGGTTCTCCAAACTACTCAAAATTTCCTCTACCGGTTCTCCGAACTACTCAAAATTTCTGCTACCGGTTCTCCAGAACCTGTCGGAACCTGCTGGATTTCACCCCTGATTCTCATGTGTTGTTATTCAGATATGTTAATAGCAACCTTCATTTCTGTAACAGAAGAACTGTATGCACCACTATCTTTATTGTAGGAAGGACATGTCACACAATTTACTATGAGATTCTCTTAACGGGTTAGAGAATTTCAGCAGAAGATTCTGCAAGGATCCATCACTGTCAAATAGAACCATACAATCCAGACTGTTGATACATGTAGTCCTCGACTGACAACCAAAAGGAAGCCCAAAATTTCTGTTGCTAAGTGAGACATTTGTTAAGTGAATTTTGCCCCATTTTACGATCTTTCTTGCCACTGTTGTTAAGTGAATCATTGCAGCTGTTAAATTAATAACATGGTTGTAAAGTGAATCTGGCTTCCCTGTTGACTTTGCAAAAACTGATCTTATGACCCCAGGATACTGTAACTATCACAAATATGAACCAATTGCCAAGCATCTGAATTTTGATCATATGACCAAAGGGATTCTGCAACAGTCGTAAGTGTGAAAAACGGTCATGTCACTTTTTTCAGTGCTGTTGTAACTTTAAACAGTCACTAAATGAACTGTTGTAAGTCAAGGACTACCTGCTTCACATTAGAATAATACTAAATACTATTAAAGCAAGTTAAGTATTATGCTGCTCCTATCAGATACATTTTGAATGTTCCATTAAGCTGTGGGTGAGAGAGAAAGAGGGGGTGAGTGAAAGGAGGGAACCACGGGTATATCTTCATAGTAGAGCTTTTAATGATTTTCTGTTATTTTGTGTTTCATTATAATTAAACACACTTAATGCTTTGGCCCAACAAATAGGGGTAACAGGAACTGTGTTCGCCTTTCTGTGACATAAAAATCAAGCTCTTAAAAAAAAAAGTAATACATCTAAAAGAATGAAGAACCAGAAATACGCAGGGAAAGAGAACTATAAAAAATTGGTTAGGGATTTGGAGTGGAATGTTTTGTTTTCTTTGGGGGGGGACCATTTTTTTTCTCTCTCATGCACACTTACACAGAAAATACCCTGGAAAATTCAATATAGCATGAATGAAAAAGAGCTGAGCTTCAAAATGAATGCATGTGCTGACTGTATAATGTTATTAGAGACAGGCTATGATCATTATAAGCAGAAATTATTTATCTAAGGACAAAATTGTTAGTGGACTTAGAGTCAGAGTGTGCAAATTTCATTCTGATGCTCTTTTTCTTAAGCTGATTCAGTTAATTATTTATGTCTAGGAATATTTCAGAAGTACTGGACAAAAATTACTACACCATGGCTTCTGAACTAGCAATGTAAGATTGGAAAAAAGAGGTGGCTTTTTGAATGACCCAACAACAGATACTTCATACACGTTCCCTCTCATTCTGAAGCACCTCTATAGAAAGATTTGCACAGCTCTAATATATACTGTGTTTCTTAGAAGCACACAATATATGTGTGTTTCAGGCTATCCTCACCCTAATGATGGATTAAAAAATGATCTTATCCAGTAATACTATCTGTGGAAAACAAAGTAATCTGAGAGGGAAAAGAAAACTAATCGGTTTTCAAAGGACAGATAAAAATTTAACAAGTTTTCTTATCTGTCTTTTAACCATACAATATCTATTATTTAGCTCCAAATCTTTTGATCCAGTAGGTGCTGCCTTCCCCTTTACTTTATATAGGAGTTTAAAACAATTAGTCCCTTTTAATAATTTAAACAATACAGCCAAAAGACGAACAGAGGTAGATGCAAGCATTTCGTATTGACTCATCAGTTCCTACATTACAATAACAGGGTTAAAATCAGCCTCAAATATAAGATTTAGCAAGAACATTAAGCCTATAACGTATGCAGGAAAGCAACTAATGGCAAACCTTACGCCCACGGGAGGCGTAGATTGACATAAAGCCATTTCTGCACGCACGAGGAAGGCTTCAAACGGTTAATGGCAACTGCTTCAGCAAACCGCAGGAAACGTGAGTTCCTATGGCACAGTTGAACTTTAAACGCAGAGTTTTGATCCACCTGGTGACCCGTAGATAGTAAGGAGCATCTTCTGAAATGGGTCCAAACAGCCTTGAGTAATCCAACAACAACAGCAAATCATGGTCATAAAATGCCTTCTTCGGCCATTGTGAGACTTACTATCTATGGGTCACCAGGTGGATCAAAACTCTGCATTTAAAGTTCTACTGTGCCACAGGAACTCTCATTTCCTGCGGTTTGCTGAGGCAGTTGCCATTAACCTTTTGAAGCCTCCCTTGTGCATGCAGAAACGGCTTTATGTCAATCTACTCCTCCAGTGGGCGTAAAGTTTGCCATTGGTTGCTTTCCTGCATACGTTATAGGCTTAATTAATACTCTTGCTAGATCTTATATTTGAGGCTGATTTTAACCGTGTTATTGTAATGTAGGTACTGGTGAGTCAATACGAAATGCTTGCATCTACCTCTGTTCGTCTTTTGGCTGTATTGTTTAAATTATATATGAGTGTTGATTATTATTATAGAACATTTGAGGGATGCATGTGGACCTCAGAATCTGTTCCATTTATTTCAGAGATGGTCACATATATGCATTTCTTGCAAATCAGATGCCATGATAAATAACCAGTGGAGTAAATCATAGGGCTATGCAAACCTTTGATGCAGTGAATAAAGTCAATGGTGATTTAGTTAAATTACTCCAACTGAAGCAGAAATGCTTCCAGGAGCTGCAGAGGCTTCTAACAGACTTGAATAAAAATCAAGGCTGCAAAGTGACAGGAGGTCTCTTATCAAGAGAAGTTGTGTTTCCTCAAGAAGAAAAACAGTGTAGTCTCTCAGCTACAAAGCATATATGTATTCCCTCTTTTGTTTGGGAAAAATTGTCAACAATCAGTTCTAAAGACATCTGAATCTATGGGTAGTTGAGTTTGTATCCTGACCTTAAGATTTCTTTGCTTGATCAAGCTCCTGTCTGTTTTTTGGGATCCCTCTGGGTTCAGAGTTGTACAGCCTTTAAATTTATGCTAAACAGCATAGTTGCATGTATAGGAAATGAGCTTCTAGTGATTTAAGACTGGGAAATAAACTGTTGCATTGCTAGGTACTGAATACTCATGACAAGAAACCAACTGTCTAAGAAATGGCCATTAATCACTATAGACAAGGAAATATATTTTTTTAAGAATAAATTGTTAGGGATGAGTAAATCTATCATATTCTCTTTTTTATATACCATCTTAATGCTATTTAGTCTAGTTTCTTCAGGAATTTATGACTACTTATCTTCTAAAACATTCATTTTCTTCAACACTTTTTTTGTATGACTCTTTGGATTATAAAAAAAACAGTCTAAGAACCTGTAATGGGCATTGGACCGTGTTAATGTTTCAGGGTATTATATCTAAATTTAGGGCAAGAGGTATTCTAGATCCACAAAACTTTATTTTGAATAAAGGATGTATAAAATTACAAAAAGTGCCTACCCCAAAACACTACAGAGCTTTTCAAAAAAGAATGTGATATTGAATATTTTTGACATAAATTTCTAACACAAATTTTGTTAGAAAGGTACCCCTATATAATATAATTATATCTTTTGTTCTGGAAATATACATATAAACTCTGAAGCCATCAAAGATGCATATAATCAATGTTTTTGTGGGGAGAAAGAAATGGATATGCTTTGATCAAGAGCTGGCTCTGTATTTGAACTTCAATTCATTTTTAAACTTATATTATTAAAAACTGAGAGCATGAATTGAATATGTATGGAACACTGGAGTAGAACATTTTGTATACAATTGCACATTTTAAAAAGTTCAGTTGACAGATGTTTTCCTTTTAAGTGCCAATGTACTGAGTTTCCAACAATTTACAGTAAATATACTTTAACTTTCCTGACAGTGCAGCATGAACATATTCTGGTAACCATTTTTTTCTGTGCCATGTCCTCAAAACATTGCCTTCATTTCAGGTCTAACCCATAAAGAGGCAGCTTAATATAAGCATTGGCTGTTTGATTTTTAAAACAATTTAAAGCAGGTTGTTTTCTGTGAATATGATTTAGAATGTTTCGCTGATGATGTATTTGCTGACTCAAGTTAAAGATGGGAACTTCCCTGCAATTTTTTACTGTTTTAGCTGCTGTGGACACATCTCCTCACATTGCTCAGAATGGATGATCTTTTATGGGTGCAGTAAACTACTGGTTTCCACCCAGCATCTACTTACACAATGCCTGACATGCTTTCTGAAGTGCTTACTGTATCTTATCTTGCAAGGATTCCTTATAGAATTAGTGATCCTTTGAAAGAATAGTACACTTGTTGTCTAAATAAAGTTTTATGGGTTTTTGGAAAAAGCAAAGGGCTCTGTTTAAAAAGCAGGACTAGTTCTTAAACAGAGCCCTTTGCTTTTTGCATTTTACATAGAAGGTTTAAATTAAAAAGGGAAAAAAACTGGTTTCTGCTTGCTATGTATTGTCGATCTTGGTACTACTAGGTACATTACAGGGTTTCCATTGCTTCTGCCAATGAGAAGGCTACCCAGGGCTATGTTTTTATTGTATTCATTACTTTTATTGAAGGAACAATGCTATTTTCCTTTCTCTACTCTCAGCTACTTCAGTTGCTTCCAACCACAAGGACAGAACTGGACAGCCTATGATTAGAAGATAACATCAGTCTCAATTATTATTGAGTGGAAACCTCTTATGTACTTTTTGCTGAAGAAGAAAAAAAGGAATTTGTGATTTATGGGTTTCACAATTAGAAAGTATGGAAAGAAGGAAGTTATTATCTAATCTTAGTAAGGGTAAAACATGAATATATGAAGACGATTGGAGACCACTTCTGTATACTCTTTACTTTTTCTTTCCCTTTTCTTTGTTTTCTTTGTTCCCTTATCTTTTCATTGTTTCTCTTCATTTATTTTCTTTCTTCTCTAAAGAATTTAGAAAAAGAAATGTTTTTATCTTGTTAAATGTGTATATGTTTATGTATATATACAATGGGCAATCACAATATATGCCTTCTTTCCTGTCCAGTGCAGTCATAGAGTTGTTATCTGATATCATGTTCTCATACAAAACTTTCATACAACTTATCAAAATGATAAAACTTTATTGCAATGTAGTGTAATATAACTTGTTCCACATTAAAACAGTGAGAACACATTAAAAAAGTAAGAACAGCTCTCTTTCCAGCAATTAAATTTTTTTATGTCAGAGTATCTTTCTGTCAACTCAAAGACCTGTGAAAGCATTGTCTTTGAAAGTTTTCAGCTTCTGAATTCATTCTATGAACCCAAGGATTTCTACAGCTAACAAGCTTGTTTTTTAATTTTTTAATCTGAATCTGAAAAAAAATAGGGACATTTGTGTAAAGAGAAGGAAAATTTATAAAGAATGAATGCTGAATGCTGTTGTACAAATTGTGGGAGTTATGTGTTGGAAATATAAGAAATGAACTTGCTGGTTCTTTTCTTTTAATCAGTTGCTGGGTTGGGTTGTTGGGTTGGTCAGCTAGTTTGAAAGGAGTATGCTCAAGATGATGATTGGGTCACTTGGAGGTTACATTTTAACTGAAAAACGTTTCTGATTTCATAATTATGTCTCCCATCCAAGAGATTGCAGCTGCAATATTTTTTCATTATTAATTCAGGATTCCAATTCAGAAGTGGAATATTTTAATTATCCAATTCCATTTTGGAATGTGGGCTTCAACTGAGTCCAAAGCATATCTTTGGTATGCACACATATTCTTTTGTGGCCAAGATATGGTAGCTGCCTAAATTAATATAAGTGATTTCAAACTTTTATTGCTATCTCTTCTTGAAAAAATAACAAAGTGTTTAACAATTATTCTAGAATGATAATAAACTTACAGCTTACCACTGGAGACTGGAGTTTATGTACATTTTATATATTGCATTTCATGTAATATTATTGCCATAATAGTATCAATATCATTCTCCCTGTCCCCCCCCATAAATATGATATTTGGTCTATATGTTAATATTATTGACATATCTTCTACCAGATAGTTCTGACTGAGTCTGTTTTTGTTGTTGTTTGAAGCAGTTTTTGTAACTGATGAGTTGAGATTCTATCTGTTTCTATTGCATACAAATGTTTTAATTTGCCCAGTATTCCTAATACTTGACAAAGAGTGATAGCAGCAAACTTCAAGAAATGTGGAGAGAAAGTTCAAAGGTTTATTCTATTCATTATTCCTTGAAAAGTGAAATTGGTTAGTGACAAATGCACTGGGAATGAATTAGAGATTCTTTTCTGTTTAATATTAAGACTTTTTTTTTGAAAGAGCAATTGAACTTGGAAAGATTCATGTAGTCCAGTACTCATGAGAAAGAAAAAGGTATCCCTTTGAAGCATCCCTTTTGCAAAGGAGATTACAAGAACTGAACTCTGTCATAAAGATATGTTATATCTTAAATATGGATGAGCATGTACAGAGCAGTTTCTTCTGTACATGACTAATGGCTTGCAGAGACACAGTTTTTGTCCATCTGGGCTTCTTTAACACAAGCAATTGTAATAATTTCTAGATACACAAGTTTCCTATCTTGCAAATCTGTACCTAAGGGTAAAGCAGGAAAGTTTTTACATGGAAAAAAATGACAATCGCAGTATAATAGCTGGATGATGGTTATTCACAATTAAATTTCTAGTTGCTATTTTCAAAATATAAAAAGGTAGGGACTGCATTTTCTTTACCCTTCAGTTATTGCTTATTCTAAAAGAAAGAATATTAATCTTTTAGAAATAAGAAAATAGGTGCAAAGATCAATGAACTATTTTAAATAGCCCTTCTCTTTCTTTTTAGAATTAAAAATCAGATTTCCCCTTATCACTATGTGAATAGAAATAAAAATACTAAATGTTCAAAGGATAATGATAATTTCCTTCTTAATGGGTTATAAGGTCAAATTAAAGTCAAAATGATAAATTATTCCCTTTTGAAGTTTAGCACAAGCAGTATTTTGAAGGGCACAAACAAAGAGAGATTCTCTCTAAAGATCATCTTGCTGAATAATCTTAGTGATAATAATGGGAAATAAGAGCATTAAGTCAAATTATCAATCAAAAGAAATGTTTTTGGATAATTATTTTTAGTTGCAATGCAGGCCATCAATGTGTTCTTGAGCCATTCTCTTTAACTCTCTTTTTAAAATTTTGAATCTTAAATTGTGCAGGGCTCTCTTCCATTAGAATGCAGCTCTTGTAACTGTGTTCAGCTCAATACTGGAGTGGCAGAAATGAATAAAAATAAATAGCAGGATCAATCTTACTTTAACAAATGAGAACAGATGTATGGAGGTAGGAAAATATGATTAATATTACATTCAAAAGAAGTCTTCATCCTTACAGAATTGTAAACACAATATTTGATATTTATGACAGACCTTGCTCTTAATTATATATCACCATTGGCAAGGCCTCAGTTAATCTATCAATGAATTAATGTACGCTAAACTTTTCCTTGATATTATAAACTAACGCATATTGTTAAGAAATGAAAATTATTCTTTAAAGTTGTCAGTTTCTCAACTGTGGCAATTATAAGATGCGTGGATTTCAACTCCCTTGCTGGCTGGGGAATTCTGCAAGCTGAAGTCCACATGTCTTAAAGTAGCCAAGTTTGAGAAACACTGGTTCAGATAGTGTTGCTATCACCATTACACAAATAGTTGGACAACTGATTCCAATCGATAGTGTTGGAGAATATTATTTCACTCCATGGTATTTCTCCATTTCATATTCCCAGTGTTCAACCTGTACTTGGAAGTGCTAAGTGGAGTCATTTGTAGATTTCAGTGCCATCAATCAGAGGTGGGTTCCTCCCGGTTTGGACTGGTTCTCCCGAACCGGTAGTGACCCGCTGGTGATGTCACGATGATGTCACCGATCCGGTTCAGTTGGTGCCAGTCCATGGGTGCCATGATCTTTTGATTTTTTTTTTTATTTTTTTTGAAAAAAAAATTGCATTTTTTTTTCTTCTGCGCATGCGCAGCAGCCGAGTTTCCGGCACTGTGCATGCGTCGCCATCTTGTTTTCAGCATTTTGTTTTCTTTTTTTGAATTTTTTGAATTTTTTTGCACTGCGCATGCGCGCGCACGCAAAGCACGCGCCCACACGACGCAGCCACGCGGTGTGGGAGGAAGCGAACTGGCAGCAAGGTAAGTTAGAACCCACCCCAGCCATCAATATATTAATAGCATGTGGCCCTCTCTCTTTTTTCAGTTGCAGGTGAGAAAGTAATGAATGAATGAACAGTCTATGTTCTACAGTGTTCTACAGTGAATGCCTGGCCAAAAAGTGGACTGAATAAGATCCACAGACTGATTCTAAATCAAGAGAAAAAAGAAAAAAGCCTGTCTGAATTGTGTAAAATCTGAAAAATGGTGGGGAGGTTGGATCCTACTTGGTTGTATCAGCAGATTCATCTTTGTCTTTATAGGATAAGAATGCTATATGCATGGATTTTATTTCACTAGCTGCAAAATTACTTGGACAGATTTTCAGTATCTATGCCTTGTTAATGAATTTAGATTACTGGTGGTCTTCATTTAAATGACCAATCATTCAGTGAGCTTTGAAATTTATGACAGCACTTAACATGTGGCAATTATGATGAATCCTCGTACTTATGGCTGTTGCGGTGTTCCCATGGTCATATGACCATAATCTGGATGCTTGGTGCTCAGCTTCTGATTACATCGTACAATTCCATAGGCAGGTGACAAAGTCAATGGAGAAGGTGGCAGGAAGTTACAGTCATGTGAGGTCATATAACGATCTGCACAGTCCTTGCTTAATGATGGTAACTGGGACTGTGAAACTGTTGTCACTAGATGCACAGTCACATAGTTTTTTGGATTACAAATGCATCACTTAATGACATGAGTTTCCAGTCCTAATTAGCATTATTAAGTGAGCACTGCTGGTACTATTACATGTTAGATTAGGGTTTTCCTTCAAAATCAGTTGGTGCAAAATATAGCAATCTGAAAAACATCTGATAGAGGTTTTAAATTATATATCTACTCTAGGTGCCCTTTCTTTGGGGGGGGGAACCAACTACTTATTTGTCCCACAAAAGCTGATTTGATTGAAGAAAAAATGTTAAACAGCCTATCATTAAACTTAATTCAAAATGCATTAGCCTTTTATAGTTTTGCTGTAGTGATAAATGATCTTGATATGCTATATAAAAAGTCCTGGAAAGATTAATGCTAACAAAACCATGTTTTTTTTATTTATTGCAACATAGCCGAAACAAACCAGATTCTACTGAAGGGCTAACTGATTTAAATCCATTGTGATATACTTCTCTCCCAAGATTTTATATTGCTGCTGGCCATATTTTAATTATATTTCCTAGTTTGTATATTAAAATGAATTGTTGGTAGCAAAAACAAAGCAAAACAAAACACAAATATTGCAGCACAGCCCTGAAGCAACTTTGAGTAGTGGTGCAATTGTTTCTCATTAAAGTCTGTTTTGCCACTGTGTTAACTAACTTTGGCTATCTACTATTGTTGTTTCTTTCCTACATCTATCAAGCTGAGAATCTATTTTCATCTCCCCTTCTAAAACTGAACTGAAGAAGTGCCAACAGGAGCACCAGATCCTCTTACTTCACTCTCTCTCTTGTGCAAAACTGATTTGAATATTTGAATAAGTAGGGATTTTTCTCACTAAATGTAATTGACAAAAGGAAGCCAATCATTGGGGAGGGGAAAAAACCAGATGTCTGTTCAGCAATAATTAGGCTGAAAAAGTGCTCCCACTTTAGACAATTGATAGCATTCCTCAAGGATGTGTGGTAAGCCTACATTTTTATATAATGATTAAAGAGTTGATTACCTCATCAATTACCTCAGCAATTACCTCATCAAGTATGGAGGTGAGTTTATATATCAATGACTGCCCTTTGGAGAAATATTTAATTTGCTGGAAGATAAATAAAATGAAGCTGTGAGTAACTTAATGACATCAAATATAAAGGGCCTATGATTTTCACTAACTAGAAATACTGGTTACTATTCAGTAGAATTCTTATTTGAATCCTTACTAAACACAAATTCAGATAGATACAAATTTTATTTTGGGAATATAGTATTTCATGATAACTTTACACAAAGGATGTATCATTGATATAAGGTTTTTAAACAGGGTAAAATATTGGTAAACTGGCCAAGTGGTAGATCAGGTAGTTTCTGATTTTCGAAGACCGCCTGGACAAGTCTACGCAGTTTTCTTGACAAGGCTTTTCAGAAGTGGTTTGTCATTGCCTCCTCAAGGGCTGAGAGAAAGTGACTCACCCAAGGTCACTAGTTGGCTTTCTGCCTAAGGCAGGGCTGGAACTCATGGTTTCCTGCTTTCTTAATCTGATGCCTTAACCACTGCACCAAACTAGCTCTCTAATGTAAATAGCAAGGAAGGCTGTGCAGTGCTTTGGATCTGAAAACAAAGTGGTCTTTTGGTAATATCTTGCAAGGGCACTGACAAAGAAACATTTGTCTGCAACTCCTAAAGGTGTTTTGTTTTTTTTAAAGGCAATTGGACTTTCTTTGTTTTTCCTTGAAGAAGTTTTGCTTCTCATCCAAGAACTGAGGAAAGCTTCTTGGATGAGAAGTGAAACATCTTCAAGGAAAAACAAAGCCTGGTTGCATCTTTGGAACAACCATGACCTAGATCAGGGGTGTCAAACTTGCATCATCATGGTGGCGTCATGTGACATATCAGGGCTTTTTCCCCCTTTGCTAAACTGGGCTTGGGCGTGGCCAGCGCATGACACATCTGGCCCACGGGCCGCGAGTTTGACAGCCCTGACCTAGATGACTGTTGAATCTCCATAGATGTTGCCTGCAACTCTTTAAATCAGGGGTGTCAAACTCGCGGCCCATGCACGGGCCACGCCCATCCCCATTTTAGTGAAAGAGAAAAAGTCACACTATGTCACGTGATGATAACATGTAATCGCGAGTTTGACACCCCTGCTTTAAATCAAGCATATCTTTTTTTGGGATCAGCTTCAAAACACAATCCTGTGGTCCAGTATGCTCCAAAGAACCTACTTGCCCCTAAATCTGAAACATCATCCAGCCTGAATAAGGATAAATAATAAACATTATATGCTGTCAGTTCTACACCTAGGAATTACTGAGCTTAGGAAATGGCATGCATTAAATTTATCAATAAGTATGAAGTTATTAACTCTAATCAGGCTAGAAGCCAAATTATATCATTTCAAGTTTCATTATAAGAAAGATAGAAAGCAGCAAGACTGCAAATGTTCAAAGGAATATATCACTTTAATGAAAGTTTGAAGCTGCTTTGTGGAACAAAATTGAACCTTCTGAAAGTTAATAAAACAATCACATTGTTTTGCTTTCGCTCTGTTTTGCAGTTCTGGCTTTGACAAGTATTTCTGGAGAACTTGGAGAGCAGAGCAGAAAGCTTCAAAGCAGTGGTCTCCTGTGACCTGCTTCCTCTACACAAAAGTTGCTTCTGACTTTTGCAAAAAAAGAGATAGGAGGCCTTGTATTGTGCCATTTTGCTTCAGTGAAGAGAATCACACCACCTCCAGAGCACAGAATCAAATCTAGTTGCCCTGCATCTTGCTTTTGCTCCTGATAAGGACTGCAATCTAAAATGCTTATCTCCTGGGATTTGAAGAACATAGATCTATAATCTCTTCAGACTGAAAGGCTGACCCTTGAATATTAATACAAATTATATCGAACTGTTTGAATATCATTGTCACCCAGAGTACAGGTAGTTCGTGTTTAGCGATTTCCTCATTTAGCAATTGCCTCATTTAGTGACTGTTCCCATTTGTGAAGGTAATGAAAAAGTAATTAAGCAACAAAACCTTCCATTTATGAACTTCACAGGTCTCTAAAGCAAAGGAAAGCTAAAGTAAATTCATAAGCAAAGTTGTGATTTGACTTAATGACTTCATTTAACAACCAAGTTGCGGGTCCCAACTGTGGTCACTAAATGAGGTCTATCTATATTTGTTTCTGTTCTTACCATAAAATTAAATGGAAATGGAATCACACCACAATAATATAATTTTGTTAAGTTGTATCTGGGGTATTGACCATAAGGATTTTGAATTAAAGAACTATTTTAAGAACAATTACCTATGTTGAAAACAGTTAAGAAAAGACTTAATTCTCCCCCTTAAGAATTGGATGTGTGCCAAATCAATTTAAAATAATTACTTTGGACCACAGCAGCTTTCTTGAAGAGTTTAAAATGAAAACTAGGCCTTACAAAACAAGCAAAGCATTTCACTACTGTAGCAATATATAAAATATGTTAGCTAATGCTAGATGACAAACAGCACTGTTTTAAACATGCATCATCCTAAGTACACTGTTTGTTCAGTATTTGTTTTGGTAATATTTGAATATTTGCCACAAAACCTACTATCTGGGTGTACTTATAAGTAATTGTGTATGTGATTGCTGTCACAATTTAAAAATGAATCTATAGTTAAACTATAAGAAAAGTTGTTTTTGTGTAAATATGTCCATTGTTTAATTTTTGTAAGGAGATTATTTTACCCTTTTATAGGACAGGTGATTTATGTATTCTCAAAGGGGTGAAACAATAAAAAACTGGCTTTAAATAATATCATATAGAATTGGTTTACTGCAGATTGTAGTTGAGGTCTTCTTAAAGACATTATGGATTTATTATACCACAGCAGAGGTGAGTTCCTCCCAGTTCGGACCAGTTCTATAGAACCAGTAGTAACTTGGCGGCCTGGGTCACTAGAACCGGCAGCGATCCAGGCCTGCCACGCCCCCGAACCGCTTCTTTCGGCAGCGCCATGGGCACCGCCATCTTTTTTTTGCTTCTACGCATGCACATAAGCTTTTTAAAGCACTGTGCATGCGCAAAGCACACTGCACATGTGCATAGCGCCCGCGCGGCGCATCACTGAGCGAACCGGCAGCGAAGAAAAGCAGAACCCACCCCTGTACCACAAACTGTAGAAGGATCTTTTTACTTCCTAATTTCATTAAACTGATGTTCTGTTCAAGGAGCAGAATGATGGAATGACAGAAACATTAGCTGCTAGATATGTGCAGTGCTGCGCATATATATGTCCTGTTTACAACTCCCTAAAGCAGCTTCATCTTTTCCGGGATCAGGCTGGAGATGGTGTGTATGTAAGTTTGCTAACGTTTTATTTTACTACTTTTCCTCCTGTGGTTTTTATGCAGATTGACATGCAGAAATTAATATTTTCCTAGCACAGAGAGATACATAATAGATGCTTAATAAATATTCAGGAATAATAAATAATATGACATTTTATTGAACAGCCTTTCCATCAATTCCCTGATGTATAAAGGAAAGATTAGGCTTTGGTAATTTATAAGATTTTTGAGTGCTCCTAATGATATAGTACTCTGTGCAACTCTTTTTAAACCCCTAAAAATGTCATTTCAAGAAGAAAACATAAAGAACCCCTATTAAATAAATATTTTCAGCAAGTACACTTTTAGGTAAGGCACTATTTTCCATATTAAATAAGGAAAGAAAAGATTTTGAAAGAAATTGCCAGGTTAATGAACTCAACTGCATAGACACACACACACACACACACACACACACACACACTGAAATCTTTAGTAAAACATGAGGTAATGATTCAGTCTCTGTTTCTGATATTTCATATGGGATCTTGAAATATTTAGAAGAAGGTAGCATTTCTCTACTAACTGGTGCAGAATGATATACTCGTTGATTAGAGAGTGTGTCCAGCCCTGAAAATGATCTGGTCAGGCACTATGATATTCTCACACTGTAGCCAATCCAAATTGATGGCATTAAAAATATGGAATATACTTTGCTACTGTATATTACTGAAAGAAGACTGATTGGTGGATAATTAGCTGGGTCTCTATTATCATTTCTAATGTTTAATCATACCCTTGTATTCTTGGTTTTGATTACATACCTTTGTATATATCAGAGATTGACAATGTGTCATGTCATTCCCCCAAATCATCCCTCTAAATAAAATAAATCACTTAAATCCAAGATAAGAATGTGGAAAGATATCCCCAAAGTTACCAGTCTCATATGAAATCTTAAATGAAGCTTCAGTGTCTTTGGTATTTTCATTAGCACAATAGAACCAGAGTTAGAAAAGATGGTTACTGTAAAAGAAATTTGTAGATGAAGTGATATACATAGAGACAAAAAGAGCTAATAAAACAGACATCCATATATCTGAAATGGAATGAATTAAGTATTTAAAAGGTGTTTTTAAGAGGGGGTGGGGGCAATCTGAAGCAGAAATGCCCAGAGAAAATAAATAATTCAAAATTGTAATATAAATTGTGATTGATCTATAGTTTGTCCACACATAAATAAAAGAGAGTAGCATTAGGATTTTCATGTAAAGAAAAAGACCTACCGTAATTTATCTCACTTTAATCATTTCAAATATTTTTCTTGTTGAACTAAAGCCAAATAACCCTACCCTACTTTTTTTTTTAATATTTTCATATTACAGGCTGATGTGGCTAAAACTATTACAAAGTAATAAAGAATTAATTATAATTATGAAGACATGGGATAGATTTTTTAAAAAAAGCAAGTCTCACTATTGCAATGGCGTGACATGCTTTTTTAAAAATCTATGCCACGTCTTCACAATTGTAATGTATTTCAATGGTAATTCTACACAATTATAGAGGATTTTATGTGATATTTCAGCAGAGTGAAATATGAAACTGATAACAATCCCATCCCTTCAGTACAGTGTCAGAAATTTACTACTGAAAGAATCACTGATCATAGAGAATAGCACAAGAAAGCAGTTTTCACCATCCCCACTGCAACAGTCCATCATGAATAGCTTTCCCCCAAGTGACTAAAGAAGAGTTTAAAATACTTCCGTGCAGTGGTGAAATCCAATTTTTTTTACTACAGGTTCTGTGGGCGTGGCTTGGTGGGCGTGGTGTGGCTTGGTGGGCGTGGCTTGGTGGGCTTGGCATGGCTTGGTGGGCGTGGCAGGGGAGGGATAATGTAAAATCTCCATTCCCTCCTCACACCAGGGTCCATTCCCACCCCACTCTGGTGCCAGCCAGAGGTGATATTTGCCAGTTCTCCGAACTACTCAAAATTTCCGCTACCGGTTCTCCAGAACCTGTCAGAACCTGCTGGATTTCACCCCTGCTTCCATGTAAGGAGTATGTAACTAGCACATTCCCTTTCTGGCTACTTTAGATTGAAGATTCAGCTTGTTTTCCAGCCAAAATATGTCACAAAGCAATCCAATTGTTTCAGTGGCTTCTTTTTCTTACACCCAGCTCCAGTCCAGTGCTCAGGTCTATGCAAAAGCCTTGTGTGCTCAGATATGCTGTGCTATTAACATTTTTCTATGTTCTAGAAAAGCTATTTTCTTCTAGATAATTGCACCATTAGATTATACGGATTTGGGAAAGCAAGATACAGATTGCAAAAATAAATAAACAAACAAACAAATAAAATAAGTCATTTTCCCTGTAGGAGAGAACAGCATTGTTTTCACAATCATTTACATGATTACATAAGGAAGCATGTACTAGCAGCTCAGACTGTCAACTTAAATTGCAATTCTTCATCCACTCACTCAGGAATCAATCCCATTGAATTTAACACAAATTACTTTTGATTAGGCATGTATAAAACTCTGCTGCTGGATGAGTCAGATTGTAATATCTCCATCTGAAATTATTGTTATTAATTTCAGAGTTTGATTAAGGTTTAGCTTCAGTAAAGGAGATACTTTGTTTTCTCATACAGGTTTTCTGTTAAGGGAACATACAAGTGAGAAATGTTTTAATGAAATCACAGAAAGCTGTTCTCACATCAAATTTCTGTTTGTAATTTAAAAAGCAAGGGTATATGAAAAGCCTCAGGTTACCAGAGATTCTGCAGAACTAAGGACAGCTGCATAAAATCTCTGGACATAAACAGAACTAGCAATTTAATGTTATTTTCTTACTGGGTTTTATGACAAAGATGAGCATAGGACTTGTTAATATCACCTCTGGAATAATATATAGTTCTATTAAATATTTTAAATATTTTAAATAAATATTTTAAATATTTTAAATATTTTAAATATTTTAAATATTTTAAATATTATTTTAAATATTTTAAATATTTTAAATATTTTAAATATTTTAAATATTTTAACTATTTTAAATATACTTGAATTCCACCAGGAGCCAGACAGAAATTTGAAATTTGAAATATTTTAAATATTTTAAATATTTTAAATATTTTAAATATTTTAAATATTTTAAATATGCGTGAATTCCAAAGACCACAGAAAACTTCACAAGAATTGTGAGATCTCAAAGTTTTCTTCATGAAAAAGATTTAATTTAGAGATTTGTGGATTGAAACCTCAAGTATAGTATGAATTGATTGATTGTGTATAGTACTATAGATTTATCAAGCATTGGTATCTAGGTTGAAATTAATTATTTTCTTTAATCTAATATGTCCATCTTTAAAATTCAACAAATCTCCTTCTATAATCTAAACATTTATGGCATGAAATATTGGGTTCAACTCAACATTTCTTTCTGGACTAAAGAAATTCAGTATCTTCAAGTTACCCTATATATCTATTTTTGTCACTTCCATCTGTTCTCAATATCTCTTTCATTTTTGATAGCTAACATTGTCATTATTGAATTTCCTTCCTGCTGATTTATTTCTCTTCAAGTTAATTCAGACAGCAACATATCTGCAAACAAAAATGCTATGACTGCCTCTCTTTAACTCTTTATAATGGCTCCCCATCAGGATTGAGTTGAGTGTTACAGACCACATGCGGAGACCATCAAAATAGATTTCCACAAATCTGTGTTCTATATGGTAACTATATGAGTTAGTCTCCCTCCATATATACAGTTTCTATAATCTGAAATTGGTGTCACCCTCATATCTCCATGATATTGTAAGACCTCTGAGCAGTTAAGAAGCCTAGTCAACAATCATCTCCCACTCTACAGGAAATACTCTCTTGTAGTGTTTCCAATGAGGCTGCAGAGCAGGCAGTTTCCAGAGCAGGTAAAGTGTTCTTTTGTCCTGCCTTCAACTTCATAAGACGGGTGTCAAACTCATCATGTCATGTTGCCGTCATGTGATATTTCACAACATTTTTCCCATTCGCGGAGCTGGGTTCGGCATGGCCTGCATGTGATGCATACGGCCCGCGGGTCGCCAGTTTGACACCCCTGTCCTAAAAAATGTAAAGTGCTATTCTTTCTTGTTGCCATAACCCATCAACCATAGCTGCACTGCAGGAAGTTTTGTTTCCCTTCTGTAGCTTTTTTCCCCCTTGCTGCAAAAAGAATGAGTCTGGGGATAGAGTACTGGCTGGCTGCCATTGTTCATACTTTTCCTTTTGGCCAGTTGGATGAAATTCTGACTGGCAACAGGAAGGGATGGAAATCACCAATGTAGACACCCAGTGATGCAAAACTGCTATTAAGTAGGGCTGCCAGTTCTCTATGGCCCACTAAATGCTAGCCAAGATATACACAAAACCCCAAACTTTTTTTTTCTGCCTTTAGTTGCTATCCATATTTTTGCAATCCACATCAGATAATCTTAATACAGAGGTTATGTTAACAGTAGAAGGACTATATCAAGCATCATATCAGTGCTCATCAGTAAGTCATATCTCTCCAGATACTTGCCCTTTCTCATTCCTTGTCTTGACATGGCAGAAATCTGTACAAAGCCTTAAATGCCTAAATGTTCAGCGAAGAATTTAGAGCCTTCGCATAATTATGCTTCTGTCAACATTTCAGTACCTGCTTCTAATTGAAAGTAGGTTCTTATGAGCCTTCTTTAACAAGATTAATTGAGATGAAAGGGATAAAGTTACAAGAATTTAAACAGCTGAACTATTTCCAATTTAGAAGAAATTTATTCCCCAATATGTTATGTGGAGTCTATCGTAACTCCTTTCAGCAGTTTTCTTGAAAACTGGTGAAAAAGAGGTTCTTTTCATTCATAACAGAGGAATATGCAGATGGCTGCTTACAAAACCATATCCTAAATTCTATCTGTCTGTGAATATTACAGCTCCAGAATTTAAATTCCCATTTCTTTGTGCTTTTCTAGGTTAACAGGTATTTTGATGGCTTCCTTGATGACTTTAGATAGCCGAAATATAATTAGATAATGATTCTCTCCAGCCTGGGAACTACTATTTTCCACATCACCAGCTTTAGCTTGTCAAGGCTGGTGGTTGTATATCTTTAGAGTGCAAAGTGAATTAGAAATTATCCTTTACTTCCTCTATTCACTTTGGATCTATCTCCTAAGTCTAAAAACCCCAGAAGTAGGGAAAAAAAACATCTTCACATTATCCACATTTATTTTGAAAATTGAACTTTTAAGGAGTCACTCTGTTTATTTACTGATTAGATTTATATCTTACCTTGTCTCCAGGAGCTCAAGATGTTTATAGGGTTATTTCTTTCATATTATTCCCACATCAACAATGCTTTGAGGTAGAATTACATGAGAGGGATTAATTAGTCCAAAATCATTCAATAAATTTCCCTGTTTTGTAAAGAACTACCATATATAAATTTGCAATTGTTGAAAATACCATTAAGATTCTTCAATGCAATATCAGCTCTTCCAGTTTTTCTCTTCCTGCTTTATATGCTCTAGACAAGATTACAGTTCTTTCCCTCCCACCCAGTTCATTATCTGTTCCCTATGCTTCCCCCCCCCCGCATTCTAAAACATGGAACCTTTTGAGTAGCAATATTTCTTTCTTTCTTCTTTCTTTCTTGAACAAAGTCAGTTCTTTAGAAAAAGGTATTTTATTTTCTGTTACAAGACACTGAAGAAGATGAGGTCAAATCAGCATTTTGGTTATTTCCAAGTCAGAAGGAACTCATGGAATACTGACAGAATTATAGAAGAAAATAGAAGAAGAATGAGTAAAAGTTCTAACTAAGTTCTAACTAAGCTAACATAGTTCTAACTAAGCCATGCCAGTAAATCTGGAGAATGACACAGTGACCAACCAATTGGAAGAGTTCAATCACATTCTAATATCCCAAAAGAGAACTTTACAGAGTATGAGAATCATCATACAATATTATTAATTTCATCTTGTAGCAAAATAATGGTTACAATCATTCAATGCAGATTAGGGCCCTACATGGAAAAGACATTAACTGTTTATAGAAAAACCTTCAGTTATGCTTATCATGTCAGACTATGGACTGTGCTTAGAAAAATGGGAATCCCTGAACATCTTCTTGTCCTCTTATGAAACTCATTTATGCTACAAGTCAGAATGCCACAATACAGACTCAACATAGCAAAAAAGGTTAGCTCCAAGTTGGCAAAGGAGTGACACAAGGTTCTATTCTCTCCTTAATTTTTGAGCCTACATGATGAATATATATGAAGGGAAGCCATGTTGAAAGAAGATGAGTGAAGTTTTAAAATTAGAGAAGGAAACATCAATAATCTGTGCTATGTTGATGATGCTATCCAGAGAGCCAAAAATGGCAACAGTCTGGCAAACACACACACAGTGAAAAATGGGGAGTTAAATATAAATATAAGGAAGACCTAAGTAACAAATAAATAAATAAATAAATAAATAAATAAATTGCAACAGATACAAAAACCAACCTTAGAATTGACAAGATATCAAAGTGGTAGATAGCTTTTTTCTTTTAGGAGCAACTATCAAGGAACAGACAATCAAGAGATATGCTGCAAGGTAACCATGAAAGTCTTGAGAAAAGATAATTATCTGCTACATTGTGTCTATATATACAAAGATTAGAAAAGTGTAAGCAATAGTTTTCCCTAAACACTTTGAAGAAGTAGATTAGAGTATTGATGCTTTTGAACTTTGGCATTGGAGAAGATTCCTGAAAATATTATGGACAGTGAAGAAAACAAACAAATGGATCATTGAACAAAACCAGTCCAAAGTTCTCACATGGTACAAATGACCAGGTTCAAATTATTATATCTTGCACACATTACACAAAGGTCTACCTCTCTGGAGAAGGTTCTAATGCTGGAAAGAGTAGAAGGGAAAAGAAGAGGAAGAAGAGTAGTAAGATGGATAGATTCAGTTGCAGTGGCAATGGGTACCCCATTGGAACAGCTGAAAGACCAGATTAGGATCAGATTGTCTTGGAGAAAATCTATATAGTCACTAAGAATTGACACAAATCTGGTAGCACATAATCAACTTGAAACATTCTAAACAGTTTTATTCTTTTCTTCCTTGAAAAAAAAGAGAGTTCTTTAGAAGGAGATAATTCTGAAATTCCATGTTTTCTACTTTCGTTTGATCTTCTTAATCACTCATTTGCATGTATGTTAACATTACAAGACAACAAAAAGTCTAACAACAACAGGAACAGGACAAGGATGTTTATTTGAGTCAGGACCTACTTGAAACAGATCATTTGAAGGGAAGATGAAGGATAGGACAAGGATAGAAACCATGATTTGCATTCATAGTGTATATTCTCACTTTTTATATGTATTGATCAACTGTTCCTCACTTTTCCTTTTCCCTAGAGTAAACTCATACTGGCCCACTCCACATTTGGATCACAGTATATGAAAAAGAGAAAACCCTAATCTTTTGTTCCAGCTTCCTCATTCAAAAAACCCATACATACTAATAGGAAAGCATGCATAAAACACAGAGACAAACACTCACAAATCTATCAGCACAGATATCACACACATCAGCACCCTTTCTGAACATCCTCATTGAGAAAAAAAATAAAGTTTTCCCTTCATTGTGCAATTATTTTAGACAAAGAATAATATTTAGCTGCATTGTGCATATGAATATATTGTATAGTTGCTTCTTGAAAACTGCTAATCAAATATGCATTTCCATGTGTATTTATTACAATAATGCATTCTGCTTTGAATATGATTGAAATCAGCCTAAATAATGCAACTCATAAATGAATGTCTGTGGGCTAGAAAGATACTACTTTGAATTTGACTGCCTGCCAAGTAGGGATACATTTTAGTGATGCATGGATCCACCTGAGATTAGGTCTCACTAATCTAATTCATTTTTTTTGACACTTGAAAAATCATATCCATCCTGAAGCAGAAGCTTCCAAAAGAGCCTACAAATTCAGTGGCAAATGAGAAGTGAAAACCTTGTAGCATTTTCCAAGTTTTCCTCAAAACTTTTTAGATATAGTATGTTCACTTAGAATTTTGTACTGGACAAAGCATTTGTGACACAACAGTAATATCTTGAGTGATAAATTCACAGTATGTGATCTGCATGAGAACTTTTATTTATTTTATTTGTATCAATTTTTTTAAAAAAATCTTAGGTTACATCATAAAAATGTAGTAAAATTTGAGAGAGAGAGAGAGAGAGAGAGAGAGAGAGAGAGAGAGCTTCCTAATAAATTAATGGTAGTGGTGACAATTCACTCTTCAAAAACCTTTTACAATCTCTTTGTATTTTAGGAAGGCCACCAACAAAGACACCACCTTAAGCTGCAGATGGAGGCTGTAAAGGAATGTAAATATAGACATAGTGAAGGGATGGATAAGGAGAAACAGCATCTTACTTCTGACAAAGGATAAAGCTTGAGAAACTATCTCAAAATAAGTTGGCCTTGATTTCTTGGATTTGGGACAGAGAGAATCTGCTACTAATAATAGTAAAGTGGCATTCCTGGAATCCTTGCAATGGCTGTTTCTTGACCTGGCCTACCTCAAGGGGTTGGCATATGATGATTGCGACAGAAAAACATTGCCTGCAAATCCTGGCTTCCTTCACTTCATCTACTTGGTGACCATTAATAGATAATAAGCTCACATTGGAGGAACTGGGTGAGCCATTTTTGCGCAGAGGAAACAATTTGATAAATACTTTGGTGCCAAATCATGTAGGATTTTATAGGCCAAAACCACAGCTTGGATTGTATCAAATAACAGACATATCATAAAACAAATGCTGTACAATTATAATGATTGATTTGATGATATACAGGTAGCCACATTTTATACTAATTGTGGTCCAAATTGACCTCAAAGCAATCTACAGACTCATTGTAATCTAAGTGAGTGAAGATAAAATATGATTTACTATAGCCCAGTCCCCTACACTTCAGAGAGGGCTGCAACTGGTGCACCCCAATTATGGCTCTGACCTACCTATCAAGCAGTGAACTAGGAAGAGCCCATAGCAACAAACTTACTCTTCCAGTGCAGACTGTCACTCCAACAAGAATTTATTACTGGAGCTAATAGAGATTATTTATGCAGAAACAGCAGTTCTGTTCTTGCTTGAGTTCAAATTCACCCTGAATTTATCACAAATACACATTTGGGGGGGGAGTCATACATAAGACGAGGAAATGAACTAATATTGAAGAGTAGATGTTGCCGTAATATTTACTTTTGATTAAAGACCTTTTCATTATTATATATTTATTAGAATTGAGGGTTTGTGGCATTCTGAGTATACTACAGGAACTCTGGATCATCGATAGATGTAAAAGATAAATTAATAGAATAATGTACAAGCTCATGTTGAGCTGGACTACTGTATAATGTGGACCACTATATCTTAGACACAGAAATGAAAATACACTTCAGAATTACTGTAGGCCGCTGCTGTATATATTGATACCTGCTATATACTTGAGATTCTTACAGCAAAAATCCATTTTCCTGTTACATTTCTTTTTTCCAGAATACAAAATAAGAGAACTAATTAGCGGATAAATTCCTGTAACATACCTTTTCTTTTTCCAACCTTTCAAATCTCAGTAGGTGTTAAAAGGATACATTCTACAAGTGTATTCTCCTCTCCATTTATAATTGCAGAATTAGTTATATAATTATACCAAAGAGACACTTTCTGAGGTAGTCGCATATAATTAAATTCATTTTGCTTAATTCATAAAAGCCAGTTCCATAACTATAAAACTATGAGAAACAGTTGGACATGTGAACCTGTAACTAATTTATGAGAGGTTTTGTGTGTGTGTGTGTGTGTGTGTGTGTGTGAGAGAGAGAGAGAGAGAGAGAGAGAGAGAGAGAGAGAGAGAGAGAGAGAGATTCTGTGTGTGAGAGAGATAGAGAGAACATTACTTATGAGTAATTATTCTGAAAGTATGTCTTCAAAACTCAGTTCCTCACAGCTATCTGAACTGAATGATGCCTCAAATTGTAGGATCAAAAATTCTCCTCAGTAAAATTTTCGAGTTCTGTTTGAGTTATATTTCATTTGCCAACCAAAGCATTGTGCAATTCTCTGCATGCACATTGTAATATTGATCAGTGCGACCTGTATGAACTGAATTACAAATGAGTTTTGGGTTCATGCAAAATACAGAATCTGTAGGAAAGAACTTTGCTGATGTATAACCAAGCAGCTACCACAATCCATAGAATTGAAAAACTTGGTTTTTGTACCTCTCTCCTGTATGCTAATTAATTTCATTACCACAAAAATACATCAATTTGTGCCTTGCTCTTTTATTGTTTGACCAATAAAGGCAATTTCTGTCTTTCTTAGCTGAAAAATCAAAAACATAAAATTGGGTCACTGAATTGTTCAGATTTAATTCAATAGAGAATTTAGTATCTACATCTGCACATATATATTTCTCTATTTCTTATTTTTATTAATGTTCCCAGGACCACTCCAATTTACAAAAGTCTGGTATAGATATAATATTATTAATATGTACACATTTCCTACTTTGTAAAACTAGGTGAATATTTTTTGTAGTTTTTAATGGAGGCTAAGTGAGAATGGACCAATAGTTCAAACTGTAGTGATCCCCAAAGTCCTTCAAAATAGGGAAAATATAGTGTCACCTCCAGAACCCCATTCTTCAATACAAAAACTGATATTACTCTTAAAGAAACCTCAGCTGGATTCAGATGATGTACATAATTGTATTCTGAGTTGGAAATTTCAGAGAAAGTTGTTTGATTTGTGTTTTGAAGTTAATTGGTTTGATTTACACTTCCAATTTTCTATGGAGATCAGAAGACAGACATCCTTTGGACTGAACAGTTGTGTAAAAAAAATGTTGTAATTCTTAGTTCAAAAAGAGGCAGTATCGTGTAGTGCAGGGGTGTCAAACTCGCGACATGTTGTCATCACGTGACATATCGCAACTTTTTTCCCCTTCACTAAACCGGGGATAGATGTGGCCAGCACGTAATGTGTCTAGCCCACGCGCCCCGAGTTTGACATCCTGGTGTAGTGGTTAAAAGCACCTGGCTAGAGACCAGAAGACTTTGAGTTCTAGTCCCACCTTAGGTACTAGTTGGGTGACCTTGGGCCAATCTCTCTCTCTTTCAGTCCTAGAAAACAGGCAGTGGCAAATCACTTCTGAAAATATTGCCAAGAAAACTGTTGGGACACATCCAGACAGTTGCCAGGAGTCAAAACTGACTGTAAGGTAGAGCTGCTGTGGTCTAGAGAGAGGTGGAGCTCTTGCCTCACAATTAGGAGGTTATGAGTTCGATCCTAGGTAGAGGCAGATGTAGGGTCTCCTGCTTGGGCAGGGGGTTGGACTAGATGACCTGCAAGGTCCCTTCCAACTCTGTTAATCTGTTAAATTATTGCAACCCTAAGCATTCCCCCATATTAAACATTTGACTGACAGTCTTCCCAGTAAACTAGACAGGAAACATGTATAGATGATCTAAATCTACTTTATTGTAAAGCCATATTAATAAAACTTTTAGAATTCAAGCCTGAAACATAAACCTCCTGCTGCCACTATTACTTGATGCATTAAGACATGTTATTTCTAAGTTTCTTTCTCCATGTTAAGCAACTGCATCTCTTCTCCACTTTCCTCAAGGTCACCCGTGCACTTCATTACATTGGCAATATTGATGCTACATGGGGTCATCTGGAAGGACACCTGTTAACATCTATTGTATATATGGATACCTAATACTCAGTGAGGTTTATTTTGGACCAGATACATGAATATATCAAATATCAGAAACATCATGATAAGCAATAAATAAAATCCATTTGGGCAATTTTCAGTTCATATTTCAACCTCAAGCAGTTTTTATATACCAACAGGTTATTTTTTTATTGTTGCTAATTAGCATTAAAAGAATTAGACTATGTTTTATAACTGTTAATAGGAGCTCTGTGTGTTTAAAATTCTTACAGGGTTACAACTTCAATTAATTAATGTTTGTAAAGTACTTTAGTAGGGGAATTCACCAATGAATTCCAAATATTGTACTATTCTGTCTCTGACCCGTACTTTGATCCTTTAAGAGATAGTTCATCTCTGATTAATTAATGCATATTTATAAATCATTTCATTATACTGTACAGTACATTTGATATGGAGTATGTTCATTAATAGACAGTAAAAATGTATTTTCCATGTCTTTTAGCATAATAGTCAGATTCCATGTTGTACTAAAGCTTTTCCAGAACACAATGGCTGACTTACAAGAAGAGGAAAAATAGAGGCACTCAGGAAGAATATAATAGAAATGTTATTCACAATCTCAATCTAGGCAATGTAAAATGCTCCAACGTTAGACTTTAAGGTCGGTCCCTGAAGAAGGAATGAAATTGAATACAGTGCAAATATTTTAGCTTGCACATGGTAGTGTTAATAATAACAATGACTTTACAGAAATGTTCCTTCCTTGTACATTAGCCATCTGAATTCTGATTTTATTTTATTTTTTGTATTATCTCTTAGTATAATCACCATGGATCTTAAATGGTTTTCCCTTTTATAAACAATATTAATTTTAATACATAAACCTGTTTGCTTTTATGCAAGTACACAGAGTTCTCATTCCTTAATACTGATTCTGACAAATTGAGCACATGTGATTTGAATATATTCCCCATTAATTAAAAAGAATTCTAGGGTGTTTAGATAGATTATCACAAAGTATTAAACAGCCATTCATTTTAATCCAGGTACATCCTGGAAGTAAATAAAAGTTGCATGATTATTTAGATAAGTTTAAAAAGCTACATTTGAAGAAGAAAAAAATAATAATTTTTCCTTCATGAATATCCGACGCTGGAACAATCAGATTATAAGGTCACAATGACATTACTTTCTACAAATCAATTAGCAGCTCTAACACACACAGACCACCTGATTTTTTTCTCTTTTTATTTGAACATAAATAAAAATTCAATCAGACTTATAAAAATGATAGCTCCTGATACATTTGCACCTGTACCAATTTTTATATTGTACCTGTGTCCAAGGTTGTTTTGTCCTTGTTATCTGAACAGTTAATGACTATGGTGTTTTGATCTTTAGATTATACCATTTGGAGAGAGGGGGGTGTTATTAGTGAGTGGATGATAACTGTTTTCCCTTGAATGAGAGTGAGGACTTCAGGATCGTACCCTGAATTAACCCTATTCTTTTGGAGTATTTAGCTTCTGACACACACATACTTCACTGCCTAGTGAATGAAAGGTATGTGGGGAGGAAGCGGCATGAATTGGTGTATTGTTAGGGAAGATGGGAGAAGGGTTATCTGGTAATCTAGACTAAGAAGTCGTTGAATTCAAGACAGAAGCATCCCTGAAGCTGGCATCAGCTACCTCACTATGTAGTTGGAAGTTTGGGTGATAATAAGCCCATTAGCCTTGAGGGGAGAAAATAAATGAGGCTGGTATACCTGGAGGAGAGAGGGCAGGCAAGGGTATTATGATGCTAATGGGCAGAGGGAGATATGAAAGGGGGCAGATCAGGGGTGAAATTCAGCAGGTTCTGACAGGTTCTGGAGAACCGGTAGCGGAAATTTTGAGTAGTTCGGAGAACCGGCAAATACCACCTCTGGCTGGCCCCAGAGTGGGGTGGGAATGGAGATTTTGCAATATCCTTCCCCCAGGAGTGGGGAGGGAATGGGGATTTTGCAGTATCCTTCCCCTGCCACACCCACCAAGCCAGTAGGGAAAAATTTTGAATTTCACCCCTGGGGCAGATGTCAGATCACTTGCAGGAATGGCAAAGATAATCTCCATACCTGGATCCAGTATACCAGGTCTCCTCTTGTAATGTTTATCTCCCAGAATACCTTCATATCTGCCCTTTAATCTTGGTCTATTTTTCTCTTTTAATCTCTCAGTGGTGGCACAGTGGTTAGAAAGCAGTACTGCAGGCTACTTCTGCTGACTGCCGGCTGACTGCATTTGGCAGTTTGATTCTCACAGACTCGAGGTTGACTCAGCCTTCTATCCTTCCAAGGTGGGTAAAATGAGGACCCAGATTGTTGGGAGCAATATGCTGATTCTGTAAACTGCTTAGAGAGGGATGTAAAGTGCTGTTGCTACTTCACTTGCTGTTCTGTTTTCTCACCTCATGACTCAACCATCAGCCATGATACTCACACTTTGTCTCACTGCTTTATTCTTACAGTTACATCACTACAGGTAGTCCTCAACTTATGACCACAACCGAGTCCAAATTTTCCACTGATAAACAAGACAGTTAAGTGAGTTTTGCCCATTTTGCGACCTTTTGGGCCACAGTTGTTACATGAATCACTGCAGTTGTTAAATTAGTAACACAATTGTTAGGTCAATGGTTTCCCCATTGACTTTGCTTGTCAGAAGATCAGAAAAGGTGATGATCCTGGGACATTGCAATTGTCACAAATACATACCAGTTGCCAAGTATCTGAACTTTGATCACATGACCATGGAGATGCTGTGACAGTCGTAAGAGTGAAAAACAGTTATAAGTCACTTTTTTCAGTGCCGTTGTAACTTTGAATGTCACTAAATGAATGGATGTAAGTCAAGGACTATGTTACCTCCAAAGACAAACTTTTCCCATTTTTCAGCTATTTCTCAGCCATACAAGCTCTTTAGAAAGTGTCAGGCCTTCCCCAACCTGGTCTAGGAAAGAAATATGCTCGATTCCATGTGTAGCAAGAATAATTCTTTAACTAAAAAGCCAGGTGATTACAATAAAGCAAAGCCAGAACTGAGGTTTTGCGTGCAAAAGTCTCCTAGTTATCTTTTCCCTTTTTGTTCCTCCCTCCCCCATCTCCTAATTGTCCAATTAGATTTGAAGAAGGTATTTGGTAACTGTCCCTGCAAAGGTGGGCTGGATTGCTAGCCATTACATTACATTTCCTAGGCTGTAGTTTTGGAGTGGTGGGCTGACATCTCGGGACAGCACGATGCTTAGTTTCAGTCTCCCCCTTTCCCCCAGCTCCCTCCCCCCGTAGTTCATGGCAGACTGGCATCTAGCAAAGCAAATCATGGCAGTCCTGACAGAGAAGCTCTTCTGTAATGCATGGCTAAAATATGGACATTTCCAATCTGAGGCTGTATCTAAATCAGGGGTGGGTTCTAACTTACCTCACCGCCGGTTCGCTTCCTCCTGCACCGCGTGGCTGAGCGTGCATTGTGCGCCGCATGGCTGTGCCACGCGGGCGCATGCGCAGTGCCGAAAATTCGCAAAAAATTCCAAAAAAAAAAGCCAAAAACAAGATGGTGGCACATGCGCAGTGCCGGGGACTCAGCTTCTGTGCATGTGCAGAAGAAAAAAAAATAGCAAAAAATTCCCAAAATTTTTTTCCAAAAAAATAAAATAAAATAAAAAACAAAGATGGTGGCGTCCACGGACCGGCATCAACAGAACCGGCTCCATGAAGTCATCAGCGGTTTGCTACCGGTTCTATAGAACCGGTGCGAACCGGGAGGAACCCACCTCTGATCTAAACAATATTTTACTATGGTTGCTAGGAATCAAGAATGAGCTGAAAGCACAACAAACAAACAAAATACCCCAGTGTTATTTCAACTAAGCATATAATGCAGTCTTCCACATAATTATGCTAGACACTCACTAAATCCTCTTCCCTGTAGCAAATGTAATCCCAGTTCTAATGCTGAAGCCATTCCTGAGTTTAAAAATTGAATCCCTGAGATTTGCCAGCTCTTCCAGTTCCTATAGAATTTATTCCTCTCAAGCCTGCTAACCTGCTAATCTGCACGAACAGAGGGAACTCCAAGAGGATTTCCTCTCTCTTGGCACATCCAATAAGAAAATAATAACCCACCTCTAATTGTGAACATTTCACAGCTTTTATTTATATCAGGGGAAACAATACACACACATACAACCAGCATGTACACTACTATAATAAGAACTTTAAACCATTCTAAGCTACTGAATGAGCAGTCCATTATCCAAAAAGATTTCCTCCCCTTCCCTATTCATCTAAATATGTTCAATGTGTTTGGTATAATGGATTGGAAAGCCAAATTGGTACAGTGATTTAAATACAAGGCTACTGAGAAATCAGGAGACTGGGAGTCCTAGTCCTGTCTTAGACACAAAGCCAGCTGGGTGACTTTAGGCCAGGTACTCTCTCTGTGTGTCTTAGAAAGAAGGAGGCAACAACAAAACACTTCTGAAATCCATAAAAACTGCAGGGATTTGTCCATGTAGTTGTCAGGATTCCATACTGACTCAAACTTTCCAAAAGGAAAAAAAAGTCTTCTATGTAACATGTGCTGTTTGGGATCGTAACAGAACTGCTTGTACTACAACATTTCATTCCAGATGAAGTTTCCAGACATCCCCACCCCCATTCCCTTAAATCCAAGAAAGAATCTCCAGAAAATTCTATCCCTGCCATATAACCAAACTACTGACTATAGTTTTCAAATAATAAAATCAAATACAGTGTCCTTCAAAGGCCTAATACGCTTAGTTTTATAGCTATTAAATAAGATTGGTTAAATTATGTTTAAGCAGAATTTGAAATAAACTCATAATATTATGAGTCATAATATTATATATTAAATATGTTCTTCATTTCTGAAATCCAGTATTTACTCTGGATTTAAAATATAGTTTCCACATTTACCATCTTTCGAAAGCTTGGCTCAAAGTAAAAAATATTCTTTTTTTTTTCAAATCTTGATAGCTGTTGTTCTTATTAGCAATATTCTTCAAAGGTAAGATATAAAATTAACTGATATATCTCTGTATAATATGTGATGTGTCCAAAAATGTCATTACTCCATGACTATTTTTTAAAATTGAATAGTTTTGCAAACTCTATTATCATTGCTTGACAATACAGGTAGTGAAAAGGTGTTTTGTTTTTCATATAGGAAGAATAGGTGATCTAAAAAGCAGAACAAATCCCCACTTTTGCAACTTTCAGGCAGTTAGAAATAGTTATAGTAGCATTGCAAAATTCTAGAGGTAGATGAGAAAACAGCAGAGGTTTGCAACTTCCATGGGGTCAAGAGCTATGCTGGACTTGTGAAGTAGATATAGAGTTCCACTACAAAACTGGCCTAAGCCAACATTGAGATTATTATATATTTTACTTTGTTATTTTTATTCTAACATTTATTTCTGCATCTAGAATTGCAATACAAAAGTCCTCATTTAGTAACCACAACTGGAACCAGCAACTTGGATGTTAAACAAAACAGTGCCTAAGTGAAACCTAAGCTTCCTTTACCTCAGTATTCTTTTGCTTTATAGACCTGCAAAGGTCATAAATGAGAGGATTTGTCATAAAGTTACTTTTGCATCACTTTTGTAACTTTGAATGGTCACTGATACTATGTGGTGTCATTTCCAGCATTGTTCCCCACCCCACACACAAACATCTGTTGGGATGCTGCCTTACAATGTGCAATTTAATTTAAAGAGTTCTAACATTTTTCAAGGGGATGCGGTGGCTCAGTGGCTAAGACGCTGAGCTTGTCGATCAGAAAGGTCAGCAGTTCGGCGGTTTGAATCCCTAGCGCCGCGTAATGGAGTGAGTTCCAATGTTCCCTGTAACAGTAGAAAACGCCGCACGGCAGTTAGAAACTGGCACGCGGCGCTCTCTTTTCATGTGCGCGGGCGCGCAGGCGCGCAGCCTCTGCCATTAGAAAACACCGCACGGAAGTTGGAAACTACCGTGTGGCATTCTCTTGTTACGTGCGCGGCCGCGCGGCCACGCACCTGAGAGGGAACAGTGGTGAGCTCCCATTACTTGCCCCAGCTTCTGCCAACCTAGCAGTTCGAAAGCATGTAAAAATGCAAGTAGAAAAATAGGGACCACCTTGGTGGGAAGATAACAGCGTTTTGTGCGCCTTCGGTGTTTAGTCATGCCGGCCACATGACCACGGAATCGTCATCAGACAGCGCTGGCTCTTTGGCTTAGAAACTGAGATGAGCACCACCCCCTACAGTTGGGAACGACTAGCACGTATGTGCGAGGGGAACCTTTACATTTACCTTTACCTAACATTTTTCATCTATGCTCCTACATCCTATTATTCCTGAAATAGTATTTGTGTTTCACAAAATAAAGTACATGTGCTGGCTCATAAGCACTGGTATTTTTTTTTATCTTTTGCAGATGTATTTTTAGAAGTTTCATGTGTGCAATCAATATTGCAATATTTACAACTACATGTGTATGCTTGCTTGTCAGCTTAACCAGCTTCAGTGGGTTGTGTTACGTAAGTAAGGGTACAAGAATACAGATACATTAAAGAATACTGAAAAAGGTTTTGTTTACATACTACAGTAAACTCTGGGTTAATTTACACAAACTGTAAGTACATCATTAAATTCAATATTCCCTTTATAGTGGGGACCACATTAACCTTCCCCAGATGGAAAAATCCATTAATTTTTTTGTTAATTCTTAAGTTTCTCCATTGTCTATGTTCAACTTTATAAATTTTGAAAGATTTCTATAAAAAATACAGCAAAGGTAATACAATTCTCATCATGATAGACTCTAGGATATCTTCAGGGTTAAGGGACTGATGCAGGGGTGAAATCCAGCAGGTTCTGACAGGTTCTGGAGAACTGGTAGCGGAAATTTTGAGTAGTTCGGAGAAACGGTAGCGGAAATTTTGAGTAGTTCGGAGAACCGGCAAATACCACCTCTGGCTATCCCCAGAGTGGGGTGGGAATGGAGATTTTGCAATATCCTTCCCCTGGAGTGGGGAGGGAATGGAGATTTTGCAATATCCTTCCCCCGGAGTGGGGAGGGGATGGAGATTTTGCAATATCCTTCCCCCAGGAGTGGGGAGGGGATGGAGGTGGAGCCACGCCCACAGAACCGGTAGTAAAAAAAAATGGATTTCACCACTGGACTGATGGAATAGTTAATGTTGCTGTTTAGCAAGCCCCACCCATGCTTATTGTGCAGGCAAAACAGACACACTATTTATTAATGATTTTCATTTTTACTTGTACTCATATGACAAATTTCTGTTTATCACTCAATGGCTTATTTCAAACTGATTAATTTATAGAATTAGGTCACCTATAATAAGAAAGAAAGAAAAAATTCATATGCTTGATTTTACATCTATCCTCTTAAAATTTGGAGTGCATATTCATATGTATCTTTTCTTATATGATGCCTATTTTAAATTTCTCCCTTCCAGCTGAGGCAAAAATCACTCATACAGAGATGTTATATCTAAAAAGCAAAAACAAAGCCACAAGTTCCTCTCACTTCCAATAGTTAAACAAACTTGTTTGCATGATTCCATTTTTATGCTATCTACTGCTATTTCTATGGTGCCAAATCTATATTTATAAGTACAATTCAACAATTCATGATTAGCAGTAGCTAGTAATCTCCCATATGGTGCCAGAGCCAGGTTATAGGTTAGGCTTATCAAAAGCTGCTTAGAAAGCTTCAGTTGAGTCCACAATAACTCTGAAGTATACAGAAGTGAAGCCATAGATTTTGCTGTTAAAAAGAAAATTCAAAATATTGAAATTCTATGTGGTATGGTGTGTAAAATGAAGGAGAACAAATTTTAATAACTTTTTTAGCCACATGTATGCAAAAATATGCCAGTGATAAGAAGCTAGACATGTTTATAAATGAAAATCAGCAAAGGATGGAGAGCACAAGATTAGCATCATGCAATTAATCTCTTCAGATGAAATATGCAGAGTGGAACTTGGTTCCAAACATTATTCAAATTTGGTTCCTCCATTATACAATTGCAGTTCTGTATAATATGCATTGGACAAAATTTAAAATTGTATCATTATGCACACACGCAAATCATAATAAAGGACTAGAGCATAGTCAATTTTAAAGGCTGTTCTCCATTTGCCCATAATTTTGGCATGAATGTGTCCCAGTAAAATCTTTTTCATGACATGGCCTCAGGTTCTCTCTCTAGTCCAGGGGTGTCAAACTTGCATTGTCACGTCATCGTCACATGACATATTGCAACTTTCCCCCCTTTACTAAACCGGGGGTGGGTGTGGCCAGGACATGATGCATCCGGCACACAGGCCGCGAGTTTGACACCCCCTGCTCTAGTCCTTATCTGAGACAGCTTAAAACCACTCTTGGCTATTCTGGTGTTAAAATAATGTTCTACTCTTTATGATAAAAAATACTCTATGTTAGTTTTCGTAGCATAACTGAGAAACTTTAACCACCGTTCAAAGAGCATGGCAATCAAGTGACATTTCTCTCCATGGGAACTGTCTTCCAGAGTCATTCTGCTTTGGGCATGGAGGGGTTTCGCTTTTTTCCAAATCAGGCACTCTCCTTATATCCAACAACCCCAACTTGGAGACCAACATAAGCCTCATCAACATCTGAACAGCGGTGACTAGGTTGAAGTGGACAGTCTGCTCTTCGCAGTACAGCTTCCTTTACATCTAATAGCTGAATAATAGTTCAACCTCCTTTGGAACTCAGATTTAGCACTATTCAGAATATCATGAATCTGGAATTCTGTTAAGAGTTGGGCTCCTTCTCAACACATCCCTGCAAAACCTTTGCTCAAAAACAATTAGCATCTATCAAAATTCATCTCCCCGCCCCTGTCCCAGGTTAAGAGTGATGTTTTCTCAGAAGCTGGTAACATTTGATGGGAAGAAAACAAAACAATACTTAGGTAATACAGCAATTCCTGTTTTAATGTCTCCTGTACACTGGGAATAAGGTAAGTACCCTTTTGGCACAGTGCTTATGGCAGGATAGGATCGCCAATGAGGAGCAACAAATTTTATGCTGTTACACTTTGTTGCTAGCTCAAAAATTAGCAAATAACACTTGGGAAGAAGTCTCTATTGTTCATGGGCTTTCCCCCACCTTGCAAACTCACAAACATTGTAGCATTTCTTACAAATATATTGGTTGAAATTACTAATATATTGCTGTACCATGAGCCATGCAAATCGTTAACGTGCTAAGCACAAGAGAAAAAATTTTATTTGCCTCAGTTTGAAATCTGATAACTTTTTAAATAAAAACAAAATGTTTAAAAATGCCACCAGGAGAGATGATCCCAGATTACTATATTTTTTCTAACACAAATATGGCTTTTGTGAATGCCAGTAAATAATATAAAAAGATGAAATATTAAAGAGGCCATTGGCAATGGATGGGTAAGGAAAGAATTGATTGATTTATAATTGGCTCTTTTGTCACATTTAGGATAGTGAAAACTTTGTCCAAAGGCTTTTTTGTTTGTTTGTTTGTTTGTTTCACTGTATGCCAGTCAAGCATTTTGTTAGCTGTTTGAAAAGCCTACATTTGCATACATTTTAAAAGGTGAAGAACTGGTCTCTGCACAGGTCAATCATTCCCAAAGTAATCTAAAAATATATTTAGGAAAACTGAAGAAAAAGAAGAAAGCATGGTTCCTCCTTATAAACTGCTTCTAAATTTCAGTACCTGCACCTGATCATGCAAACAACTTTATTCATAACTAGAAGGAAAGAAAGATTGTCACTGCACACAAACTGAGCTTTTTCACTCCTGACATTGGACTTAAGATATTGCATAGTAGAGTTTCAGACCTTATTCTTGGATGTCAAAACAATGAGGACATCATTTTTAAATGGAAGAACTGAAGCTGTTTTTCATCTATTGTTATCTCAATTGCTGCCTGGCAAATTGCTCAAATGATTAAAGTAATGATACTGTTTGTCAGCCCTTTAAGTTAGATAAGGTCAGGAAACAGGAATTGCTAAGAGTCTTAAACAGTCTTTAATGTGGTTAAGGTATTGCAGTAGAATCAGGCTCCCTCTCAACTTATACATATAAAAATCATGACAGAGTTGTTTCAAGTTTCTCTCTCACATTTTCTTCTTTTTTTCAGGATTCATATCTTTTTGTAATGGCTCTGCCTTCTACAAGTCAAATCCACATTCCATCACATTATAAAAAGTTTATTAGTGAGGTACTTTTTCATATACACCTTATTTCTCCATCATGAAAAACGTAAAATTTATTTCAAGTTGTGCTTGATCCATTGACTATTGACTTCTTCCAGGATTTTTTTTAAAAAATTTCTGCCCTAGTCTTCAGTATTTGGTTTTGGTTTTGGTTGAATGGTAGTTTTCCATTCAATCCAACCCTACTTAACTTTTCTAGATCAATCAAAGTTGGCTAGATGCTAGTTTGTAATACAGCTATAACCAAAGTGGATGAATGTACTAGTTGAGGTAAAAATATGTTGGGATGCTATTTTTACCTCTCTGTTGGGGCACCCAAATGTGTGTGATCCACATACATAACTTTTCCCTCTTCTAGCAGAATTTACAGTCTAAGTGTGTATTTATTCATGTAATAATTTATATTGCACATATTCAATAGGTTCTTTAGAATGGCTTGGGGACTAATTTTTTTTTTTGAAAAAATGTAAAAACACACTTGCAATTTTAAACAAAATAACTAATTAACTAACTAAAGGAACATAAATTCCTATGTAACTATAGGACCCAACTTACCTAGACAAACAAGGCAGGTCTGCAAATTGGTATTACTAGAAGCACGTTTAAATAGAAGACTTCACTTTTGTTGATACAAATCTAGAGAGTTTCTACAAACAAGAATAGATCTGGATTGCACAAAGTTGTTTCTCATGGGATCAGCCTTATTTACATATATTATTATCTGTGGAATGCCATCAGAATGTAAAGGGGATGGGTAAGCACAACACTCACTCTTATCTTTTTTGCTGTGCAACCATAAATTAGACAAATTGGGTTTGGGACTGTATCAACCATGCCACATTAACTGCATCTTACAGATGGAAAGATAAACAAATTTGGGAGATCAATGTAATTTTACACTTTTCAGATACTTGCCAGGCAAGAACAACAGGGACACAGATAAGACTCTTTGCTATTTCCCATGTTGGGACACATAGATGACAGGTTTCACAGACACTCGAAGACTTCTAAGCCAAAATTACTTTATATTTATCTTTCAATAGAGTTATCCAGGAGGAGAATTATAATGGCAACAGAGGCAGATGTGTTTTAATAGGCTCTTTAAATTCTTCCATAGCAATTAAGTTTGGCTCTTTTATCAGCTATTTCTCCAGGCAAAACAAAGTTATTTTCATGATTATAGTGATCTCAAAGAATATCTTTCAAATTCTAAAAGTGAAATGGGAAGAGAGGTCTTTTTATTGATACTCAAGAAATAAAGAGGCTAAAAGCAAGGCCTCCTTGTATAGGATATTTACCTTTGAAAGAATGAAATAATGTAATATATGAATGAGTAATGTAATATATGTTATTTCAAATACAGTAACCAACTCATCATGAGACATTCTGCCTGGCTTAAGTTCATCCTCCAAAGTCAAAGAGATTAACTACAATAAAGGTAGGCAAAATTGGTGGTTCCCAGGTTGATGATATATAGCAGCAGAGAAAAGATAAAAAACTGTGTGACAAAGTACTATGAGAAATCAGCAGAAGAAGGTCAGTTGGTCTGGGGAGATATTTTCTAGGGATGTGGTACATCCAAGTGATCAGATGGCAAACTGATTTTTAGATCCACATTAGAACTACAATAACTTATCAGCAAATTTGGAAGAAGCGTAGAAGTTGTCCTTGATATAATTGGTAGTTTGCATTGGAAGTGGATCAAGATTAAAATATGGTCTCCTCAGTGGCTATATTAAACCAGGGTTGTCAAACTCCCGTCCCACGGGCTGGATGTGCCACGCCCAGTTTAGCAAAAGGGAAAAAAGTCCTGATACGTCACGTGATGCTGCCATGATGACATGAGTTTGACACCCCTGTATTAAACTATTGGCCTATTTTCTTCCTAACTGCTCAATCTGATGAGACAATCATTCCAAGCTTTGTGTATATTTGTTTAAGCCAGGTTTTCTAAAATGAATACAATCCTCACCCTGGCTGAGGATTTGGTGGGGATGTTTCCTACAGAACAGGAAGTCAGCACACAGACAAGATTGTTAAGTAAATTATCTAAATGATAACATTAATACAGAGAAGATAGAGAAACCAATAGGTCTCTCCTTCACTTGGAGGAAATTGATCAGAAATGAAGTTTAAACAATAGACTCGTAGTCTACAGGTTTTTCCTCACACTTCCAGCACTTCCTCAAGATGGGAGGAAAAACATGCTGCTTTGAAAATTGTGCTCCCGCAATGCTCTTCTTGCTGTGCCTCCAAAACAAGATGAATTAAGTTGCTTCCCTCATAGGAGGGTGAGGACTACTTGGGCCTCCAGAAGCTTCTGGTGGAATCACATAAATCACAGGTGAAGCAAAGGGAGAGGAACAAGGAGAGTGAAGTGCTTGCTGGAGAGGAGAAAAATATAGAGATGAAGACTACCTGGTGAGAGGCAGCTGCAAATTTACTGGTAAGAAAAGCAATCCTTACAGTTGTTATTCCTAACTAAGCATTTTTTTTTAAGGAGGGGAGAAGAAAACTTTGGTGGCCAGGGAGGTTCTGTTCTCTTCAGCAGTTAAAACTGAAATGGTCATAGAGGCACAGAAGCCCATGGTGGAAGAAGGTGTGGTCCTTTGGTTGGGCCAGTTGGGCCAGCCATGTCTATGCAGGCTATCAACTTCTCTCAAGATCCTCCTTTGCTCAATTCAGAAAGTTTGCACAGTAGGCATATTGTATTTTTTAAATAGAAAATATTATTGTCCTGTCAATCACTTTGATATGATTTCAGCCACCCTTCTGAGCTGCTCCTGAGATGAAAGATCTGTTATAATATGGGTGTCAAACTCAATCACGTCATGGGCTGTATCGTAATGTATGATCACAACATTTTTTTGCCTTTGTGGAACTGGGGTAGGCATGGCCTGCACGTGACATATCCGGCCTGCAGGCCACCAGTTTGACAGGCCTGTGTTATAAGGACATATCCTCAACAAATGGTTAGCATGTCAAATCAAGGCTAAAGCAAGGTAGGGGTCTGGAGGACATATTTCATAAAATCAGAATACGTCAGGCATAGTTTCTAATGAAGATGAGTCTTTGTTAGTGGTACTAGATATATGGAGATAATTTGCTCCTACTCTACAGTCATCATAACTCCAACAAGAAGAGCATGAATAAATTCTCACTAAGCCATTTAGGAAAATTGAGGACTAAGTAAATAAAAGATGGTAGGCACATGTGCTGTACATACACATATACTATGGGTGTAAGGAGTCTTTATTAAGGCTCTCTAAGCCTGAATTGGTATTCCCCAGCAATTCCCTTTGCTAGCACCAGCTCAACCCCAATAAGTTCCACAGGCTACTCAAATGAAGCCAACACTAGTCCTCAAGGCAAAGGCAAAGGCAAAGGCAAGTCCAGTCCACTAGGCCAAAGCAAGTTCCCATGACAAAGGCAAGTTCCAAGACAAAGGCAAATCCACAGGCAAAGGTAAGGCAAAGCAAGGCAAAGGCAACAGCTGAATAGACACAATCTGAAGTTCAAGGCAAGAACACACAGCAAGAAAATGAACATGTTGTCCCCAGCATCATCTCCATCTGTATTCTGTACTAAATAGTCAACTTCTAGTGCAGCCCATCATGAGGGACGAGGTTGCTCCTCGCAAGTAATCTGACTGACCTTAGCTTCTCCTGCCTTTTCTCTGGCCTAGATGTTCTTGGCAGTTCCTCTTCCTCATTGCTGACTGGCTGCAGCTGCATGCTTTCCCACTTAAGGCCTCAGGGCTGTCCTGCTGCAGCTGTGCTTCAGTCAAATCACTCTCAGATGGCTGCTTGGAACCATTGACCAACTCCCCTCCTGATGTGCCTAGAACTAGTTCATCTTTCTCCGAGCTGATATATGTAGAGGCATTTGGAGGAGTCATCACAGCAGGCCAGCTATAAGAACAAGAAACAAGCTGCAGAAACACTGATCTATTCTAATATTATAATAACTTGATAAGTATAAAAACTTGATAAGAAAGGGGAAAAAAACATTACAGTCTATTTATAGGAGATAAACTTTGGAGATAAACAGGGGTCTTTCACACATGCTGAAATGCACATTGCATCTGCAAATTGGGTGAACCATTTCTACCATATCTTTGTAGATCAGGCAGTGATTGGCCAAAGACAAGAGGAAATGATGACTAATTAACATGAATGGTCTTCAGTGGCTCCTGAGGAGGTGGAAATAATCATGATCAAATATTAGCATAGTTGAGTGTTTCTTATGATGACTGGGGAATTCTGGGAGCTGAAGTCAACACATCTTAATGTTGTCAATGTTGAAAAACACTGGCATATTTGTGCCTTTTACCAATTAACACTAATATTTAGATAGGAGACAGTGAAAAACACTGGCAAATTTGTGCCTTTATACCAATTAAAACCAATATTTAGATAGGATACAGCACCACCATATATTTTTTTTCTTAGAATAGTGCACCTTCTGGCTAGGAATTGTTTACCTATATCAGTTACATGGGGTGGGACTTTCAAGAATAGCTACTCTCTTTGGTGATGCTTATATACAAAGAAGAGGACAAAACAAATCCATCAAATTACCAAGCCATCACTTTCATGGATAGCAGTTGCAGATTGTATGCAAGTTATTCTTTGCATAAACTTCTGGATCATGAAGAGTTAAATCCAATTTTCCACCAGTTCAGGCTGAATTTAAGAAAGGTTTCAGTACATTGGATCAATGCTTTATTTGATTTGGAATCTACTTGAAAGGCCACCTAGGGGCCTTTATGCAGTATTTGTCATTCTATCCTCAGCTTTTGATTATCTGAGCACAGAGAGACTGTGGGGAAAACTGCAAACCTCAGACATGGACAGAAGGTGGATTGCTCTGTTATATACACTTTACAAAGACATATCTATGCTAATATATGTAGATTGAGCTTAACACACACAAAATATAGCAGAACGGGGTAGAGATGTAACTTGGCACCAATTGTTTTGCTTTAATATTCATGATATATGTACAGAACTTATCCTCTCTCCCCCAGTTGTTTCCACTATCTACTGGTAAATGTAAAATCCTTTCTTTACAGATGACATATACAGATGACATGGCATTCCTTTTAACTATCAAACCTAGTTTTACATTATCCACTATGCAAATTCTGCAATTCAAATCATTTAGAATTAACTACAGGGAGTCTTCAACTTACAACAGTTCATTTAGTGACTGTTCGAAGTTACAATGTCACTGAAAAAAGTGACTTACGACTGTTTTTCACACTTATGACCATTGCGGCATCTCCGTGGTCACGTGATCAAAATTCAGATGCTTGGCAACTGGTTCATATTTATGACCGTTGCTGTGTCCCAAGGTCATGTGATCACCTTTTGCCACCTTCTGACAAGCAAAGTCAATGGGGAAGCCAAATTCGCTTATTACTAATTTAACAACTGCAGTGATTCACTGAACAAGAAAGGTCATAAAATGGGGCAAACTCACTTAACAAATGTTTCACTTAGCGACAGAAATGTTGGGCTCAATTGGGGTTGTACGTTGAGGACTACCTGTAGTCACTTTTTTATTTTTTTTTGGACAAATGACAAAGAATGGTTGAGGATATTGGAGCAGATGAATCCTTTTGTGTCTCTTGGTATTTACTTTTCGCATTCATTGTCATGAAGTTTGCACTTGATGAATGCTAAAATGTAGCCCCCTGATCTGCAAAAGCATGGTTCTCCTTTATTATCTTGAAAGGAGGAAGGCTAGCTCCCACTGGCAATTTTGAAGGGAAATTACCCTCTGCTTTATTGTTATATAGGGCAAAGTATGGGGAATGGGCAAGACCATTAGTCTAGAAGTGATCCAGAGTCCTTGTTCTTTTCCCAAACACTCCATTGCTTTTTTTTTGAGAAAGGAACTGGGAAGAACCTCCGTAACCAGTAGGATAATAAAGCCATTTCCTTTTAATTTTTTTTATGTATTAAACCAATTTATTTAGCCACTTATCTCACAAACCAGCGGCTTTAGGTACAACAGAGCTAAAAACAGTTAATGAACACATTAAAAAGTATAAAAAGTAAAATAAAGCAAAGAATACTAGAGAAATGGATGTTAAAAACAATGGAGCCACATCCCCTGGGATCCCTAGGCCTACTGGCAGAACCATGTTTTCAGGGATGCTCGAGAAGTTCAACAACAATGAGACTAACTTCACTTCAGTGGGGAGAAGATTCCTTAGCAGGGGCACCAAAATGTAGCTTCCTGGGCAATAGAATATGCCCTCTCCTCTTGTTCTGATGGGACAGACAGATGAAATTAAAGAGAGGTGATCCCTCAAAAACCCAGTTCCCACGCCATGAAGAGTTTTAAAGAACAGCTTCTGCACCATGAATTGTACCCCAAAACAAACTGGTAACCAACAGAGCAGAGATCTGATGTGTGTTCTACCAAAAACACACATAATTACTCACATCACTGCATTTTGCACAAAATGAAGTTTCAGGATACTTTTCAAGGGCAGCCCCATGTACAGTGCATTGCAGTAGTCTAAATGGGAGGTGACCAAGGCATGAGTGGTCATGCGTAGATCTCCTGATCTATAAATAGGTGCAATTGGTGCAAAATATAAAGTTGTGCAAAGGCCTTCCTAGCCATCTCTTTGAGCAGGAGTAGTAAGTTCAGAAGGACCCCAGATTGTGAACAGGGTCTGTTTGGGGCAGTGTGATTCCATTCAATACTAAAGATAATAAAGTCCCAGAACAAGAGGGGATCAAACCAGGGGTGGGTTCTAAATTTTTTACTACCGGTTCTGTGGGCGTGACGTATTTTGTGGGTGTGGTTTGATGGTCATGTGACTGAGTGGGCATGGCCAACTTGACATCACTCACACCCACGCCCACTCACATGACCCCCACCAAGCCACGACCATAGGAAAAGGTAGGAAAATTTCCCCTCCTTTAGTGGCCCCGCCCCGCCCCATCCCCTGCCCCATCTGCCACCCCCAAATTCCGCCCCACTGTGTGACACGCAGAGACTGGCAGCTCCATCGCATCTCTCAGCCGTTGCGTGCAGGGAAAAACTTTGCAAAGTAATTTTGCAAGGTTTTTCCCTGCACGCAACGGCTGGGAGATGACCCAGAGCTGCCAGTCTCCTGTAAGATGTGTGTCTCGTTTCTCCTACTCAAAACACAGCAAAACTCTTCCCGAGGGATTCTTTTACGGCCACTTTTTTTTAAAGGGTTAAAGATCCTCTGCGAATCGCCCCATAAATCGGCTCTGATTCCAGAGCGCCAAAGATGTCTTGAGAATCAGGTGAGCCGGCGGGATCCTGCCAAAACTGTGGAGTGGGGACAGTGCTCCGCTTTCCCCTAATCCCAGAGCAGGCCAGCCGGAGCCAGGCGACTGCGGTTCCCCCCCACCCCACCCTCTCCTATTCCCTGGGCCGTGAGACTTACCCAGGGGATCGTGGCAGAGGAGTGTGTGCGAGTAATCGCCGAAGGCACAGGGAAATGGGTAGAGCGGCGGCCCAGCTGCAGGGCCACAGGGGTCACTCCCATAGGTGGCTGCAGCCAGGGGTTGTGAGAAGGCCGGGTGGATCGGCGTCAGCTCATAGATGGGAGTCTGGTAGGAAGCCACCAGGCTGGTGAAGGAGGAATTGGGCGACGGCAAAGTGGTCCTGGCACCCCCCTGCCCAGGATGTCTTTGATGTAGAAGGGCGTGGGGTGCACCAGCTGCACCATTGGGGTGGGTGCGTACAGAGGGGGCAGAGAGGCCGACCCCGATGGTTGGTATTGCATGGCTGGTCTGGGCAGAGGCAGGAGCCTTTCCGCATTCAGGCTTCGGGCCCCGGCCCGTATTCCGCTGCCACGACCCACCACTGCTTCCCCCCCCCCCCCATCCAGGGCCCCCCACCCGCCCCCGCCCGCCCCCCCCCCCCCCGAAGCAGGGCGAACCGAGGGGCCCCTGCCGCCTCCTGCACAACCAGTTTCTCTTCGCTGGGCGTTTCTCTGGGTTTCCATCCCAAGTCAGCTGCAGCCGCCACCTCCCATCTGCTGTTGGGAAGGCGATGCTTGTGGCAGGATGCTCCTTGATGCGCAGAGGCAGGAGGTGGAGGTTTCGCAGAGAAATGCCCGGCGAAGCAACTGCCTTTTCCTCTCCAACTTCTGTTAGCAGAGAGAAGGAAGAGGCAGAGGCAGAGGCGGCGGCAGCGGAAGGAAAGGGGCCAATTGCTTCGCAGCCGGTGTGGTTTCCTGGGCTCCCTTCACCTTGCTGTCCTCACAGCGCCACCACACACACACACAAGGACATCTCCCTCGAGAGGCTTCAGAGGCTGAGCCTTTTTTTCTTTTCCCCCTCCTGCTGCCGTGAGGGCTTTGCGGCGCAGAGGCTTCTTCCTCCACAGGCCGCAAGGACAGGAGCGGCTGCTTCCCGAGTTTGGGGAGAGAAGCGGGGCACGTTAAAGAAATGTAAAAGGGAAGTGGGGTGGTGGGTGGGTGGGGTGGGAGAGATGCGCGTTTCGCAGTGGGGCGCAATTTGGGGGTCGCAGATGGGGTGGGAGGGCTGCGAGACGCACATCTTACCGGAAGCTTACTGGAAGCTCCGGGTCATCTCTCAGCCATTGCGTGCTGGGAAAAACCTTGCAAAGTAAAGAAAAACTTCTCGTGAGTGCGAGGCAATTAACAACTTCTCGCCCTTGCGAGAAGTTTTTCTTTACTTTGCAAGGTCTTTCCCTACACACAACAGCTGAGAGACGCGACCGGGGACTGGTTCGGGGGCGTGGCCAGCTAGAGATCACTACCGGTTTGGGGAACCATGCCAAATTTCCACTAACAGTTCTCTAGAACCGGTCCGATCCGGCAGCAACCCACCACTGGATCAAACCCAAAGTCACTCAGTGCCAGGGTTCAAGGCTTGTTGTTCCCCATCCAGATCCTCACAGCCTGTAGGCATCAGTTTAGGATATCCACAGTATTACTTGATTCATGCTAAAGACCAAAACATTGGCAGATACCCAACTGATCAAATAATATTGAAGGAACCATACATAAAAGATAGCTGAACTGAGTATATCACCCATTTTTCAAAGGTATTCCATAGCTGTGGAAAATTTGTATCAACCAGAGCAGAAGCAATAATGTAGGGATTGGTTAGCTTCTGCAGACTCTTTATTGAACTGGCCTTCAGTGTAGAGTTTCTATTTGGTTTTATGTGGTAAAATTGTATAATGGCATGTTTCTGCATCTGTATTCTTTGATAAGCTCCTCTCTGGAGTGAGCTTTTACAGAAGAGCATTTCCAGGCTCTGCCTTCAGCATACAATGAAAGGAAGTAGAGGGGGGGGGGTTCCTGCAGCACAGAGCTTATTTATTTGTGGAGAACCTCCAATGGCAAATTTAATTCACTACGTGCTATACTGCTGTCCCTAAAATCAGATTTATCTACTCACTTCTACGGAGACTTACTTGGACTTCACGGAGCAAATTAGTTGCTTCCTGCTGGCAGATTTTGGTCCCTTTAAAACACACCAAGTTGGGTGATTTGTACTCGCTGCAAAGATGTTAAGAAAAAAAGAATGTGCAGCTACAGCACTAAATTGTGCAGGATGTGCAAATTCTGTGTTAAAGGGTAGCTGATTGTGTAATAGGATGACTATTCTGGTTGGGTGACCCTTTATAAATAATCATTTTATTATGAAAGTCATTTTATTTTGGAATTGCTAAATCCAAAGGTTTCAATAAAGAATAGTAATAAATGCACTCTTACCTGCCTTGTGGTCTTTATTTGGTTTATACCCCAGTTTTTCTCCAACAGCTCAAAATGTCATATTGTATATATCTTTTCTTCTCCATTCCCCCCCCAACAGTAATCTTATGAGATAAATAGCATTAATGATTAGCCCCAAATCACCCTCTGTGCTGAGAATGGATCTAAACTTGTGCCTCCAGTTCAGTCCAATCCTACATTCTAACCTGGGGTGGGTTCTAACTTACCTCGCTGCCGGTTCGCTTCCTCCCGCGCCGCGTGGCCGTGCCTCGTGGGCACGCGCGCGCTCATGCGCAGTGCAAAAAAAATAAAAAAAATTCCCCCACCCCAAAAGGCAAAAATGAGATGGCAATACATGTGCAGTGCCGGAAACTCAGCTTCTGCGCATGCGCAGAAGGAAAAAAAACCGAAAAAAATTCTAAAAAAAAAAAATTAAAAAAAGATGGCGGCGTCCACGGACTGGTACCGACTGAACCGGATCCGTGACATCATCATGACGTCACCAGCGGGTTGCAACCAGTTCGGGTAAACCGGTCCGAACCGGGAGGAACTCACCTCTGATTCTAACCATGTAACACATTTTTCCTGTCATACATCAATAGTGCAACTGTGATCAAACAAGATAGCAGTTGTGATCCCAAAAGATTTACCATAAATGAAATAATATGAGAGGAGTTATTTCATTGCTCAGCCACCTCCATAACAGTATCAGATGCTTCCCTATCTATAGTGAATATAAAATGGAGGAAAATTAACAATAAAAAATGTACAATACCGGGGTTGCACCCTTTTATAACTAGAGATGTGACTGTGTTCAGAATTAACCAATCACATTCAAAATGATGATAAATAGTAGTCAGGACATGACTGCCATTAATTTAAGTGACTCTGATCAAGCCCATATAATCTTCAGCCATTTTGGTAGGATTTTTCTGACATTTACTCAGTTGCCTCTTACAGCAAGAGCCATGCTCTGCAAAGAGCTTACAAAGCATCAAAGGGATCTCTTTGTTGGAAGTCATAAGTCTGGAGAAGGGTACAAAAAAAAAAATAGGTGTTCCTGCAAAATTGATGAAAAAACAAACAAAAAGAAAACTGGTCCGAGAGGCTGCCAAGAGGCCTACAGCAACATTAAAGGAGCTGCAGAAAATTCTGGCAAGTACTGGTTGTGTACCACATGTGATAACAACCTCCCATATTTTTTTATCTGTCTGGACTGTGGGTTGAGGTGGCAAGATTGAAGTATTATTTTTAACAAACAGACAAAAAAAAGCATCCAAGCCTGAGTACATTTTGTAAAAACTTACATCAAATCCCACGAAAGCATGTAGGAAAATGTGATGACACCAGGGGTGGGTTCTAACTTACCGCGCTGCCGGTTCGCTTCCTCCCACACCGCACGGGTGCGCCTCGTGGGCATGCACGCGCGCATGTGCAGTGCAAAAAAAAAAAAGCTGAAAACAAAATGGCGACGCATGCGCAGTGCCAGAAACTCAGCTTCTGCACATGCACAGAAGAATTTTTTTAAAAAAATTTTAAAAAAAGATGGCGGTGCCCACGGACCAGTACCGACCGAACCAGATCCGTGATGTCATCGTGACGTCACCAGCGGGTCGCTACTGGTTCAGGCAAACAGGTCCTAACCGGGAGGAACCCACCTCTGGATGACACCAAGATTGAACTTTTTGGCCATAATTACAAAAAGTACATTTGGTGCAAAAACAACACCGTGCATCACCAAAAGTACACCATATCCACAGTAAAGCATGGTGGTGGCAGGATTATGTTTTGGGGCTTTTCTTCAGCTGGAACTGGGGCTTTAGTCAAAGTGGAGGGAATTATGAACAGTTCCAAATGTCAGTCATTTTTGCAACAAAACAACCTTCAGGCCTCTGCTAAACTACTGAAAATAAAGAGGAATTTTACCTTTCAATACAATAAGAATCCCCAACCATACCTCCAAATTAACGAAATAATGGTTTCACCAGAAGAAGAACAAAGTTTTGGAATGGCCCAGCCAGAGCCTGGACCTGAATCTAATTGAAAATCTGTAAGGTGACCTGAAGAAGGCTGTGCATAGGAGATGCCCTCACAATCTGACAGATTTGGAAAGCTTTTGCAAGGCAAAGTGGGCAAAGATGCCCAAGGCAAGATGTGCCATGCTGTTAGGCTCCTATCTCATAAGATAAAATGCTGTCATAAAATGAAAAGGTGCTTCAACAAAGTATTAGTTTAAGGGTGTGTGTCTTTATGCAGCCACATTATTCTAGGGCAGTGATGGCTAACCTTTTCCTCGTTGTGTGCCGAAAGAGCACGCGTGCATGCGCCGGCACCCATAATGCAATGTGCACCCCTGCGCATGTGTGCACGACCCCTCCACGCTCCCCCCGCACCCCTGCGCATGTGCACATGACCCCCCATGCTCCCCCAGCCTCCCACGCATGCGCACGTGATCCCCCCGCCCCACGTTTTGGGCTTAGCAGGCATCCCTGCAGCCCCCTGGGACTAACAACAGGCCATGGGAGGGCACCGCAACCCCCATGCACCCCCCACCCCTGCACATGCGTGTGCGACCCCTGCCCTCCCACCGCCCTCGTGCATGCACGTGCGTCTCCCACATGCACCCTCCGCGCATCCCAAAAATCAGCTGGCTAGAGGGAGGCATGCACGCATGCGCGGTGGAGCTGAGCTGGGTGATGGCTCACGTGCCCGCAGAGAGGGCTCTGTGTGCCAGCTGTGGCATGCGTGCCATAGGTTCGCCATCACGGTTCTAAGGTTTTTTACTGTTATTTTCCCCCCTAAAAGATGTTGGTTTGTTTTTCAATTGAATTGTACAGTTTATATGTTATATTAAAGGTGGAAAAAATTCTGCAGTGATTTATCTTAGTCTGATTATTATTTTTTACATCTCAAAAACCTGGCATTTTAACAGGGTGGTGTAAACTTTTTGTATCCACCGTACTCTCCACTTCTTCAGCCGAAGCTATGTTGCCTAACTCAATTTCTATCTTAAAATATTCAGCACTGTCCATTTGGCTAGTCTCCCTGGAGAAACCTCCCTCTCCCAGCTGGTGAAGGAGGTAGTAGTGGTTATGGAAGGATGATAGGAAATAATTAATGTTAGAATCCTGAGTTGTTGATTGGCCATATTGCAGTGTCCCTGTCTGATCAAAGTCAAGCTCTGATTGTACAGTGATATTGTGCTCCAGAATGGATGTATAATATATAAATCTGGCTGATAGACAGAAATGGAAAGCATGTGTACATTTAGAAGGTTGGCTGTAACTAAAATATGAACAGATTGCTTTGGCTGATACTCTACATATATACACATCGAAAGACAAACACAATTTTTATTAGCACAGTGTGCTTATTTTGTAATTTAAATCTGAGCACATCCAGCCTTGCTATGTATTTGGCTTCTTCACAAATGAAACCTGAAAAGATTTCCTGGGGGATAAAACCTGAAAAGACTAAAAAGATCAAACCACATTTATTTATATTGTCAAACCTTTTCATTCCCCTAATTTATCAATCTAAAGCTATTATAAAATGTCATTTAAATTAAAAAGACAATTAAAAAGACAAACTAATAATGGGTAAGAAAGACCAACATAAATTAATTTGGTTTTAGGACTAACACATGCCAACAACAGAGCCCTAGGTGAAGACAGTCAATACAGGTAGTCTCGACTTAGGACCACAATTGAGCTCAAAATTTCAGTTGCTAAATGAGACATTTGTTAAGTGAGTTTTGCCCCATTTTACGACCTTTCTTGCCACAGTTGTTAAGTGAATCGCTGCAGTTGATAAGTTAGTAACCTGGTTGTTAAGTGAATCTGTCTTCCCCATTGACTTTGCTTGCCAGAAGATTGCAAAAGGGGATCACATGACCTTGGGACACAGCAACGGTCATAAGTATGAAGCAGTTGCCAAGCATCTGTATTTTTTATCACGGGGATGCTTCAAAGTTCATAATTGTGAGAAATGGTCATATGTCACATTTTTCAGTGCCGATCGTGTTACAACGGCACTGAAAAGTGAACGGTCACTAAATGAACTGTTGTAAGGGAAAAACTACCTGTACAGATGAAATCAAATGCAATGTTCTCATTGGGTTTCCCTTTTTAATAACTGTCTGGTAAACCTCAGTGCAAAATAATTACATTATGGCTTGATATTGCCTGTATACACTTGGATACTAACAAACCTACTAGTTCGGAGGGGGAAAGGAGAAGGTGTGATAATGCCAGGACTTCCTCATCTATAAATCATTAGAACCAGTTTGAGATAACTGCAAAGAGCCATTAGGTATTAGGTATTAACAATATCTTATAATCTGTGCCAACACTTCTAATGGCTGAGTTTGTGTAAATTCCTTGCTTTAAGGAATCTCCCTTATCTCAAAGGCTCCCTAAGCCAAGTTTAGCACATCCTTCTTAGGACATTCACATCATCTATATTCCTGATTTGTAAATGTCCTAATTAGAATATATTTACCAAGGGTGCAGTAACTAAGGTGTGCTTAATGGGGCTTGGCAGAGTTTAAAGGGCTGTTTCAATTTCACAACGCTTTAGTCAATCACCCTGAAAAGGTAGATTCATGGATAGCAAAGGAAATGTGCATGGAAGCTGCAGATCAGAGCAGATGGCTTTGAACCTTTTTGAAGCCTTTCAATACTTTACACAGATCCAATGAAAGAGAATGGCTCTCTAGCACTGACATGAGTAGCTAGCCAAGGAATTTTATCATCTCATAAATTCTTTGCTTTTTAGTGGTGGCCAGGATAAAAGGGCTTTGAGTTTCATTCACTTTATCAGCTCTCAATTTCTTTAATATGGCTTGCCATAAACCTTGACTTTGCTTTCTCATCTGCTGATGAAATATTACACTTATGCAATGATCTTGCCAGCAGAACTCAGAGTTCAGCACTGCTCTTAGCCCTCTGAACTTGGGCTCAAGACTGATTAATCCAGTCAATATTCTAGGACCAAAACAGTATGCAGTCTTTTATAGACTGCATGATTGTGGCAGATTCTCAAAATGGCTACAAATGCCTGCTTAAATTTGTGGTATTGTTATCTCCCAAGGCTAGCCTTCTTCAGCTGCTCTACTAATTGTTTCCAAGAAACCTCAGTCTGAAAGAAACAAGTCTTGCCAATGATATAGGAATGTTTTTTAGAAGAGACCAAGCTTGCCAGCCATCTCTGCCAATCCTCAGAGAACCATATGGCAACACAGCAAAACCATGCCACCCCATGAAGCAAAGCACTAGGTAAAAATCAGTGTCATGTCAAGCTTGGCATCCAGAATAGGAAGTGAAAAAATCAGATTTTGGGGGGTACTTTCTGCATTGAATCATCTGCCTAAATTAGATTTGTTTCCTGATTAATTGGGATGCTACCATGCTGTTATTTTGTCATTTGTTCCCGTCTTAAAGGTGGTACGTGGAAATAGTTTTGGAAAAGAATAATGAAACAGTTGAAGATATCTGTATGAAACCTGGCAGATTAATGTCTACTAAATGACATTATGTCCACTATTATTATTGGTATTTCCATCTCATTTTGTAAAAAAATAAATAATAATAATAAGCAGTAGCTGCTGCAGCTATTTTGATGCTTCCTCATGATACCCTTTGGATGAATTATTTTGCAAAACTAATTTCAAGACTCAAAGTGGCTCAGGTTGAACTGATTTGCCCTTAGATCTTGAATTGCAAATCCAAAATAACCCTTTCTTCATTGCTCTAATTGTATATTTCACAATTGAAATTCCTATGTACTAAAGACTCGGGTAAAAGAACAACCTAAATAGTGTAAGTTCTTTTGCGATAGACTGCCATGCCAGCAGATACTGGCTAAGTATGCATCATAGCTCATTTATTTTCCTACTAACTTCTCAGTATCTGACAATAGAGCTAATTTGGTGCAAAAAGTGATAAATGACTCATCCCCTTTATCATATATCACTGATTCTCCAGAATGTTCTGCGTAATGAGTAGAGCTTGACAATTCTTTCTTTTCCCTTTAAGATCACTCTTTGTAGAGGCATAAAACACTTTCATTGCTATAAAAAGTATCAGACGGTTGCAGAATGTCACTGTAAGTTATTTCAAAAGAGGAGGAAAAAAGCATACATTTGGAATAAGAAATAATTCACATTGTCAAGTGGTATTCGATTTGCCTTTTTTGTCACGGAAGTCAACACTTCTTTAGCAATCTTTTTAGACCAATGTGAATAAAGTAACAAGCTTTTGTTTAACAATGAAGTAAGAATCGTTGGCCAATGAGCAGGACTACTGAACCCATATGGCTATCTTTATCTGCTAAATTTGGGACAAACTATCAGAACATGAGGTAAAAAGTACACTATGTTCAAAATAACTAAGCAAACATTATTGGAGATCAACCATCAGCTTATATTTCACTGTTTTTTTAAATTTATTTATTTATTTTATTTTATTTATTTATTTATTTGTCAAGCGTATATATGATTACGAACAAAGTATAAACAGAGTATAAACATGTTTGTGAATATATAAGTACAAGCATGGTTATGAGTACAAGAAATTTAACGAGTATATGGGTACATTAGGACAGGGACGGTAGGCACGCTGGTGCGCTTATGCACGCCCCTTACAGACCTCTTAGGAATGGGGTGAAATCATCTTATCCATTTACCTTTCCTCATTATAACTGGTACAATTTTACCACAAATGCCTGTTCAAGTTTTAAAGGTAATAGCAAGCCTATTTCCTACTTCCTACTTGCCATGGCACAAAACATCTTTACTTATTACCCAATTTTGAGGGACATGTCCTCATGACATTAGCACCACGTCACCCATCAGGGAGTGACTCCAACACATAATATGTTCACTATGAAGTCAGAGGAACAGACTCTGCCCCTTTCCCCTGCTGTACTGATCATCAATAAACCATAGATCATATATAGTAACTGGACCAATACGTATCAGCCATTTTTAGATTTTATTGATTATTAAATTTAGTTGCTGCCCATCTTGCGGTTTGAGGAGACTCTGAGCAATTGATAGAAGTGCAAATTAATCAACAAAATATACTTAGATTTTTGATATATTTGCTTAAATACAATCCTTAACAATCCTTCTCATCCATATGAGTTATTTTAAAACCTGATAGATTTTATGTTGGCTTCAAAATCTCAAGAGTTTCCATGAGTTTCTCTATCTAACTCAATAACTTGTTTATTTAATCTAAAAATGTGTCTGTCTTTTTAGTCATAATGGTTTATTCAGACACCCAGATGGATTAAAGCCTAAAATCCTTTATATCTCCAATCTGCTGCTGGAACAACCTTAGAGGCATCTTTGATTGTTCCAGTTTAGAGCAGATATTTTCTTCTTCTCCCGCCAAAGATCTCAAATGGACATTCTAAGGCGGGGTGTCAAACTTGCAGCCCGGATGTGTCACGTGCTGGCCCTGCCCCCGCCCAGTTTAGCAAAGGGGGGGAAGTCCCGATACGTCATGTGACGATGCCATGATGACATGAGTTTGACACCCCTGTTCTAAGGCATCCTGGAATCCTGGGCTCTATCTAACAAAATGAAATTTAATGTAGATAGAGGTTCTAAGATTCTACACATAGGCAAGAAAAAAACACTGTGCTGGTACTGAGTAGGTCAAACTTGGCTCAGTGTCAGTAACTGTGAGAAGGATCTTGGAGTCTAAGTGGACAACCACTTCAATAAGAGCCGTGGTGGTGCAGTGGTTAGAATACAGTACTGCAGGCTACTTCTGTTGACTGCTGGCTGCCTGCAATTTCACAGTTCAAATCTCACCAAGCGCAAGATTCACTCAGGCCTCCATCCTTCCGAGGTCAGTAAAATGAGGACCCAGATTTTGGGGGGGGGCAATATGCTGACTCTAAACCACTTAGAGAGGGCTGTAAAGCACTGTGAAGTGGTATATAAGTCTAAATGCTATTGCTAAATATGAGCCAGCAGTGTGCAGCAACAGCTGAAAAAAACAATGCAATGCTAGGTTGAATTAATAGAGGGGATAGCATCAAGATCATGTGAAGTGTTAGTACCACTTTACAAAGCCTTAGTATGGCCACACTTGGAATACTGCATCCAGGTTTGGTCACCACAATATAAAGAAGTTATTGAGACTCTGGAAAGAGTATGGAAAAGAACAACAAAGATGAGTAGGGGGCTAGAAGCTAAAATATATGAAGAACATATGCAGGAATTGGGTATGTCTAGTCTAGTGAAAAGAAGGACTAGGAGAGATATGATAGCAGTATTCCAGTATTTGAGAGGCTTTCACAAAGATGAGGAGGGGGGGACAATTTTCCAAAGCACCAGCAGGCAAGACAAAAACCAATGGATTGAAACTAATCAAGGAAAGAAGCATCCTAGATTTAAGGAGAAATTTCTTAACAGTGAGATCAATCAACCAGTGGAATGGTTTGCCTTCAGAACTTGTGTGTGCCCCATCACTCCAGGATTTCAAGAAAAGATTGGACAGCTATTTGTCTGAAATGATATAGACTCTCCTGCTCAAGCAGGGAGTTGGACTAGATGACCTACAAGGTCCCTTCCAACTCTGTTATTCTATGTTCTTTCCTAGTGGTCAGGGATAGCAATCCACTTAGCTACAATTGATTCAAAGTGTCCATTGAGATAAATACCCTCATTATCTGGTTATTGGATGCACTATTTTCAAGAACATTTTGGTTTTGGGTTCCAGAGACTCAGATACCCCAACGTTTTCTCTTTTAACTGGATTATCAAACTCCCAGGGCATTAATATATTTGTCAGCTGAACATAATGCTATTTTGGTTTGCTGGAAAAATTCTAAAATAGGGAAAGTGCATGACACACATAAAAATAAATGTCAAATGAGGGGTGTGAGAGAGAAAAGACTCTTTGCGAGACCCCCCCCCCCAAAAAAAAGATTTGTAGGGGATTTTGACTCTAAGAGTGAAAAAATAAATAAAGCCAAGGTCTCTGGTTTAGGTTTTTTTGCTTTGTATTTCAAACCTGTTCTTCTGATCAGTCAGGGAGACTTTGAAGGGGAAGAGAAGTTGGCATAAATATCCTGATCTTTTATTTCTCTCCTCAGGAGTTAAATGGCCTTATGAAACTATATCATATCTTTCATCTAGAGGTCATTCAGATTACAACAGATAAAAAAATCAGAAATTTAAATTGGCTGTTATTTTCTTATAATTGACCCTGAGAGAATAGGGAAAGACCGGCAAGGAATTCCCCCACTTATATTACCCTGCATTAAGTTATGTGTGGGCATCAACACTGCTTGGCCTGATTGCTAGAACACTGTAAGAGCAGATTGTGAGAAATTTGTCTCAGGTGCAAAATCAAATTTGGTGTGATGGCTGCTGTTTTCATGGTTTGTTCCATTTGTGTTAAAGATAATGGTTCTTTAAAGGCCTTGTGAAGGGAATGGGAATGTTAAGTGTGAGAAAAGCAAGAATGCATACATATAACTGTTTAATTTTGCAAGGTATTGTCCTACCTAGAGTTAATAATAATATGCCATTCAGACAACCTCTCTGGAAAGGAGAAATACAGGTAGATGCTGACACTGGGAACAAAGAGATGAAAGGATGATACCTGGGCTTTTATCTTTGTCAAGGAAAACTGGTTTATCACAGGGAAAAGGCAAGCTATCTAAGAGCCTGAAAATAAGATACAATCATTTACCCCAGTTAAACACAGTGATTTATTATTCTTTTCATATAGGTGGTTCTAGCCCCATTGAGCTTTCCTCTTCTGCTTCAAGCTAATTATAAGCTTTCCACATTAGAAGCATTGTACGTTTTTAATGTACCAGTCTCCATTTGTTCTATCCACATCAGAGAACATGACATAATTTGGGTAAATATGAAGCTCAGCAACTATTCCTGATAATTTTGTGGTGGAACCCTTTATCTATAAAAAGTAAATCATTCCTTTAGCTTATTTTTTTCCCCACTAGGTATTGTGATAATGATGTTTTAGTACCCTATAGAACAGCTGTTCTCAACCTGTGGGTCGCAACCCCTTTGGGGGTCAAACAACCATTTCACAGTGGTTGCCGCGCGCGTTAGCCCGCCATCTTGGTGCCACCGTCACTGCAGGGGTGAAATGCTCCTGGTTCGGCTGTGCCTGCGGATTGCCGGATAACCGGTAGCGACAGAAGCGGGAGACTTCGCCCACCCACCCGGACGCTGCCATTTGGGTTCTTTTACCCTCTGCGCATGCACAGAATGCTTTGCGCATGCGCAGAGGGTAAAAGAACCCAAATGGCGGCGTCCGGGTGGGTGGGCGAAGTCTCCA
>QLTV01004097.1:1668530-1695074 GCA_003457575.1 Thermophis baileyi
TTAGCAGAACTCCAAACACAGGTCAAGTAGCTCTGGGGAGGTCAGTCGTAAATGTGAACACTTGCTAAGCAACCGGCCATTAAACAAGGACCACTTGTATTTGGTTTGCCTTAAGGCAGGGGTCCCCAAACTTGGCAACTTTAAGACTTATGGACTTCAACTCCCAGAATTCTCCAGCCAGCTATGCTTCTGGGAGTTGAAGTCCACAAGTCTTAAAGTTGCCAAGTTTGAAGACCTCTGTCTTAAGGGTTCAGAGCTGTATGGCATCTGGTTTCCTTTAATCCTTTGGGAGATTGCAAAAGGTCCGGATGCAGGAATCCTCGTAGGGGGAACTAGGATCGTGACCACCTAGCCACGCCCACACACAGGTCAAGTAGCTCTGGGGAGGTCAGTCGTAAATTTGAACACTTGCTAAGCAACCGGCCATTAAGCGAGGACCACTTGTAAGACCTCTGTCTTAAGGGTTCAGAGCTGTATGGCATCTGGTTTCCTTTAATCCTTTGGGAGATTGCAAAAGGTCCGGATGCAGGAATCCTCGTAGGGGGAACTAGGATCGTGACCACCTAGCCACGCCCACCCAGTCACATGACCATGAAGCCACGCCTGCCCAGTCACATGATCATGAAGCCATGCCCACCATCACATGACCATCAAGCCACACCCACAAAATAAGCCATTCCCACAGAACCGGTAGTAAAAAAATTCAGAACCCACGCCTGCCTTCAACTCAGTGTTAACTGCTGGCAACTGCCAGGACAAGCCCTAGCAGTTTTCTTGGCAAGATTTCAGAAGTGATTTGTCAATAAATACTGCCTGCCAGACTCATTGAGAATTGTGTAGCATATAAATTTAATAAATTGTGATTATATTAATATAGTATAATATAAACTAAAATTTAAACTTTAACTACTTATAAGCATAGAATTTGTAGGTTGTTTTTGAAGTGATATTATTTTAGCAGGGGAATGCATGAACTACTAGGTTTAGCCCAGTAAATGTAGAGTAACTATGCAGGAGAAAATTGGGGAATTTATTTAATTAGCTTATCTATTGCTGAAAGTAGCATATGTTTCTGAGTTTGTATCACCTTGAGTAAAGGATAAAAATGTATGGCTACAACAACTTGATGGCACATAATCAATCAGTCAATATTATAAGTAGATGAGATATCAATTTCTATGTTCCTTGTATTAACTTTCCTTCCCCGTTATTGCAAACTCCTAACTGCTGTGAGACCTAATTTTACCAGTTGTTACAGCACTAGCTATTCCATTAACAAAAATCAGCAAAAAGTGCCATTATAGCACTAATAAAGATACATTTAAAAAAATGTTTTATAAAATGGTTTCTACTGCATGGATTATAATGCATACATACTGACTATGGCAATTTCACTTTTCTAGTGTGTTAAAATTCTAGCTTTTAAAAGAGATTGAAGAGTGCTTCTGCCTCTGAAGCTGATACTGTATTTCTTAAACTACTCACACTTTCTGCCTTCCGAGAAAAATGGAAAGAACCAGAGTAAAATACAGGATGATAATTGCCATTTGATGAAGTCATATGGAAACTCCCACGTTAAATGTCTTGTGTGAAAGCAATGTGGCAGAATACAAGTAAGTTACCAGAGTTTTCTCAGAAAACTGTTTAGTTCTACCAATATGCTCAGTTTATCACAGTAAAGAATAAAATTAATTCATAATTAGCTTTTCCACTTCTATTGGTATGAACTTGTCATAATCAGGGGTGGGTTCCACTTACCTTCCTCACCGGTTCGCATCGCAACGTTCCCTAGCGCAATTTTGCTTCCGCACATGCTCAGTAGCTGCAATCATCCCGAAACACAGCTGAGGAGCTGATCAGCTGTGTTTCGGGCGAAGGAATAAAGGTCAGTATAAACCCAGGGGCGGGCGGGAGGGCCCTTTTTCAAGCAGCAGAACAGGAAAAACCTTCCAAACGGTAAAAAATTCACAAAAAAATCCCAAAAAAAGATGGTGGCGCCTACGGACCAGCACCGACTGAACCGGATCCGTGATGTCACTAGCGGGTCGCTAACGGTTTGGGCGATCCAGTCCGAACCGGGAGAAACCCACTCCTGGTCATAATATGCTTCTCTTGCTAAGTTGTGCTGACATTATCATTTGCTTTGGTTTCAGCTGAAATATGTGAAATTACAAAATGGTGTACAGAATAATCACATTTATTTATTTGCCAGATTTAAATGTTACTTTTTCACTAGGGTTTATTTGGGAATTGCCTCTATTTTTGTCCCTGCAATCCCAAACGTATAAGGTTGGCTAGGCTGAGAGAAAGTGATTAGCTCAGTTAACATTATGGACAAAGACACAAAAATTATCATAAATAATTTGTAGAAAAGCTAATGCTCATCTAGAATCTTCATATTGAAGCTGAATAAAATTGTGGAGTAGCTCAAATCCAGTAATTTGAGTTTATACATCTGACATATTCTACTTGTAATTACAGACTGCAGCCACAGAAACCTGGTTTATGAACTAGAATATACAGTATTGTAAGTTTTAATTAAGACTTGAGTCATGCATAGGTAGACTCTCACATGAACCATCTTTTCTTCCATTGCATCTATATCATGAGATTGAAGGATTTAAAGGCAGACTTAGCATAGTTAAAAGTAATAAACAATGTTTCAGTTTAGGATTTTTCCAGTTTCTACTGTCACATATGGACATCATGTTGGAGACTTAGGCATGAATCCATCTATAAAGAGTAGCACTAGCACTAGCACTTAGACTTATATACCGCTTCATAGTACTTTACAGCCCTCTCTAAGCGGTTCACAGAGTCAGCATATTGCCCCCAACAATATGGGTCCTCATTTTACCCACCTCAGAAGGATGGAAGGCGGAGNTTTTGCCCTCAATCTTTCCCAGCATTAGGCTCTTCTCCAGTGAGTCTTTCCTTCTCATTAGGTGGCCAAAGTATTTGAGTTTCATCCTCAGCATCTGGCCTTCTAAAGAGCAGTCAGGGTTGATCTCCTCTAGGACTGACCGGTTTGATCGCCTTGCAGTCCAAGGGACTCGCAGGATTCTTCTCCAGCACCATAGTTCAAAGGCCTCAATTCTTTGGTGCTCAGCCTTTCTTATGGTCCAACTTTCACAGCCATACATTGCATTACTGCAGTACTGCACTCTAACCACTGAGCCACCGCAGCTCTTAGATACAAATATAAATTTATCTCAAGAGGAAAATCTACCTGTTCCTCTGATTTGGAACATTATGTGCAATAGCTTTGAAAAAAAGAACAACATGCAGTTTTGAGAGAAATATAGCAAATAGGAGAAAACAAATAACTATGAAATGGCAGGTCTGTACTTAAAGGAAAGATAAGATACAATGCATTATACAGTTTCCCATAATTCTGGTAGATAGATAGATTTAAAGAAGAAGCCAGGTATGGCAACTGGATTTATATCCCACTTATATTTTGTACAACTCAAGTCCTCTTTTCCATACAATAACAATTCTAAGAGTTAGAATGGTCTGAGAGAGAATGACTAGCCCAAAGTCATGCAGCTAATTTTCATGCTTAAGTGGGGAATGGGGGGGGGGCCTCTCATGGCTTCCAGTCCAGAACCTTAGTCACCTCATCAATGCCATGTGCTAAATAAATCACTACATCATAAATAAGTCACTACATCAAGAGCTATGGTGGTGCAATGGTTAGAATGCAATACTGCAGGCTAATTCTGCTGACTGCCAACTGTCAGCAGTTTGGCAGTTTGAGTCTCACCGGTTCAAGGTTGACTCAGCCTTCCATCCTTCCGAGGCCAGTAAAATGAGGACCCAGATTGTTCGGGGCAATATGATAGCAATAGCAATAGCACTTAGACTTATATACCGCTTTACAGTGCTTTACAGCACTCTCTAAGCGGTTCACAGAGTCAGCATATTGCCCCCAACAATCTGGGTCCTCATTTTACCCACCTCAGAAGGATGGAAGGCTGAGTCAACCTTGAGCCGGTGAGATTTGAACCGCTGAACTGCTAAACAGTCAGCTGAAGTAGCCTGCAGTACTGCACTCTAACCACTGCGCCACCTCGGCTCTTGATGACTCTGTAAACCACTTAGACAGGGCTGGCAAACACTGTGAAGCTGTATATAAGTCTAAGTGCTATTGCTATCAAACTAGCTCTCATTTCATTTTGAGCTTGATTGCGCAGGACCTCTGATTTCATGTTACATTTTTTTTTAAATCACCAAATGAAAATCCTTTTATAAAAGCACGTAAAACTACTCAGAGGAAAGTGGCATGGTTTTGTTATTCATGACTGCTTTCCAAAATGCTAGGTAATGTGCTCATGTGACATTTGTGCAATTATATCCCAAGCAGCTTTTACCTATTTTAGTGGAAACGTTCAGTAACTAATCTCTTTGGCCCCAACACCTGTTTGTACAAAAGACAGGTCTACATACACTATACAGTAAGAAGATAAAACCTGAGGTGGTAAAATGAACTATTTTGCCTCAGACCGCAGGGTACAATGCTGCCATTTTGGATTATACCCCTATGTGTCAGGAGAGGACCTACATCAGGGAGTCCATATCTTGATATGCTGATTTTTTGCTTCTGGAGAATACTAAAAAATAGAATTCTCCTTCTTTAGGCTGAAATGATGATGTGTGTTACATCATGTGCCATTTCAGTACCTTTCTGCAGTACAGTGTCCTGCTGTTGCTGTCTGTATCTAGAGCTTAGAGAGAAAACACAATGTTAGGAAAGCTGCAGTTTCCATGCCTCAATACTGGTGAGTTGATATCTGTACACAATCGAGTAACAATTGCACCATCTATCTTCCATCAGTTCTAGCCAAGGCAGAGAATAATATATTTTCTGGTTGGTAAGAATTAAAGTTCCTTCTCCTGGCATTTAGTTTATTAGCTCTCCTGTCTTTATTCCTCCCTTAGCATAGGAAGTGCCTATCTTATAAAAATGACTTTGTCCTACATTTTTGAGTATGCATACAATTATGTAGATGAATATGGATCACATCATTTTTGCACTAGTCTATGAAAAGGGCAGGCTGACTTATTGGATTTCACCTCCTTTGTTTGTTTTAAAATAACCTGATTCAGCAAGTAATTTATTCAGAAAAAAAATGTTATCTTGACATGCTTCAGTGGCTAGGATATTCGGGTTGAAAAACAAAGAAAGAAAAACACCCAAACAACAACTTCCCCAAAAGAACAGATTTTGCACATTTTAAGCACCAGGGGAAAGGGCCATTAGTAGTTTGCTTTGTGCTATCTTTTAACTCATGCTACATTGACTGACAACTGTACCATTAGCAGTCCCAAAGGTGCTTTTTCAAAAGGCAACTGGACTTTCTTGATTTTTCTTTGAAGATGTTTCACTTCTTATCCAAAAAGCTTCTTCAGCTCTGACTGGATGGTAGGGAATGGAAGGATTTAAGGAATATAAATTTTTCCATTCCCCAGTATCCTGTCAGAGCTGAAAAAGCTTTTTGGACAAGAAGTGAAACATCTTCAAAGAAAAACAAGAAAGTCCAGTTGCCTCTTTAAAAAGCACTTTTGGGACAACCATGACCTGGATGACTGAGAATCTCCACAGTCATGTACCATTAGCAATTAACCACCATGAAGGTGTCCTATAACCTCAGATAGAAGGCCTTGCTAGACTCATGATACTAATTGAGGAGAGGGAGCAAAAATATTTTCCATTCTAGTTAAAATGATCATGTCATCCATGTTGATTTACCAGCAAAATGCATAATTATTTATTGGGGGGGGATACAATTAGAAATAATTATCCCTGTCTACATAAATCTTACTTGTGCCTTCTCACAAAAGACATCTCTTTTACTCTAAACCACAGGTGTCAAACTCGCAGTGTTACGTTGCTGTCACGTGACATTTCGTGACGTTTTCCCATTCACAGAGCTGGGTTGGGTGTGGCCTGCACATGATGCATCTGGCCCGCGAGCCGCCAGTTTGACACCCCTGCTCTAAACACAACTTTTTCAGCTTCAGTTTATGGACAAGGCTGAACCATTTCAGAGAGAAGTATGAGTTGGGGGGGGGGGAGAAAAAAAGAACAAAAAGGTGACATTGGGATGACAATGGCAGATCTGAAGAACACAGTAAGAGACAGAAGAGCATGGAGAGTGCTGATCCATAGAGTGGCTGAGGGTTGGACACGACTGAATGGCTGATGACAAAGACGTCTGTTGCTGCCACCAACTGGATTTCTCAGATAATTACACATAAATTCCAATTTCCTTCACAAGCTCAGGATTGTCACTTTCTATTTTCTCTCATTATCAGGTATTACAGAAGTGTAACTGGTGGCTGATTTCTTTTTCTTTTCTTTTTTTCTGTGAAAATAACATTTCAGCAAGGTCAGGCCTAGAATTTGGCTTCTTCAAACAGGGGGGAAAAAAACTACAAGGGTTTTTTCCCCTTCATGTGGGGGAAAGATATAGTGACTTGGCACATTTTTTTTATTTATGACCTTGGATATACAAGTATTGAGCTCTGACATTGACCTGACAGACACTCAGATCAAAAAAGGATATTTTAGGTCTTCTACAGAGTCCTCTCTGCTATTTCCCTTTTATCACTTCAGAACAGATCTTCCTTCAGTAATGTCCTTGTCATCATTTTCAAATTGTGGGACATGAGAGCCATTCATATTCAGCCTTTCCTACATACCCTCACTTCAAAGAGGGAGCTAAAGTGAACAAATCTTAAATGACTGTATTCTAAGTGTGTGTTGGGCTATATATATACTGTAGAGAGAAAAAGTTGAAAAGAAAAGAGTGGGAGAAGCAAAAGGCCACCATCCCACCCCATTAAACAGATAAAAAGCATATAAAAGAAGAGAAAAAAATATAGAACATAATAGGGAAGAAACAATAAAAGCCACACTGGTTTTACACATATACATATTTGTAGTCTGAAATAGAATGGCATAATTTTAAACATCCATATTCAATAGTTCTGTGCAAAAAATACACATCTGAAAGAGGGGTAAACTAGGTAATCTATAAGGATGTATTTCATTATAATTAAGAAATTTCATTATTATAATTAAGAAAATAAATAATGGCAGTACAATACTGCATAGACAAAGGATTCAATATTTTTACCGGTCTATTACTTTTAAAGATGATGCTACTTCCCAGAGTTTTAAATATTTATTTAAAAATCATTGTGCATTAATTTTCCAATGTTTTTGCTATGATAAATCCAGTGGGAATTTCTAAAAAATGAATTAACTATTAAATTATAGTACTCTACCACTTCTTATATTCTAATTCTGTTGCATTAGAATTATTTCCCAAAATTTGTGTAATGTTTCTGATTTCTACTGGAGGTGGTAATTAATATGTGTCAATCTGATTACAAATGCCTCCAAAAATAATAATAATCTTTTTAAATTATTTGTATAGTAAATTGTTGATGATTTGGCAGGATAATTTGAAATAAATTGATACCACAAAATTACAAGTTCACTTACTTAGTTCAAATCACCTTTTCCCATACCTTTCTTTTGCTTGTTAAAGAGCCTATTGTGTTTAATACAATAATTCACTTAAAATTAAAGGAGCTTTATACAATTTTTCCATTTAAAAATGGTCTTGATTGGGAAAATTTCAGAAACATACAATGTAATAATAGTGCTTGACTCACGGAAAGTCGGGTTGGAACTGATTGTAACTGATTCCTTGGCAAGCTGCATTTAATACAGATAGGATTTTTTCACTAATTAAGTATGAAAACGTGAAGTACATCATCTTTTTAATCTTTGAACTGATTATATTTAAGCTTCAGTGAGAAAGAAATGGGAGAAGAAGGAAAGGGTCATGAGCAGAAATTTTTCCCACTTTTTCCAAAGATAAATTTGCAGTGAGCTGTTAAGTTCAATTCCAATGCACAATATTAGTAAGTCCTCAACTTATGAACATTTGTTTAGTGACTGTTCAAAGTTATGATAGCACTACAAAAAGTGGCTTTTCTGACTATTTCTCCCACTTACAACTGTTGCAGTATCCCTGCGGTCATGTCTTTCCAAGTTGAGTGCTTAGAAACTAGCATGTATTTACTATAATTGTAGTCTCCTGGGGTCATGATGTCACCATTTGTGACCTTCTCAGACAGCTTTTGACAAGCAAAGCCAATGGTTAAAGTTAGATTCATTTGACGATCATATAATTCACTTAACAATTGTGGAAAAAAAGATTGTACATTCAGGCACAACTCATTTAATGATCGCATTGTCTACAGTAGTGATAGTTCCAGTCCCAATTGTGATTGTAAATCAAGGACTACCTGCAGGGCAGTGGTGGGTTGCTCCCGGTTCGGCCTAGTTCTTAGAACCAGTAGCGGCGGCGGGAGACTCTGCCCACCTGCCCAGGACGCTTCTGCGCACGCGAACCGGTAGCAACGGGTTTTAGAACCCACTACTGCTGCAGGGCAGTTATTATGCCATTCCTTTTCTGTTTTATTCACTGCTATGTGAATAGTAGAGTGATGTTTGAAATATTGCTGGAAGAAAATGCAACTGAACTATCACCAAAGGCAATACAAATAATTTAAAACTTAATTTATCTTATTTTCCCATATAAAAAAATTCTGACTTAATATGTTCTTTCTGTGAATTGAAGATGTTGCAAGTCAATCACAACAATTTTAAAATCATTAGGTTTTTACTGTGTTTGCTTTACATGAGCAACTGTTACAACATTTTTCTCCTCTCCCATATCCTACACCACCAAAAATGTTGGGAAATATTGTCTCCAGACAATAGAATTAGGAAATATTTTAAAAGCAATCTGTGATTTCTGCATATGCAGGATCAGGAAGCAAGTTTTTCTTGTCAAGCAGTACAAATTTACAAGCAGCAGTCTCAGACACCTAGACCAGGCCTGTCAAACTGGCAGCCCATGGGCCAGATGCGTCACATGCAGGCCACGCCCACCCCAGTTCCGCAAAGGGAAAAAAATGTCACAAAACATCATGTGACAGCAATGTGATGCCGCGAGTTTGACACCCGTACCTAGACTGTTTAAATTAGAAAATAAACCAACTATTTGATTCAAAGAAATTTCCATGAAGCAAATAAAATAGCACCATTATTGTTTTCCTTATGCTATCAAGGTTAATAGCATTTCAAATTCTTTCAAACAGAAAATAAGTCATTGCCCTACTGTGAAATGTTATCCATCTTTAAAAAGTGAGGAATTTACTGGAAATATTCTTTTCAATCAGGACTTGGATTTGCAGCTTTTCTGCTTTCTTTCATCATATTCTATTCTATCTGGTGCTGCTCTGAGGCAAGAGTTTACAAATAAGAACTTCCATAGCTACCAAAAATACCCTTCCTCCATTTCTACTAAATTACAGACCCACGTGGTTGTGGAGCTGTGTTTGTGGGTGTGCCTTCAAGTCAGTCTAGAGTTCTGGCAACTGCTTGGGGAAGTCTATGCACTTTTCTTAGAAAGATTTCAGAAGCAGTTTGCTATGGCCTTCTTTCTAGGGCTGAGAGACAATGATTGGTTCAGAGTCACCCAGCTCTGACAGGAGTAGAATGTAGTCTCCAATTTCAAGTTTCCTAAAGTAGGTTTCCCTAGACTCAGCTACATTGGGTAAAAAAAAAAAACCATCCAGTCTCCAATCTTTCCTGAGGTTGTTGAGAAGATGGTACATTCTCAGTTGTAGTAACTGCCCTGTTCAATCCATACTCAGGCCCAGACACGACATTGGTATGACATTCATTGCTATGATGGATGTCCTTGTTGGGATTTGGATTGTGGGGTGGATGTATCCTCTTTGTCCTATTTTACCTTCCAGTGGCCTTTAGTACCATCAATTAGGGTCTTTCTGATGTACCAATGAGGAATTAGAGATGTCTACTCTTTTATGAATAGATAATTCTAGCCAGGTGGGACAGGGAAAAAGATATAGCATCCTTGAGGACTATCTTGTGAGGTACCAATCTTTAGCTTGTTTTTAGCTTCTATATGAAGCTGCTGGATGAGATTATTCATCAGTCTGGGGTGAGATATCACAATATGCTAATCAAAAATATTCATTGCCAATCCACACCAAGTTGGAGATGCTGTCTAGGTCTCAACTCAGTTACTGGAGGCAATACAGTCTGGATGGGATTAAATACATTGAAACTGATGGGATCCAAAAAAGATGTAGTTGCTGTTTCTCCAGAGATCTCCTGTTTCCCCCCACCCCCTCCTCTGATTAGTGATTTTAATGAGCTGGGGTAGTATTTTGCCTGAACAGCAGTTAGAAACTTGGATTTCCTCTGGACATTTCTGAATGAGCAGATGGAGCCTGTGGTCTTTTATCTAAAATGAGAGGTCCTGGCAATTTTACAGATACCTGGCAATACTATCTACTCATACAGTATTATCTCTTAACCATCAGCAATGCAATCTACATGGAATTCTACTGGCTGCCAGTAGTTTTCTAGATATATTTTAAGTACTGGGCTTTTGGGTTTATTGTTTTCACTCTTAAAGACCTTAATGACTTGGCTCCTAGGTTCCTGCAGGGCCACCTTCCCCAAATAACAATGTTTAATATGTTTATGCTAGACTGGAATGCTATGAATACATAATGTTGTGAAACCACATTTAAAGGGTTCTTAGCATAGCTTTAGAGCAGGTAACTTAAGCCTCTTTATTACCTAATGATTTGAAGCATTGTACTCTTAGTCCTCCATTTTGTATGCTCACTGCAGTCCCCTCATAAGTTCTGTTCTTTTTCCTGTCTCCTACTATTAGTCCTGTGAGGTACTCCATACAAGTACAACCAAGATTCTACTGATTCTAACTTTAGAGCTTGTACTATAACAATAAAGATTGTTCAGTTACATTAACAGAATCTTGAAAGACTGAAAGTATTTCTCTCCTCCTTTCCTTTTACTATGCGGAAAACTAGGAAGGGTCCTTTCTGAAACATTTCCCATGCCACCACCCCCCTTCTGTGGGCTGAGACATATTTACATGCCAGTTGTCCAATCACTGGCTCTCCCTCCTTTCTCCCCAAGGTCATTCCCAGATAATATTACACCTGCCACATCCTGTAGATTTGTGGGATAACAAGTCCTCAGCTTAGAACAGGTCGGTTAATGACAGTTTGAAGTTACAACATTGAAAAAAATGACTTATGACCATTTTTCACATTTGAGACCATTGCAGCATCCCCATGGTCATATGATCAAAATTTGGACATTTGGCCATTGACTCATATTTATGACAATTGCAGTGTTCCAGGATCATATGATCACCTTTTACGGCCTTCTGACAAGCAAAGTCAATGGGGAAGCCAGATTCACTTAACAATCATGTTACCATTTTAACAACTGCAGTGATTCACTTAACAACTGTGGCAAGAAAGGTCATAAAATGTGACAAAGCTCACTTCATAACTGTCTCGCTTAGCAATGGAAATTTGGGGCTCAATTGTGACCATAAGTGGAGGACTACTCTATACACTGACCACATGAGGTCAGTGGAACATGTTTTTCTGTGGTAGTGCTCATGCTGTGGAAGATTGTCCATCAACAGTGGGGGACAGTTAATGGTTCATCTGGTTCCATTTTGAAAAGCACTTAAGACAGAATTATTCTGAAAGATTATTTTTTTTTAAAGCTGACGTTGCCTTCTGCTGATTAGCTTGATCTGAATATTGAAACAATCTTCTTTGCCTTACGTTGTACTGTTGATAAGGCTTTTCAGGTTATGAACTGGAAAATGTAAATACTTGGTTGGTTTGTGTGTGTGTGTGTGTGTGTGTGTGTGTGTGTGTGTGTGTGTGTGTGTGTGAGAATTTTATTTTTTTTTTAGCTTTAGCATGTGTACTCTGTGGGTGGTCTTGTTGACAGTGAGCCTTCAAGCTGCACGGGGAATGCAAAAACTATACTCCTGTAGCTTGTTTATTGAACATTGCTGTCAGGATGCCAGTGAAGACGTGTGCTCTATATTTATACATGAGAAAGAAGGAAAAGTTTAAAGCTGCAAATCAGAGAAGTTTATTTTGTTGCTGTTGTTGTTGTTTAAAGTCTGTGTGGTAAATCACACTGTATATTGCTGGGATTCAATGGATATTTGTGTAGGCAGCTGAAACATTTTCCTTAAAGTGCTGCTTCCATGTTTCTTACATGAATTTTTAAAATGTATGGGTTTTTTTAAAAAAAAAACTATAACTAATTTGGGTAAATTTCAGGATTTACAGTCAATATGGATTTAAGACTATACTTTTTCTGTGGCCCTGGAACAAAAACTGAAAGAATTGAGTTCCCATAATGGCAAATCATTAGAAAAAAAAATGCATACCTTTTGGCCCAAGCAGAACAGAGAAAACTCCAGGTGTTCTCAATTTTATTGTGAGTTTGAAACAAAACAGAAGCCATTTTGTGCACGCTCACACTCGCTGAAACACTAAATAGTCTGTCCCAGACTTTGACAGAAACAGATGGAGTATGAATATGTAATAAATAAATTTTCCTAATAGCACTTGGGAAGACATGTTCACTTTTTCAGTTGCTGCATTAAGATTTAAAGATCTAAAAAGAAATAAATATCTCTAAGGAAAAAACTTGAAGAGACCATTTTATACCATCAGTTAAGTGTAAGACAAAACTTGGAGGGGAGACTTACTTTTCCCTGTTGAATTTATATAAATGAGTATTTCATACCTTAGCCACAGTCATTGTGATTTAAAAAGATAGTAACATCTTACAAGAATTTTACAGTTGTCAATTCAATCAAATTTTAGCAAGACTGAAAGAATTAAGTACAGCATTGTGTATAGATTTCATTTGGAGTTTTTTTGTCCAGTTTCATCTGGTGCACCAGTTGCACACTTTTCTAGATACAGGGGTGGGGTGGCTTCAGACAGTCACTCACTCCCTGATCACCTCACAGCTTGATTACTACAATTGGCTCTACATGTGGTTGCCCTTCAAAACTACCTGGAAGCTTCAGATGGTCCAGAATGCAACAGCGTGGGCAGCGATGGGCATGCTTCACTATGTCGGTGTAACACCTCTTCTTCGTGAGCTGAACTAGTTATCAATTGCTGTTGAATTAGATCAAAGGTGAAGGTTGCTACCTATAAAGCCCTACCACTTCCTTCCTACATGGTCTTGCAGCAACCTATCCAAAATAGTAGTGTATGGTTCAGTCTTCCTGTATAATAGCACTGACTTTTAACACAGTGTCTCCCAACCTAGTCATTTCTTTTCTAGCACTTCCCTCTAATTTTCCCACTCTTAATATTGCAGTGATATTTTCCCTAGGAATTGTATCTGGGACAAATGACCCATCTTCTCATTGCATGGGCCAGCCTTGATCACTTTCAAAGCATATCTTTGTAATTACTTTGAAACAAGGCTGAGGCTGAGCGGCGATTCAGCCTTATGCATATGTCCCTGCTGTTGTTCAGCTACTGCCATCTTCTGACGTGATATATGTTAGTCACAAATGTGATTTGTCACCTGTCATAAGGATGACTACTATTCCAATGCTGTAACTGGATAGTATAATAGAGAGTCATTTGATTTCCTTGGCTCTTCTTCTTTGACTTTTTCAGTGTATTACTAGTAGTTTGAATGTCAGAATTTCCTCTAGTAAAAATTAAAACTTTTTCACCACCTCTACTTGATAAAATCACAAACACCCCCAGATGACATTCAGTCTTTGTGTCTTGAATTCATTTATAATCAGAATTGAGAATTAAAAGAAAAGAAAAAAAGAAGCAGTAAATGAAACATGACCTTAATCTTTCTTCTTTTATAAATTTCTTTTATTTGGCTTCAAATTCAATAGAATATAACAAAGGGCAAATGAACACATACTGAGCTCAAAAGATTTCCACTGGATCTTGCTGAATAAATACAAAAGAATGCTTCAGAAATAGAATTGATACAATGCCTTACTGGTTGGAGAAATAAATTGTAATAGAAGTTGATGTATTGAAATAAAAAACAGAACAAAAAACAAAGCAAAAGAGAACATGCTCAGAGTAAATCTACACTCAATTTCATTTCTAGTTAGAAAACACAGGGAATTGCTTCATCATAATTCAAATCTTTACTTATAAAGTTTTATTGCTTTCACTGACAAGCAGTAGTTTTCAAAAGTATAACTGCTAATATTTTGAAATTTCACAAATTAAATCTGGAACGTTTTACGGCAAAAGGCATACCTGTTCAGTGAAGGCCAAGCCATAACCATATTCTTTATGTAATGTACAGCTTGCCATTTTATTCTTTTCAGACTCCCATCCCCCAATGTGAACCAAAGGCCAGTTTATTATCTTATCTTCTTCTCAGGCTAGCTACTTGAGAGGCTACCTGTCTCTGTATGTTTCCACTTGCCTGGAAAAGCCAGATAGAGCGAAGATGCTCTGGATCGACTGTCAATTACACTTTATCACCTTGTGCATAGTGTAACTTGTGGAAATGTCACCTTGTGGAGGCATGTCTTGTTGATGGCCCCTGCCCTCTTGAATGATATTCCCCTGGAGATCCATACTGCTCCCATCAAGGCCTGGGAAACCTGGATGGTTTCCCAGGCTTTGAGCTATACAGGGATCTTATGCTGGCTGAGGAATTCTGGGAGTTGAAGTCACCAGGTTTGGAGACCCTTGGGTTAGGATGTTGATTGAGACCTCTTAGTTTGGGGGTACTTTTATTCTGTTTGTGTTATGAGTCAATTTTCTGGTCAATTCTATTTTCCTGCTTTGATATATATTGTTTCTTAATTCTCTTTTAATTGCAAGCTGCCCAAAACTGCTGTAGAGTCAGGCTGCCTCAAAATTAAAATATTAAATTACATGCTAAGCATGTAAAGGAAGAAAATTCATTGGCTCATACTTAGAGTGTGAAAATGTATTTTTGTGTCTTGTGTTGGATACAGATAGATGAGTTGCCTATTTAATGATTCAGGGAACAGCACCTAAACTAAAGACAACACTGTCAAATTAACCTTCTGCAGAGTTCAGACTGTGAATACTTTACCTTCTCCATCTTGGGTTTGTATTGCTTTCAGTCTCACAATGTAAAATTGTTATAGGGGCAGGTAGAGTGAATTTTTTTAAAAAAGTTTTAATTTTAGTTTTTAGCAATGATGAGTTATTTGACTGTTATATCCTAATGCTAACACTAACCCTCATCCTGCAAAGCCTTGACTTCTTTCACCAACCTAGGACTAAATGCAGGTTAAAACTCAAATTATTAAATGTAGCTTTAAAAACATGTTGCACAAGATTTTAGTGGGATCAGAAAAGGGGCTGTTGGGAAATATTTTAAATGTTGTCTTATGATTCACTAAGATAGTGTGGTCTTGTGAGTTACTTATCTGTAAATTGAACTACATCATTATCATCACCATAGCCATAATAATCAAAAGCAAAAATAACTTGAAGCAGCATGGGAAGATTCCTATATTCATGGAGTGAAGTTTTCAATAATGTAGAATCCTTTGTGATTCACAAACAAACTTTCAAAAACATGGGATTATTTTTAACAAGCATACAAATATATAAAAGTAGAATGCAAAGATGGTGAGCCGCTTGAAGGCTAAATCCTATGAAGAATGGTTAAAGGTACAGGTTGTTCAGTCTAAAGAAGAGAATTAGCCCTTCCTATGGTTGAAGCTCTATCACAGAGAAGAGGGTATAGATTTATCCTTCAGGTCTCCAAAAGGTAGCGGAAGAACCAATGGGTGTAAGCCTTCTAGCAAAATCAAAATAAAGAATTTCCTGACCACGATAACTACCAAGCATTGGAATGATCTCCTGGAGTCATGAATGTTCCATCACTGATAGTTTTCAAGCAAAAGTTGGACAGCCATTTGCCTAAAATGTATCAGGATTAGGATTGGTCCTTTCTAACCTTATGTTTCTACAAAAAATAAATGTCCACAAAGAACCATAGAGTTGTTCCTCCCTTCCCCACAGATGGACCATAGCTGTATTTATGTATACAGGCTTAAACCAGACTGCATCTACATAGGTTGCTTCAAAATGGTCTTCTTTGGGCTTCTTTAAATGTTGACTCACAAATCACAATCCCTGTTAATGTCTCAAATAGTTAGGTGTCAGCTCTCCCAGGTAAACCAGATGGGAAATAGGCCTAAATGAACTAATTCTACTTTATTGTAAGGCTACAATAACAGGATCTTGCAAATCTGAAGGCATAAACTTCCTGCCACCACTTTTAACTGCTTGAGCCATCAGGGCAGTTCCTTCCTAAGTTTCTTTTTCTGCCTGTTAAGCAACTGGGAGGTCCTTCCTTTCTTGATTGATTGTTTACCAGGCAGCATCTCTTCTCTTCTTTTCCCAAGATCATTTCCACATTCCATTGCATTAGGCTTGCCTGCAATAAGATCCTATACTGGGCAGGGAAGCCTGCTCCCACAAAGAGGGGGAGGGGGAGGCCTGTGTAGTTATTCATCAAGTACAAAAAACTTCATCAGAGTGCCCCAAAGCACCTCACCAATGTGTGCTGAGAAGAACATAGGCTGAGCAAGCAAATTTACTTGACATCAGGAAGCAGCCTGAGATGAGTGCTGAATGCCAAGCTGATAGTCCATGAAACGCTAGGAGAATCATAACAGATTTCATGTTGAGTATTATTGTTAAAGGGCATTACCACCATAAATGGGAACCTTAAAGGCAGTTACCTTCAAATGAGCAATTAGAAAGATATACAGTTGACCAGCAGATGTAATGGCCCGCTCACTAAGGAAACATTGTTCTGTTGTCCACAACGTTAACCAAAGAACTGTTATCTGCCTACTCTGAATTTACTCACAATGTATTTCACAATGTTTGCCTTCCTGTATAACAATATTATTATTATTATTGTTTATTAAATTTGTATGCCGCCCAACTCCCAAGGGACTCTAAGAATATGACCTATTCTTAGGCCTCTTTGGGAAGGAAGAATTATTGTGCTAAGAATATATGTCTGAAGTTGGTCCCTTGATGGCAGTGTTGTTTTATGTTCTGCTTCATTGTCCCAAGGGGCCTAGTCTATTGTCAATTCTTGTTGGTAGCACTAGACATAATGAAGACTTCCAGAGAAGTAATGACAGACAGAAGACAGTTCTGGGAAGAGCGGAGCCAATGACCACAATCGAATGAGAAGCCAGCAAATGGATCAGCATCTTGGAATTCTCTCTGGACAAAGGAGAGGACCTGGGATCATTCACAAGTGATCCATACAGTGACTCCCTTTGAGGACATCATTAAAAAGTGGTTTCAAGTGGGTTTCCAAGCCCTGAAGACTGGGGAAAAGTCAGTTTTGCCTAAGCTGCAGTTTGGACTCTTTAAAATGATACTGGGTTTCCATACTTCCTTAATCATTCTGGAAATTGTTTGTAAATGGCTTTCTGGATATTAAGAACCTTTAGAAAGACAGGTTTCACTACACCAAGTGAGTCTCCTTCAATCCTTGGTGAAAGTAAGTTTTATGCAAGTTTAAACTTCAGGTTACATTGAAACTTGAAACTAGACTCAGCCTTCTTCATAAGAAGGCAATTTCAGGAAGGAAGGGAGTGGGAGGGACTGATCACTATTATTGTTATTATCCTTATTGTAGCAGTCTTCCTAAGGAGTGAAATTTTCAATGGCAAAGGCAAGTGCTGTAATGAGGAACTAAAAGAAAATCATGGAAAGCAAGTATAAATATTTCTTGTCTGCATTCTGAGCTATGTGAGAACATTGTTCCTCTTTCCACTAGTATGAAAATTTAATGCCCAAAAGGTTTTTGCTTGAAATCAGTTGTTTTGATAACCTTGTTGCATGTACATAAATTTACAGACATAACTCTCAAAAATCAATCAATAATCCTAACCTATTTGCGGGGGGGAAGGAAAATAAATGAATGCAATCTATTGGTATATGAAACTCACTGGCAGGCAAAAAAAAAAAAAGGAACAAGAACCCATTTGCTTTTTATAATTTGTGAAATCCTTGGGAGAGGAGGAAAGTGAGAAAGGGGAGACTATACTTGCACAGTCATCCCTCCATGGGGGTGAGGGGAAGCTACTTGGTTCATCCCTCCTCCCACAGTTCGATAATTCCTATGTCTTCTATAAGCTGAACACAAATCCTTTGTAATTGGAGCAGCCTGATTGGATGAAAGTAAAGAGAGTGCTCAGCTTTTGAATTTTGCTTGATTTTTGAAAGAAGGTGGACAATGGAGAAATAAGATCTACCATGAACCCTGAGGAGAGGTGGATGATCTCTTTGCCATGAGATTGTATGACTAACACTCTACAATTGAGAGTAGAAATGAAGGCAAAAAAGTTTTAGGATTCATGATGGGACATTAAAAAAGGATCTTACTGGAGCTCACCTGAGGCTGAAGATATGAACTCATCTGACCTTCACTTCAGAAGTATTTTGACATCTCAGCTTTACAATAATACTGCAAACTTCACTAGGAAAACTCAGGGTTGTTTTTTTTCCAGGTTCAAGGAAGCCTTTACCCTGAATAAAAATGGCTTGGAGCATTGTGAATACACTGTGCTAATTGGGAATTAAATGTGTCAGGCTTTAGCAAAAAAAACCTCTGTAGTTTTGCTTTTTTTATCATTTTTGTTGTTGATTAAATACTGTTGTAGTTTTTAATTATTATTATTTTCAACCTGAAACAACAAATGGCATGTGAAAATGTATGTACATACCTCCAGTCTGCCTATTTGAATAATCCTTGCATTTCTTGGGAGGTGAGGAGCGTGGTCTATCAGGCTGTGGCTACCAGACAGAGTACGAGTCAAAATTATTTGACTCCCCTTGTATTCATAGATCTGACACTTGTCTTCCTTGCATAGTTTTTTCTTATAGGTTGGTATTGATTGAGTCCAAGGACTAATGCTGCCTTTAATGGGATTGCAACAGTGTGTATGTCAGAAATTTATTTATTTATTTATTTATTTTATTTATTTGTCAACAAGTGCAAGGAAACAGGACACATGAAAAAATGGCACAAATAAATGGATATAAAGAAGCAAAACATAGCCATAAACACATAAAATGAGTACATACAAATGGGTACAGTAGGACAGGGACGGTAGGCACGCTGGTGCGCTTATGCACGCCCTCTTAGGGACCTCTTAAGAAACATGTAAGGTCCATGGTAGACAGTTTAAGGTAAAAGGTATGGGGGTTAGAGAAACTAACAATAGGATCAGGTAAAGTGTTCCAGACATTTACTACTCTATTGCAGAAGTCGTATTTTCTGCAATCAAGATTAGAGCGGATTACATTTAGTTTGAATCTATTGATAGCCCTAGTGTTATTGCGGTTGAAATTAAAGTAGTTGTTAACAGGTAGGATGTTAAGGTAGATGATCTTGTGTACTGACTTTACACGTTTCTTAAGAAACGATGATGTAAAACTAGTTAGAAGTATAACGTTACCAGCGAGAAAACTTCATAAAATAAGGTTGACAACTCTTAATGCCTTTTTAGCAATGTTGTTACAGTGAGGTCTGGGGCTTAGATCTTTTGAAATGAGTACACCAAGGTCCTTGACAGAGTGTGGGTCATCTTTTAGATCGTTTCCATCCAGCTTGTATTTGATGTTCTGATTTTTATTGCCAATGTGCAGGACTGAGCATTTGTTAGCAGAGATTTGGAGTTGCCAATTGTTTGACCATTCAGATACATAATCTAGGTCATTTTGTAGGGTACTAGAAATGTTTTACCACTTGCCCAAGAGCATATTGTGTTGTGTTGTGATATTTTGTGTTATGCTGTATGCTATGTTACTTATGTTCACCATTTGAATAGACAAAGCAGTACCTGCTTCCGACAGGTAGAAACTCGGCAGCATATAGCAATCTCAACCTTACATTCCATCTGTGCTATAAATTATTTTATTATCTTGGATTCTGTCAGTGCACCTCTCTATGGTGAGAGGTAAAGAGCATGGCAAATGATGAAATCAGTGTGATGCTATTGAAAAGAAGTGCCAGCTCTTTTGTACTTATGTTGTAATATTACGTATAGCAACGAGAAGGGACAGAGCTAGTGTTTTGATAGCACTATGCTGGTTTTGTCATTCTGAGAAATGACTGCCATTCTGAAAATGTCTGTGGTTTGCATAATGCTTTTTTTTTTCTACCAGTGGTTACTGTTAATTCATTGTCAAGCTCATAGAGTGTGAATTTGTTGAGCCAGAATCTGATTTTAAGATTTTTGCTACTAAAAGAAATATGTTTTAGGAATCGGGTATGATAGTTGAACTGATATCTCTCTGGTTAAGTATCTTTTCAATATGATAATATCAGATCTGAAATCTATTTTAGACATTGAATGATACTCCAACAGTTGTACTCTGCCTAAGGGCCTTCTGGCTGGTTTGGATATTAGGAAGAAAATAAACTGGATTTGATAGTTTAAATTGATCTAAAAAGTAATTTTTATATTTGGTGTTTTTGGAGAGAATGGGATAGCTTCACTGCTGAATAAATGACATTCTTATCTATCTTACTCTTCTTGTTAAGATTTGTAAATAGATCAGCTATAAAAGATGCATTCACAAGCAAGCAGGCAGACAGATCCTTAAGATTCTTCACAAAAGAAAGCGAGGACTACATATATACAATGATGATGACGACGACGATGATGATAGATAGACAGATAGACAGACAGACAAAGTCCTCCACTTACAACTATTTGTTTAGTGACCATTAGAAGTTACAAGGGTATTAAAAAAAAGTGATTTAGTGTGGCAAAAAGTTTGTAAAATCAGGCATGGCTCACTTAATCACTAACATGCTTAGCAGTCAAAATTGTGGTCCCAATTGTAAGTAAAGGACTATCTCTAACCGCTTTCCTCTTGTACTTTACAACAATTAAAAGGAAATACTAAACAATAAAATATATAGGGCTGAAGATAATACCTCACATGTTCATGGTAAATGTTCTTCAAATCCTGAATTCTCAGAATATCCAAAATCTTGTTTTGTTGTTCTTATTTTAAAAATGCTACAAAAAGGTTACCATTTGCACAAATTGTTTCAGACTTACTCTTTTTCATTGTTTTTCAGCAACTGATGCCTTTGTGGTGGGTTTGTTGTTGTTGGTGTTTTGTAAATCTGCCCTTGGTAGAGAAATTTATTTACTGTCAATTTTACAAGGTTTTTTTTTTTTTTTTTTTTTTTTTTTTTTTTTTTTTTTTTTTTTTTTTCTTTGTTAGATGTTTTTTTTTTTTTTTTTTTTTTTTTGGTTTTTTTTTTTTTTTTTTTTACTTTATGACTTTGCCATAATGAAAAAGTACTGGAAACTTAGTTTATTTTCTTCCATTTGAAATCCTTCTCCGGGGTGCTGCATTATGTTCTTAATGAACCCAACACTTCCTTCATAATTTTAGAGGTGCAGAGGGCTTTCTAATTAATGTGAACTATTGCAGCACAGGTTTTATCAAGGAGAAGACTAAAAATCGCTATAGTGTAAGCCTGAAATGACAGTTCTCTCTAGGAAGATGCTGATTGTATATCTAATTGTGTTTTTTATCTTGGCTCCTGTGTTGAACTTCTAAGAAGACTTGCGGTAGAGCTTGACTGCATTTGTAATTAATGGTCACTGAATTGTTGAAAGGTCTGTTTCAATCTGTGTGTACTAGCACGCTGTCCTCACCAAAACCATTCTGGTGACATTTGGTTAATAGGAATGACAGCTTCATTTATTTCATGTTATGTATTGCCTAGTTCATTATAGTAGAAGCTGCAAAAAGAATTCAAATCTCAGCCCACTGAAGATGTTTGTTCATTTTCTCCTGAATCTCTACATCAATGTCACTGAGCTTGCATTCAATGCAGAGAAATAATGGTACATAATGTAAACAGTAATAGCTATAGCAATAGCACCACTTCACAGTGCATTACCACCCTCTCTAAGTGGTTTACAGAGTCAGCATATTTCCTCCAACAATCTGGGTCTTCATTTTACCGACTTCAGAAGGATGGAAGGCTGAGTCAACCTTGAGCTGGTCAGGATGGAACTCCTGGCAGTGAGTTGAATTAGCATGCAATACTACTTTCTAACCAGTGCGCCACCACAGCTCAAGCTCAGACTAGCGGTAAAGAATAATTTACATGCTTATTACCATATCTCAAAGAAATTGATGGAATAAATTTTTAAAAATGCGGAGATCCAACCTGGTAAGCTTCATTGATGCCTTAAATGCCTCACACTTCAGCTGTTGTACAGCATAGGGAAAGAATGATAGGGATAAGCTCTCCTTCAGGGATGCTTGTTAATTTTCTTACAGATGTCTTTCTGACAAACTGCCAAAATAACCTCACAATGCCTGAAAACACAAAGCAACCTAAATTTACCTCTGTTGAACAAATGATAGTAGGGCAACATAATCAAGAAACAAGGTGTATGTACAAAATGAAAGCTTCCACTTCTTTGCTCTTCTTTTCGATGCTGAGCTTCTAAATGCATTAAAATAATTAGGGATATAAAGAAAATTAATCAGAGTTCACTTGACAACAAATCTGAAAGAACTGTACACTGTTGTCAGTTGCTACAGAATTGACAACATTATCCAACAGACTAAACTAGTGCCAACACCCAACACCCATTTTAGAGGCAAAAATCTGGACATGCAAATGTAAAATGTTTAAAACAAATAAAAAAATTCACATATGTTTCTGAAAGTTTCATATATAAAATCATGTATTGGCTTAATTTGTGCCTTGAAAGCATATTTTGATATAGTTACATCTAAGATCCTATCAGGGAAAGTTACATTAAAGGCATATATAAGTTGGAAAAAGTTACATATAAGGGTTTTTCATGTGAGGGAAATAAAAATTTAAAAATATTTATTATTAAGCTGCAAGCAACTTAATTTAAAATTTTAAAATTTTATTTATTTTTTGTAACTTTTATCCTACGTCAACCAGATTTGTCTATAAGACTTTACAGTCTATTTTAAAAGTTATTAAAATTTATTCAACATCCAAAGGACTGGAATACTACCTTACTAATGCAAAGAGACCTAAATATAGATGTGAATTCAGGGCAGCAATGGCTAGCAGGCAGGAAAGTATTAAGCAGAAAGAATTAACCACAAGTCAGCTAGAAATTGATTCATATTCCTCCTAGTTTGCAGAGGGGCAATGAGTGAAAGAACTGGCAAAAATGATGGGGCTGCATGTAACAGGCAATACTACAAATATTGGCAATATCACACAGTTATCATATGGTGACCCCATGTAGTTTTTCCTGTAGAAATAAGAACCTGACCAATCAGCTTTCCTGTTCTGTAATGAAAACACAGCAGAGTCTGCCCTATCAATTCTTATTGACTCCTTCAAATATTTGGTGTTCATAGATTCTGAGTAATTGACCAAATTATAGTATAACCCAGAACTACAACATTCATATTGACAGTTGAACATCTCAGTTCAGATTTATATGAAATGATAAATATGAGATCTTCCAGAAAGGAGATTATGTCCAGGGATCATTTCTGGCCAGCAGAAATTTATATATATTAAATAGACCTAAAACAAGATGGATCGACGACATCAGCCGAGGTGGCGCAGTGGTTAGAGTGCAGTACTGCAGGCTACTTCAGCTGACTGCTAGCTGCAGTTTGGCAGATCGAATCTCATCAGACTCAAGGTTGACTCAGCCTTCCATCCTTCCGAGGTGGGTAAAATGAGGACCCAGATTGTTGGGGGCAATATGCTGACTCTGTGAACCGCTTAGAGAGGGCTGTAAAGCACTGTAAAGCGGTATATACAGTAAGTCTAAGTGCTATTGCTATTGCTATCAGCAAGTATTGCGAGATCAATTGGCAAAAGAAAACTCAGGGCTGTATTGGTTGCAAACATGCAGAAGAGGCCTTCATCCTGCAGTGGATAGACAATGGCTAAGATGATGATGATGATGAATGATAATATATTGTTTTATTTGGATGTTGTAAGCCACCACCCTCAGTCACCTTGCAACAAGATGAGCAGCACATAAATTTAACAAGTAATAAAATAAATAAATATTTTGCTGATATATTGAATATGATAGCTTTTAATTTTGGCTTTTAATTAGAGGTTTAGGAGCAGCTTTAGATATTAGAAAACAAATTAGATATTGTTATTAGAAATAACAAATATGCACCTACTGGATACTATTATTTATTCAGAATGGATCAGATTTTATTTTGGAAACTATAATTGGCAGCCAAGTTACTGAAAGCTGTAAATTCAGTATTAACTGTGGTAGCAGTGGTTAGAATGCAGTACTGCAGGCTAATTCTCTTGACTGCCACCAGTTCGATCCTGACCAGCTCAAGGTTGACTCAACCTTCCATTCTTCTGAAGTCAGTGAAATGAGGACCCAGATTTTAGGGGAAATATGCTGACTCTGTAAACCACTTAGAGGTGGCTGTAAAGCACCATAAAGTGGTATATAAGTCTAAGTGCTATTGCTAAGTGCTATTGCTACTGTATATCATATAAACATATATTTATAGGATTTGGCACAATTACTGAATTTTGCTTTGCAAAGAATGAGACATTGTTGAAAACTCTGGAACTTTTCCTTTGATGGTGTCAAAATGTTTTAATTTTCATCTTCCAGAATCTATGATATCTGAGCATAACTGACAGTAAATATTGATACCGGTATCAGGATTCCCACTGTCCCCAAATCCAACTCATCAAGTGAAACACAAAAAATTCCTCTATGATACAGGCAGCCAACTATATATAAGGCTATATTAATATGACCTATAAATATCAAACTAAATATATTTCAGATGCAAAATCTTTTCTATATTCCATTCTCCAGCTGGACACACATCCACCCCTTCAATGAAGAAAGTAAGTGAAACACAGTTATTAAGGACTTCGCTTTGGAGATCTAACCCACAATTATTTTCACATCCCAGCTTTATAGTGAAGCTCCAAATCCAACAAATCCAACACCTTGTTGATCAGTAGAAGGCACATGCTGGATTGGAGGGACTTATTTTTAGATAAAATCTAGTTCAACTCATAGCTCTGACTGTCCCATCTCTTATCCTCAAAAATTTGCAGTTCGGGATCAAGGAATAAAAACACCACTAGTGAGCTACTGAAAGGAGGAGAAATAAGATATGATCTGTAAAATTAGTTCCTAACTCTAATTCATTCTAAACAGAAAATCAAATAACAAAATCAGGCTGGATACTTAATTTATCTTCCGATTTGTGATAAAGCAGTAGTGCAGATTTCTCGGGATATGAGCAAGGGAAGAGGTCATTCAAATTCCACATTCTTCTTATTCTGTCTCCAATTAGTGGCAGAGAATTCCCAAATGTTCTTAAACTGATGGAAGGAAACCTGCAGGGAGTGACAATAGCAAAGAGAGTTGGAAAAATAAGTTCCTATAGTTTTAGATTTTCAGTTAATGAACCCAAGAATACTACAGGGGCAACCTATGTGTAAATTAGGCTGGCATACTGTATGTATGCAAAATATATGTTTGAGTAATAAAATATCTCTCTGGAACAGAAGTAAGTGTATTTATTATATAGTTCTTTTGTCACTATGGAGAATTTATTGAAACTTAACTCACACTGCAACATGGGATTGAAATAAACCTGTAGAGGGTATAAGATTAAGTATCGGAAAACAGCTTTAAGGAATTCTTGTTTATTCAGAAAATGTCACAACTGGCTTTAGAAAAATATAACCCAATAAATGCTGTTGGCAACCTTTGAACTATTCCCAGTCTAGTTAATGCAGTAATGAGAACCAAAACAGGCTGTGATGTAGGTGTATTTTATTTAGTTCTGCATCCTGCAGTAGCTGTATTCTATTTAGTTAGTTAGTTCTTCAGAATCAGTGTTAAATCCCAACAGTCAAGGAAGATCTTTAAGCAATATTTTGATTTTGCTATCATCACCAAACTCTTTCCTCATTTGGACATTTTTTTGCTTTCCCCATCTGCTTTTAAAACATTAAAGCTGGCCCTGGGTTAGAAAGCTGCTTTACTGCAAAGATCTGGCAAATGGATTGTCTTCCAGCTACTACTGAATTTACTCTCTTCAACTCTGCTACTAAAACCTTCCAGCAGAAGGGGGCCTGAAAGCATGAGTTACCTCCCTTCTGGAGCATCCAATAAGAAAAAGAATATTTCACCTCTAATTGTGAACTTGAAATCCAATTGTGCCTTTGCTTATAATTTATTTATTTATTTATTTATTTATTTATTTATTTATTTATTTATTTATTTATTTATTTATTTATTTATTTATTTATTTATTTATTTGTCAAGCGTATATATGATTACGAACAAAGTATAAACAGAGTATAAACATGTTTGTGAATATATAAGTACAAGCATGGTTATGAGTACAAGAAATTTAACGAGTATATGGGTACATTAGGACAGGGACGGTAGGCACGCTGGTGCGCTTATGCACGCCCCTTACAGACCTCTTAGGAATGGGGTGAGGTCGACAGTGGACAGTCTATGGTTAATGTTGTGGGGGTTTGGGGATGATACTACA
>QLTV01004097.1:1695580-1706537 GCA_003457575.1 Thermophis baileyi
CTTCCTTGGGAAACACCACTGTTGACAGGTACAGGGTTTGATAAAGCGCGTCCTATTTTGACCACTTGTGGCCTGTTTGACAGTAACGCAGTTATCCATTTGTGCAGGGGTCGAGAAATGCCATAAGATTTTACTTTTAGAAGTAGTTTGTCGTGTACCACTGAGTCAAAGGCTTTGCAGAAGTCTATGTAAATTGCGTCTATTGCTTTGCCCTGGTCGAGTTGTGTAGTCCATATGTTTTTACAATGTAGAAGTTGTAGATTGCAGGATAAATTTTTCCTGAAACCAAATTGTTTGTGAGAGAGTAGGTTGTTTGTCTCTAAGTGGAGGGTAATGGATTGGTTAATGATTGATTCCATGACTTTGCAGGTGACGCAACATAAAGAGATTGGTCTGTAATTTTCAACTAGGCTGGGGTCTCCCTTTTTGAAGATAGGGATGACCGTGGCTAGTGTCCATAGGTTGGGTAGGGAGCTGGTCCTGAAAGATATATCGAAAATTATGCTTAGGGGTTCTGATAGGGCAGTGGAAAGTTTTTTTAAGAAGTAAGCACATAGTCCATCTGGTCCAATGGATAGAGATGGTTTTAGATTGCGTAGTGCCTTTCCAACATTGTCTTCTGTAAAGTCGGTGTGTATTAGATCATTGTAATTGTCTGTGGTTCCACTAGGAAATATTGGACATGAGTTGTTGCTGTTTACAAAGACTGAGCCGAAGAATGTATTGAAGAGGTTGGCTTTAACGGTTTCATCATTATAGTCTTCATTGTTTGGTCCTTTTAGGGGTGGGATTATAAGATTAGAAGTAATATACAGGGACATGGCCAGTGATTGTACACACTGGTACTATCAGAACTTTAAATCACACTAAGCCATTGATGGTCAATAACAAACAACATTCATCCCCTAACCTTCCAAAACATTTTCACTTTGATTGTCTTTCCCGATGTTTGGTTGTTGTAACTGGTTGCTTGCTGTGGACTCCATACACCAGATTTGCTTTTCTCTTCTTGCAAGACCTTCAAGGTAATCCAGACAAGAAGTACAAACCATGAGTACTAACACTATCTTTATTGAAAGGTTATTTCATCTATCTATCTATCTATCTATCTATCTATCTATCTATCTATCTATCTATCTATCTATCTATCTATCTATCTATCGTTTGTTTGTTTATTGATTATAAATAACTCAGTTGCCACAAACCTCATGCTTTCTCCTTCACCTCTTGCTCATGAGTAGCCCTTCTGCAAGACTCATTGCTCTGCTAGTTTCTTTATTTCCTTCCCCTTCCCCCAAATATCTTCATCTTCAGAGACCCACCTCAAAATTTAAACCGAGAGGCAATCTTTCGATGATAATTCTAAAACCTAGTCACCACACTGGCTGCCTATGAAACAATTATTTTCTCATTTTAAACAAATTATCATTTTCCTTAAACATTTATTTTGAAAATGGTTTCCTGGGCAATTTTTGGTGAGAAAAAGACATTTGATTTTAATCAAGACAGAAGACAAGCAATTGATAGAAATTAGCCCAGATTTTCTTTCAGATTCCAGACAAAAATTCAAAGTAATCTAAGAACATAAAAATTATAAATGGCCCTTTAATGAGAAATGCCTTTTTTTTTAAGTAAGAAGCTCAGCCTTGAAACAAATTATTGCTAAAGATGACAAGCAGTTAGAAATAGCTTGCAGCAATTCAGGGATAAAGTCTAATTTAAAGTGAATAATTAAGGGATCATTTTAAGCTCTATTTTCAAATGTCAAGAAAGCCTATATATTAGGGAAATAGCAAGAACGAGAACTTTTGATATTTCAAAATGCAGATCTGGATACTTGTTTGATTTTTGATAACTTTTATATTTTGATATTGTGTTAATTGTCTAAATAAAAGCTGGTTTTTGTGTTCTAACATAACTGGAATTCTAGCCTGCGGTTTAAGAATAATTATTTGATCGATCTTCACCTCAGTTAATTGAATGTTAAATGATCTTAAAAAGATGACTGTTTTGTTTGGAGTATTCTGTAAATAGGTAAACACAAGCACTAGTCAAGTAACCAAGCTGTATGCTTATGTTTCCCCCACAAGGGTCACAAAATAATGGATAGTAGCAAAAGCAATAGCACTTAGACCAGCGGTTCTCAACCTGTGGGTTGCAACCCCTTTGGGGGTCGAATGACCCTTTCACAGGGGTCACCTAAGCACGCGCTAGCCCGCCATCTTGGTGCCACGCCCCCTTTGTCACCTCATTGTGTGTGGGGGCAGGGCAGGGGTCACGGCGGCAGGGCAGGGGTCGCGGCATTAGGAAGGTTGAGAACCACTGACTTAGACTTATATTTATTTTTATTTATTCATTTATAAAATTTATCGCCACCCATCTTACCATTGGATAACTCTGGGAAGTTAAACATAAATAAAAAATAACATAAAAACTAACCATAAACAGTTTAAAAAGCATTAAAACCAAGGACACATGGGGAAAGTGGGTGTTGGAGTGGCGGGAGGTGGGATTTGTTATTAATCAACCACCTCAATTGTGCTGGTCTCCCACCGGGGCCCCAAGATGACTGGAAAAGCCATGTCTTTAGGCCTTTATGAAAAGATAGGAGGGTTGGGGCCAACCTCACATCAGACATCGGGGGGGGGGCAAGATGTTCTAGAGGGCAGGAGCAACAGCAGAGAATGCCCTGCTCCTGGACCCCACCAGCCAGAATAATCAGGTTGACAGGACCTGCAGCACAGTGGTGGGTTGCTACTGGTTCGCCCTGGTTCGGGCGAACCGGTAGCAGTGGTGGAGGGAGGCTCCACCCACCCGCCCGGACGTCATCACAGACGATCTGCACATGCGCGCACGCACATCTCCAAACCGGTAGCAAAGGTAAGTGAAACCCATTACTGCTGCAGCATGCCTCCTCTGTGGTGAGATGGTCCCTCAAATAACCTGGACCCATGCCATGAAGGGCTTTAAAGTTGATCACCAACACCTTGAATTGCACCCGGAAGTAGACTGGTAACCAATGCAGCTTGTGGAGCAGTGGTGTTACAGGGGCCATTCTTGGGCCCCCCAAAACTATCCGTGCTGCTGCATTCTGCACCAGCTGTAGCTTTTGAATGCTCTTCAAGGGTAGCCCCATGTACAGTGCATTACATGAGATGACTAGGGACTGAACGACTGAGCTTTCCATGGCACTTTATAGCACCATCTGGGTGGTTTACATTGTCAACATATTTCTTCCAACAATCTGGGTCCTCATTTTACTGACCTCAGAAGAATGGAAGGGCTGAGCTGGTCAGGATCAAACTCCTGGCTATGGGCAGAGTTAGCCTGCAATACTGCATTCTAACCACTGAGCCACCACAGCTCCTAGTGGGCCACCAGACAATATCTTCCTCATGCTCTTATCTGACCAAACTTACCAGTTTGATTTTTTTTTAAAAATGTTGATTGCAAGTTGGCATGATGATTCCAGATCCCTGTGTGAAATTGGAGAGTCATCCTTTTCAATGCATTCTGTTTGTTTTCAAAGGAGGAGTAGTCATATTTAGAGAGCCTGAGGCTTTTGCTGTATGCAAAGTAGTGACTCTTTGATCTAAGCCCAGCATGCAGAGGAAATGATGACAAAGAGGAAAGTGGGAGACTGCAGCAAGAAGAAAATTGAAAGAGTGGCAGGAGGGATTTACAAGCATCAGACTGAATAGGAAAGAGAAATCTGGGCAGCTGTACCAGGGGTTAAAAAAAGGTAAAGGTTTCCCTGTCCAGTCATGTCCAACTCTAGGGGGGAGTGCTTATGCTCATTTCCTAGCTGAGAGAGCCAGCATTGTCTGAAGATGCTTCCGTGGTCATGTGGCCAGCATGACTATAAAACAAAGTACAGGAATGCTGTTACTTTCCCACTGAAGAAGTGCCTATTTATCTATTTGCATTTGCATGCATTTGGACAGCTAGGTTGGTAGGAGCTGGGGAAGGTAATGGGAGCTCACCCCACCATGTGGTGCTTGAGTCTCAAACTCTCAACCTTCTGGTCAACAAGCCCAGCATCTTAAGGATGCCAAAAGTAATTCACAATCCTTCAACAGTTTCCAATCTACACCATTTTAAGATACCGACTTAAAGCACCCCTTTTCCTCCCTCACCTGATAAGTGAATTAAAGTTGCTGCTTTGAAATGAAACTCAGATTTCAGAAATTATGCTAAAGTAAGAATCTCATCTTTTCAGATAAAAATATGGTGTCATATTTTACTGGAGTTTGTTTGTTTACTTATTTCCAATGAGAACATTTTATTTCATGAAATTCTGAAGTTCTATCAATGGGAAATGTTTCATGGTCAGCTGCATTTTAGACAAAAAACAAGGTGGAAATGGGATCCTAATAGTGAAGATCAAAAAGTCTCATTTTACTTAGCTGGTAATTCATCAAAAATGCCATCTTCTGAAAGGATGATTTGATTCTTTCTTGCCCATTTCATCCCCATTTTTTCCCTGGTGTAATATTCCATGATTTCCAGAAAACTACTTCAAAGCAACTCCATTTCTGAAAAAAAGTCACTTCATGCATATTTCTTTCATATCTTCATTTTTACTCCTTTTGCCTAATATACTTTTAAAAGTAACCTTTTCAATAACACATTTTTATCTACAATTATGCATATGTTTCAGCTGGGAAGGGTATTACAAATGCTAAAGGATAAATCATTTCGGTAGCACGCATTACATCGGATTTAAAATTATTTATCTTGCAACCTTACTTGGAGTTTCAGCTTATGCCTGGATTTTATATAGCCATAAAATGCTTATGGGAATTATATAGTTAAATTAAAAAAAAATCTTTCCACTTTAACAGAACAATTAATAAGTCAGTTACACATAAAAGTGTGTGTTTGTTTACCCTTCTGGTTTATATTCGGATATAGATTTTGTCAAAGTAATTTAACTTGGCGTGTTATTTTAAAGTTTTCCAGTTGTCACTGCTTAAAAAATATGTTTAATTCTGCTAAGCACAATATTCCTCAAGGCAATTTTCAGTAAATTAATGTGAAGCCACCCAAGAACTACACCAGCTAAGGCAGGGGTGAAATCCAGCAGGTTCTGACAGGTTCTGGAGAACCGGCAGTGGAAATTTTGAGTAGTTTGGAGAACTGGTAGCAGAAATTTTGAGCAGTTCGGAGAACCGGTAGCGGAAATTTTGAGTAGTTTGGAGAACCGGCATATACCACCTCTGGCTGGCCCCAGAGTGGGGTGGGAATGGAGATTTTACAATATCCTTCCCCCAGGAGTGGGGAGGGAATGGAGATTTTGCAGTATCCTTCCCCTGGAGTGGGGTGGGAATGGAGATTTTGCAGTATCCTTCCCCTGGAGTGGGGTGGGAATGGAGATTTTGCAGTATCCTTCCCCTGCCATGCCCACCAAGCCACACCCACAGAACCAGTAGTAAAAAAAAAATTGGATTTCACCACTGAGCTAAGTCTATGAGATTCCTTCCTTTTAAAGCCATATAACTTTGCATTTCTGAAATATCTTTCTTTTTAATGCAAATAGGAATGTGTGAACAATTTAAGAAACAGCATGATCTTTCCTTTCACTTTGCTGAATTCCTTACTTTGCATTTTTATTGTAGAATATGAATATAAATTCAGAAGCCTGGATGCTTTCCACTTACATGATGTATAAGGACTCTCTTTTCCCACATATTTGATATTCAAGAGTGGCATAATTTAGAATTTGTTTTCTTTAGACCTTTTTGGATTTTCTTTGGTACATGCATTAGGAACGGGTGTATTGCCTAAACACATCAACATGTTTCAAATAGAAAAAATGTATATGTACCTATACCTTGAATTTATGTTCCCAATAAGAACAGATGGCATTTCTATATCTACCTTGCCTGAAGTGAAATACATTCTTGTGTCCATTTTCTTCAGAGATGCCAGTTGTCTTTATTTTGAATAATATCTGGCATTTTGCTACCCCAAAAGTCAAATTTATCACTCTTCCTTAAAACAAGGGGATATGAAGCAATAATGTTTAGTTGTAGATTGCACTCCTATGCTTCCCTACTTATGAATCAGTTTCACTGAACTCAGCAGGGTTTATTACTGGTTATTACTTAGAACAGATTTATAAAATTGCACTTCACACAATTCTGGAATAAGATTTCGGAGAATGCCACCGTTTTATTTGCCCTTATTTGTTTGTTTTCATGTCTTCTCGAAGAATAATGGGTTACCATTGTCAAGGCACAGATTTTCAGATGATAAAATCTCTGTCTTTTTTTTAGGGAAAGGTAAAATGCAGATATATCATTATGTACTTGACTTTATAGGCAAGAGTCAAAGGTTCATTAACAGTAAATTTTAATCAAGCCAACATTATTTGACCTCATAAATGTGCATTTATGCATATTTTAAATGTGCATTTAAAATGCATATTTTCATATCAATAAAGAACTATATTTAAATGATTTTAAAATTTATTAGCTGCAAGATAATAAGGATCTCAGAAAAGTTTATAAAGCATAGAAAGAATTCTACCACTATATAAATGTATTCACTTTCTTTGATGTCCAAGTATTTCTTAAAGACCATTTAGAGCACCAAAGGTCAAGGGAAGAACCAATCTCAGGATGTTTCCAGATAGGTCAGCAGTACATACATACACATACACTCACACCTACACACACACACACATGTAATATAAAATGGCCAATCAATGTGCAAATAGGGTAAGATGGACTTAAGAATGAATTGAAAATATATGTGTACATATTCATATACATGTTGTTGTTGTTAGTTGCGAAGTCATGTCCGACCCATTGCGACCCCATGGACAATGTTCCTCCAGGCCTTCCTGTCCTCTACCATCCTCCGGAGTCCATTTAAGCTCACGCCTACTGCTTCAGTGATTCCATCCAGCCACTTCATTCTCTGTCGTCCCCTTCTTCTTTTGCCCCCAATCTTTCCCAGCATTAGGCTCTTCTCCAGTGAGTCCTTCCTTCTCATTAGGTGGCCAAAGTATTTGAGTTTCATCTTCAGGATCTGGCCTTCTAAAGAGCAGTCAGGGTTGATCTCCTCTAGGACTGACCGGTTTGATCACCTTGCAGTCCAAGGGACTCGCAGAAGTCTTTTCCAGCACCATAGTTCAAAGGCCTCAATTCTTTGGCACTCAGCCTTTCTTATGATCATATACATATACATATAATAAAATGGCCAATCAATGTGCAAATAGGATGAGATGGACTTAAGAATTAATTAAATCCAGCCTGAAACAGATTGACCCACCATCATTCTTAGCCCATAGAGAGGATATACAAAGTCTGTGTGGAATGACTCCACACCAGCAGTAGGACAGGAGTTTCCACTTAAACTTATTTCCTTTCGAATGTCCTCGTTCAGCCACATGGTTGTTGCCTTCATCCAGTTGCTTGTTACAAGCTGGATCCAGTTGGACCTGCTTTTCCCAAGATGACACTATATATACCAACATTTTCTGTTCTACTTATGAGGAAATAGAAGACATAGGGATGTAAATTACATTGTAATTATTAAAATGTAAATTATGATAAAGTAAGGGCTCTTCTATATTACCTGCAAATGAAGGAATCATGAACAAGGAAACAACTACCAGAAATTCAATAAACATGCCAAGACCAATGACAGTTCAGCATTTTATAATGACAAGTCAGATTTTTAAATAACTATTTAGAGAATACACACATATAGCAACAAAGAAGTAGTGCAAGATCGGGAGATGTGGAAAGACCTGACCCATGGAATCACCAAGAGTTGGACACAACTGATTGGATAACATCATCACATGTAGCAATATAACACTTTGCCATAAAAGGTAGCAAATTACATGTCAGCAGTAAAATATGTGCACTGTGTTTTGCATGTCTTTGACTCCATGAATACTGTAAATCTTTTAGCCTTGTCATCTGTCATGTGAGGCAGCTCCTCATAGCTAATGTGTTCTTCTTTTTATTGGTTAGCCTTCTCTGTTCACTGAGCATGGAATCATTACTCCACAGCTGAATATTCCACAAGTGAATAATTCTGCATACTGAATACTGAATTGGAATTTTTAACAGTGCTGTGCAAAGATCCAGGAAATTACCTTAAAAGGATTGAAAGATATATGCTTTGGATGAAGAGTCTCTCCAAAATTAAATTTCTTTTGTTTCAAAAGTCTCTTTTTATGAGAACGCAATCAAAGGAATTCAGCTGCTCATTCCCTTAACCACTGTTTCTCAAGTTTGGCAAGTTTAAGACATGTAAACCTAAATGCCCAGAATTCTGGGAGTTGAGGTCCACAAGTCTTAAAATTGCCACAACTGGGAAATACTGACTTAAATAGCTAGTCCTCCAATTGCGATCCTACTTGGATCAAGAGGCTCTCCTCACAGTCACCTCAAGGTGTTGGTTATTACTTTTAAAGTAATAACCTATATGACTCAGGGCCAGGTTATCTTCGAGACCGCCTTCTACCACATAGCTCCCAGCGACCGGTAAGATCCCACAGGGTTGGGCTCCTCCAGGTCCCGTCAGCTAAACAGTGCCGGCTGGCGGGCCCGCAGGGGAGGGCCTTCTCTGTGGCTGCCCTGGCCCTCTGGAACCAGTTACCTCCTGAGATCCAGACTACCCCCACCCTGCTGGCCTTCCAGAAAGCCGTGAAGACCTGGCTGTTCCAGCAGGCTTGGGGCCATTGATCTCGCCTTTGTAATTTGGCGAGATCCGGCCATGAATAGCAATAGCACTATAGCAATAGCACTTAGACTTATATACCGCTTTACAGTGCTTTACAGCCCTCTCTAAGCGGTTCACAGAGTCAGCATATTGCCCCAAACAATCTGGGTCCTCATTTTACCCACCTCGGAAGGATGGAAGGCTGAGTCAACCTTGAGCCGGTGAGATTTGAACCGCCGAACTGCAGCTAGCAGTCAGCTGAAGTAGCCTGCAGTGCTGCACTCTAACCACTGCGCCACCTCGGCTCTATGAAATGGTGTGTATGAGTTTTTAGTTGTTTTTAAAATGTTTTTAATATGTTTCTGTTTAATAGTTTTTATATTTTAATAATTTTTTTTTATATTTTTGTAAGCCGCCCAGAGTCCCCCGGGAGTTGGGCGGCATAGAAATATAAATAAACTAAACTAAACTAAATAAACTAATTCCAGTAGAAAGCAAAATCCAAGGTCCTGATCAGTAATATATACGGTATTAGAAAGAAAAGTTAAGGTTGTAGCACAAGAATTTCAGGATGGCTTTCTTTTCAAATTAAACTTATTTTTGGTGGAAATATCTTCTTTTGTTTTCTTCTAAGGCTAGAAATGGGGATGGGAGCTGGGTGTTTTTGTGAATCTCATAAATTTGACAGTTGCCACCAGAAGGTGGTATTCACTTACCTTCCCTACCGGTTCACAAATAGCAATAGCAATAGCAATAGCACTTAGACTTATATACCACTTTACAGTGCTTTTCAAATGTGCACATGTGCATGCGCACACATGCTTCGCTTGCATGCACCGCCTGCGTGTATGCGCACAGCCTTCCATGCATGCGCAGAGCCTCGAAAATGTGGATAAATGGGAGGTCTTTACATCCAGGGGGGCACCCGCAGTCACCACTACCGGTTCAAACCAGATAGAACCGGCTGAATACCACCTCTGGTTGCCACCTTATCTGTGTCAGGAAAAAAAATGTCTCACAACAAAACTTCCATGCTGCATGGGATTGTAAACACAACTATATTTTTTATCCAAGGTAACTTGAGCTTCGTAGCTTGGTATGGATCAGGAGTGAGAACATTCTGTATAACCTTGCCCCCATTTCTGCTTGGAGCGTTCATGGACTAAATAATGATCTATTCTGCAGTTTGAGTCAAAAACCAATGTCATCTTGAATTATACAAATATTGTGCTTTAACATATTGTAAACATGACACAGAATGAAGTGTCAGGATGAATTTATTTAGTTCCACACTCCATTGTTGGCTTCATTGCCTTCTATATCTTGAGGATAAGTTTCTGCAGTAGAAAACATTTGTTTCTTTGTAGGCTCCATTTAAAAAAACAACAACGATGTTTCCAGTGATTACGAAAGGAATAAAAATGCAGAGAAAAATTTCCCACTAAGCATTTCATACGCAATCCATGAAAGGTAGACAGCACAATACAATATTTCAGGGATCCCATGCTAATATGTTCTTCTTTGTCTTTCTTCATGCATACACATTGTACCCTAAAGCAGAACATTTGAATCTGTGAGGGGTAAATGGGAAAATGCTGAGATGCTATATTAACTATCATTTGCATAATGATATCATAACATTTTGATATTCTATGGTGGGTAACAGATGTCTGTGATTTGAATATAACTATTATAATTCTGTTCTGTGCAACAGAATTTTAAAAGCCTAATCTAGAGGTTATCACCATATAAATGATAGTAACCAATTCCTTATAATGAGTTATAGACCGGCTTAAAGAAGGTATACCTGCGTAATGCTAAGTTCATATTTTAAGCAGGACTGCACAGCTTTTTTGGGTGGGTGAGAAGATTGAAAACTGCACTTGACCTTTCCATCACATGCTAGGATCTGCATTCTAACAAATGACTGACTCAAAGACAAAAATGAGCAGGGAATAACCAAAGCTTCATTTAATTTAATTTGAATAGTCAGCATGATTGCTTTTCATCTATTTAATAATATTCATCTGTGACTGAGGACTAAATTCAAGACTCTGTGGTAATTCACATGGCTCTGAATAATGGGATATGCCTTGTACTTTAAAGCATGAACATAACAATTGGTTGCCTTTTGGGGGGGGGTGTCTCTTTTTCCTCTTCAGTCTAAATGTAGATTGCCCAATTTAGATAATATCTATGTCATAGATGATAGATAGATAGATAGATAGATAGATAGATAGATAGATAGATAGATAGATAGATAGATAGATAGATA
>QLTV01004097.1:1713620-1725466 GCA_003457575.1 Thermophis baileyi
GGCAAAAATAAAATTAAAAAATATAAGAAGAAACAAAGAAAATTCCTTACAAGTTGTATATAAAATTCAATTACATTATTGAGCCGTGGTGGCACAGTGGTTGGAATGCACTATTGGTGCCGTGGTGGTACAGTGGTTTGAATGCCGTAATTCTGCTGACTGCCAGCTGCCAGCAGTTCGAGTCTCAGCAGCTCAAGGTTGACTCAGCCTTCCATCCTTCCGAAGTCGGTAAAATGAGGACCCAGATTATTGGGAGCAATATGCTGACTCTGTGAACCACTTAGAGAGGGCTGTAAAACACTATGAAGCTGTATATAAGTCTAAGTGCTAGTACTATTGCTATTGTGAAGATGCCAAGCACTAGAGGAGAAGACTGAAAGCAGGTTTCTCCTGCAGTTTTGGCAGAAGTGATTTGAGGTGACATGAATTGCTTCCTTGAGAAGAATCATGTTGCCTCTTCACTTTGATGAAAAGAGTTATGTTCTTTATGGCACAAATCTTTTTATCAAGGCAAATCTAAGTCACTTTGCACTTGTCTAAAATATGTAATACGCATAGCTGAAGAATCATTTTCATCAGTGAAATAATCACTATCTTAGGATCTGTAGACATTCCAACTAGGACATTTGTTCAAACATGTCGCAAGTCATCACCAGTCACCTATATACTATTGATGTTAATATGTATTTATGTAGCACTTGTCATACACAATGTATTTTACAAGCCATGTCTCATTCATCTTCTTTAAGCATTATCATTACTTTGTCAGTGCTTTTCTCTTCATCATTTTTTTTCTCTTCAAACTGGGAGATCTGACTTGCACAAGGCTACTCAAGGAATCTTTGTCAGAAATGGAAATGAATCTAAAACCATTCTAGCCCTGAATTTTGTCCACCATACAGCAATAGGAGGGAAATGAACATAGGACATAGAATCACAGAGCTGGAAGAGACTTCAGAGGTCTTCTAGTCCACCCCCTGCTCAAGGCAGGAGACCTTATACCATCCTGGTTAAATGATTGTCCAATCTAGTTTTTAAAACCTCCAGTAATGAAGCACCCACAATTCCAGGAGGCAAGCTATTCCACTGATTAATTGTTCTCACTGCCAGAAAATTTCTCCTTAATTCTAGGTTGGATCTCTCTTTAACAAGCTTCCACCCATTGCCTTTTGTCCTGCCCTCTGCTTTGTAGAGTAAGTCAATCCCTCCTTCTCAGTGACAGCCCCTCAAGTATTGAAAGACCGTTAATATGTCGCCCCTAATCCTTCTCTTCAATAGGGTAAACATACTAACCACAACCATTCATCATTCAATTTAGCCTCCAGATCCTTTATCATCTTTGTTGCTCTTCTCTGTGCACTTTCTAGAGTCTCAGAATCTTCTTTGTATCATGGTGACCAGAATTGTTTGCAGTACTCCAAACGTGGCCTCATCTAGTGTGGCATAAATCAGCTGTCAGGGTTCCAAGTAACACCCCCAACAGAAGTAAAACTCCAAGGCAGGCATTTTCCTCAAAGTTCCATTTTATTAGAGATGTTATATTGGCACATCTGGGAAAACCCGAATCTGAAAGGCCCCAGGTTTTCCCCACCCAAAGTCAAGTCAAAGTCCCTTCCCCTGCACCCACATGTCCATCACATGGACCAATCAGGTCACCGTCCCAACTGGAGTTGTTTCCCAGTCACGCCTCTCCAGGTGCAGGCTGAACGTCCTTGACTCCCAGAGAAAAGAATGTTGTTATGGCTACGCATCTCACCCTGTCTCCATCCAACCCCCCTCCCGTTTCCCACAGCATGCCCATCCACCGAGTGTGGCAACCTTGAAGATCCAAAGTTAAATATGGCCTCCAGGGCTGACATCAGCATTATCACTTCTTGATGCTATCCCACTATTGACGCAGGCCAGGACTGTACTGGCTTTTTTTGGCTGCTGCACAGGGGTGGGTTCTAACTTACCTCACTGCCGGTTCGCTTCCTCCCGCGCTGCGTGGGCGTGCCTCGTGGGCGTGCACGTGCTTTGCACGCATGCGCATGCGCAGTGCAAAAAAAAGCCAAAAACAAGATGGCAACACATGCGCAGTGCCGGAAACACGGCTTCTGCGCATGCGCAAAAGAAAAAATAAATTTAAAAAATTCAAAAAAAAAATCAATTTTTTTTTAAAAAAAAAGATGGGGGCGTCCACGGACCAGCACCGACCGAACCGGATCCGTGACATCATCGTGACATCACCAGCGGGTTGCTACCGGTTTGGGCGAACCGGTCCTAACCGGGAGGAACCCACCTCTGCTGCTGCAGCACATTGCTGCTCATACTTAAGTGGTGGTCATGAGGATACCTAGATCTCTCTCACAGGTACTACTATTAAGCCAGGTACCACCTATTCTGTACTATGCATTTGGTTTTTCCTGCTGAAGTGCAAGAACTTACTTTTCTCACCACTGTGAGAAAAGTATCGTGTTGGAAAGGGCCCAATTATCCCGTCTGTCAAGGTCCTTCTGAATCTTGAATCTATCTTCCAAAGCATTAGCAATTCTAACACTTTGCAAGATAGATTCAATTCTATCTTGATGTCATCTGTAAATTTGATGAGTTCCTCTTCTAATCCCATTCTCTAGATCATTTATAAAGATGTTGAACCTTGAGATGCCCTACTGCACATTTCCCTCCATGTACATGTAATCTCATTGAAGAATACCTGCTGGGTGTGACTGCTCAGAGAATTGTAAATCCATTTGGAGGTGGTACTGTCTAGCTCACATTTCTCTATCTTATCAAGAAGTAGGCTGTAGTCTACTTTGTCAATGCCTTATTTTTGTGTTAAGTATCTCTGAGGGCAAGCATCCTCAGAAAACAGAGGTGACTTCCGGTTGACGTCGCGGTGAGAACGGCTGGAAAATAGCGGAGCTCCGCCGGGCTCCGTGAAATACAGCTGGAAACTGCTTGCTGGGAGACCCTACAGGGTTAAGCCACCCTGGAGGGGTGGTGAAGAAAGGAGAGGCACTTTGTCGATCGCGAGGAAACCGCAATTTCCTCATTGATCCAAAGAAAGCTCTCCTGAACGGCAGCAGGGACGACGGCCATTTTTGGTCAGTCACAAGCTGGGACAACCAGGACACTAAGATCTTGTGCTGGAGTGGTGTGTGGACAGAGCAGTGAAACTGGCTGAGAAAATTTCCAACTGTTACCTTAGAGATTTAACCTAAGTTAAAAGTTCCAAAAAATGATCTCCAAACATTGAAAAAGCAGTGATTGGATTTATGGAGAAAGATTAAAGACTAAAAACTAAAAACTAAAGAGGAAGATTAAAGATTTAGAAGTAAAAGAAAAACCTAAAGGATGATTTAAAACATAGAAAGCCTGGAAAAGCCAAACAACATTGTGAAAAGTGACTATTAGGAGAAATTGCTTTTCTAAACTCTATCTCTAACTCCCCTGACTGGATCAGCTGTTTTTGACTTTTACACCCTGTGGAACGTTGGAATTGGGAGCAGGGGAGCCATCTACTGAAGGATTATTGCAATGTGTAATATTCAAAGGAAAGTGATGAAAGTAAACATCATCTGGAAAGCTACCTGACCTTGACTTTATCTTAGTAGGCAATTTGGATGCTGGGAAATATTTATTGAGCTTTTTGAAGATTCATGAGGCAAATTAAATTAAACACTAAAACTTTATTGGAACTGTACACTGAAAAGCAGATTTGAAAGATTTGAAGAAACTTGGTGAGCTAAGTTGGATTTGGGTTATCAACATCATGGGGAGGGAGAAAAAGAAGAAAAGATAAATAAGACTTTAAAATCTGGACAATTGGGAAGGTGTAAATTGGAAATTATAAAGACTGAAAAGCACAAATTTATAGCATCTAAGGATTAGAAATTTAGGGGACTTGGAGGAATAACTTGGGGATTGATCAAATCTTATTAACAATTGATTTTTTCTGGAGTTTTCAGATATTGGGATACTGGGATATTAGAGATATATTAACTTGTTACAAAATGACCCAGCAGGAGACAATAAAGTTTTATGAAGAAATGTTAGAAATAGCGACAAAGAATTATAAGAAGTTGATGGGAATATTTAAAGACGTGAAAGTAGAAGGCTCTCAACAAATGGTGGGAAAAGATGAATATAACACACAGAAGACAGCTGAGAAATTAGAAGGAGTGGTGGAGGGGACAAAGCAAAATAAATTACAAAAATATAAAAATAAGTTAAAAGCAGATAAAAATACTGAAAAGGCAGCAATAATAAATACTAAAAATCAAATAGACAATCCCTTAAGAACTTATAATAGAATAGAGGGAAAAAAGGAAGATCTTTCAAAAATAATGAAAGGGTTATGGATGAATATTCAAAAGATGCAGCAGAAGGAGATAAAGGATAAGGCAGAGGGAACAATCAGTCTGTGTAAAAATGCTAGAAAGACATACAGGATTCCAAGAGAGAAATACAAAAGAATCACCAAAAAATCAATAAATGATGAAATTCTAAAAAGGTTGAGAGATGATGGATAGAGATATAATATTTTGCAATATAGTAACAATATTGAAAACCAATAGAAATAAGTGGAAAGTTAAAATTGGGAAAATAATAGCACATATATAGATAAGAGTCCTTTGGGAGTTGGGCGGCATACAAATATAAACAAACAAACATACATACAAATATAAACAAACAAATATAATAGAATTTATTTTAAACATAAATATATTAAGTTTAGGAGGTGGAAGACTAGCACTAGGTATATCTAAAAGTATTATTATGATTAACAGGACGTAAAAATATATTGGAAAATATAGTTTTCAAGGACTATAAATTCAGGGAACTTAGAGATATAATCTTGGGACTTATTGATAACTGGTTTTATTGGTATTTATAGAAAATTGAAATATTGAAAATGTGGTGGAACACTGAGTGATATTTATAATATTAAAATATTAGGGGTTAATAAGTATATTGTATAAAGAAATATTATTGATATTTACATACACTTTTGGAGAAAGTGATAAAAAATCATAAAGAGAAAATAGTATTGTTTAAAGATAATGAGGTAAGAACCCCAACAAATGGGAAAAATAAAGAAATAAGTATAAATTGGGAAAATAGTATAATTTAGATTGATACATAGAAGAATATATTGAAGTTGGAAGGTAAAAATTCTGTATATGTAATTGTATTATTACTGTGAACACTGTGTGAAAAATATGTTAACCCAGTCATTACACTGTCCCAAAAAATGTTGATTGTTAAAGAAAAACTGCAAATAAAACATATACAAAAAAAAAAGAAAGAAAGAAAGAAAGAAAGAAAGAAAGAAAGAAAGAAAGAAAGAAAGAAAGAAAAGAAAAGAAAAGAAAAGAAAACAGAGGTGATATTTCTCCACATAATAAATTTAAGTCACATCCAAGTTGCTGTTTAATTTTTACAAGACACTTGCTTAAATTAAAATATAACATCAAAATACAGCCCACTTTATCTACAGACATGGTAACTATTTCAGACCTGGAGGAAAAAAAGTCTTCCTTTTTGAGAGACGTGACCTGGGAACAGGGATGACCTTATACTTAAAAACAGAATCTTTCAAAGGAGCACAGCCTCCCTCCATTTCAGGAATTCCTTGCCTTAATGAATCACATCTGAACCATTTAGCATTTCTGGTTAGCGTTTCAAAAGGACAGAAAAGTTAACTTTCCAGAACTTCTTTTCTCATCCTTTGCTTTTTATGTTTTAATTTAAGAAGAGCAATTTGTACAGGACGTGAGCTCTAACCTATTTGTTGTGCCTTTCCTTTCTTTTGCTTCCCACTCTACCCCATCCTGGAAAGTGAAATGCATCTAGTAAAATAGAATCTGTAAGGTATCCTTTCCCAACCCAGAGGCTCCTTGATGCACTGGAATAAAACTCCCAATATCCTCAGCTAGCAAAAAATCCTAAGCAAGAGAATAGCGGAAGGTCTATGCTAAGCTTTATTTTTATTTTTTGTGCAATGCAATTTTTTCAATATTCACAGGGAGGTAGAAAGAAGATAGGTAAGTCTCCAAAGTTCAAACCTTTATAAAAGTACACAGGGGACTCACAGCTTTGTGATTACTGGTATTTTCCTCCTCAATTCTGAAATGGAATTTTCTGTTACTACAGTAATTGTGTAAGCGGGTACCCAATGAGTATTTGTTGATTTTTTTAAAAAAAAAATTCACTGCCACTTCTTTATGCCTAAACCACCCCAAAAATGGAGGGATTTGTTTCCTTTCTAGAGAATATGAACTCTAGTAAAAATTAGAAATCAGTGTGGAATATATATACACCAAGGATGACAATCCCCCCCAAATAAATAAAATTAAGAACATTGTCTTGCACAATGTTTTATTGTGGCCAGCAGGTGGCTCCCTTAGCACTATGGATTCACATTTTAAAAAACGGGAGACAGAATCCAAATAGAGCAAGAAAAATAACGCTTTTCTTCTGTTATGCATCTTTACACATGCAGAATATAGGAGAAGGAGAGATTATTAAATAAATAACAATTACTTTATATACATATTATTTCAGTTATCAAATGTACTGTTAGTGCAGGCCAGTTTTCAGACAATCACTTAGTATTGGCTATTTGTTGGACTAGCTTGACTTTTAAATAAGTTATATAAAACAATGAACACTTACACTAATTAACTATAACTTAATCATTAAACACTCCTTTTTGGAGCTGCATCTATTTTAATGTAAGACAAAATGCATCAGAGGTCAGGAAAATCATGTATATTAAAGTATTTGTGTATGTTTGACATCAATCAGCATTTTAAAAAAAATGAATTAGACACGATGACACCTTTTCCCCCATATCTATTAAAAGGCACTGATACCAATTTACTATCCTAGCTTTACAGCTGACTTAAGCAGGGGTTCATTCTTGGTTTGAAGTCTCTTAGTGCAAATGTCCCAGGAGGGAAGAGAAATTTGGAATAATTAACTTCTACTTTTCAAGTTCTTCCTGCAACGTAGAATCCACTTGTTTTCATTGGTATAATTAAGTCCCTCCCAACTCAACAAATGTGAACTGAAATATGAATTAGAACTAAAACAAAGTTATTAAGAGCAGATCCTAGCAGGCATGCAGATGTCTCCACTTATCCTGTTTATTGCTATTGCAGCTGCACCGAAGGACCATAACAGTTATTTTACACAAGTGCAGAAGAACTTTTTAAAGAAGTAGGGGACTTTTTTCCCCCCTCTTAAAACCTGGAAAAACTAGGAAATCCATAGCCTGCATCCACTTTACTGGAATTGGTGATTCTGGCATTTTGTAAGCAAATGAGAGTTTTCCTGAATTAATCAAAGGACCTTTTGTTTCCAAGTTTTTAGTCTACAGGCAAACTGGATTACCTGGTGTCACTTCATCTTAACCAGCAGATACCTGAAATTTTTAAATACAGTGGACTGAAATGTCACTTGAGAAAATTGAACTGGGCATTTTATCTCCAAAAGAAGCAGATGGCAGACGTGCTTCACAGCCAGAGCTTAATGAGACCAAATTCAGCAGCCCACATGTGGATTGGTACACGTATGAACTTTATTCTTCAGTCTCTTTACCTAGTGGTAAGCGCCTCACTTTATATTTTATTTTGGGGTGCCATCTTGTAACTGACACTGGAGCAATATGTAGACTTGAATATATAGTAGGCTTTTGACCATCAACACCGATAGCTGCCAAAATAGATATAAACTGGATGTAAGATCATGGTTAAATAACTGCAGAATTTATATCTAATGACATTGGTTTTATTTAAATGGTCACATTTTAAATATATTTATAGGGACTATAGAAATCTAGCAGTCAATGAATGAAGCTGACCTGTATTTACTTAGAGCCTTTTCCATTATGCAATATTCATGCTCTTTTAATTGGTGGGCGGTGATTCATCCTAGTGTTGTTAACTCTGCCAATCAAAAAATAATGTGCTTCTTTGGTAGTAAGTAGCTGGATTCCATCTACAGAAGGTACTTCTCTGGCACTTCTAAGAGGAAAGAAGGGAGCATCAGCTAATCATGTACAAAATAAGGTTGTTCACATTGCTGCTTTGTATATTTTCAAATGAGATGTCATTGCATCTATGTGTTTATGGCATAAGAGATATTCTTTGTTTTCTGTGACTATAAGTCTGGTGGTCTTTGCATGTAACAGTATAATCTTATGCATGTATGCTCAGAAGTAATTATCAATGAGTTCAGTAGATCATATAGTTGAATGTATAAAATTAACACTAAGGTCTTGCAAGCCAAGGAAGGGATACTATAGGACTTGCTAATTATAATGTTCCATCAATATTTATAATTTAAACTCATGTCTTGACTAACCTATATAATAAATGTCTTAATCTTGATGATACCACATAGCACTTTGTTTTGACACAGGTGGCCTGATTTTAATTTTAATGGCAAATACACACACACACAAATATACACACACACACACACACACACGTGTGTGTGTGTGTGTGTGTAGGTATATAAATATATTGTGTATGTATATGTATATACAGTATGTCACAGAAGTGAGTACACCCCCTCACATTTTGCAAATATTTAAGTATATCTTTTCATGTGACAACACTGAAGAAATGACACTTGGCTACAATGTAAAGTAGTGAGTATACAGCTTGTATAGCAGTGTAAATGTGCTGTCCCCTCAAAATAACGCAACACACAGCCATTAATGTCTAAACTTCTGGCAACAAAAGTGAGTACACCCCTAAGTGATAATGTCCAAATCGGGCCCAAAGTGTCAATATTTTGTGTGGCCACCATTATTTTCCAGCACTGCCTTAACCCTCTTGGGCATAGAGTTCACCAGAGCTTCGCAGGTTGCCACTTGAGTCCTGTTCCACTCCTCCATGACGATGTCACGGAGCTGGTGGATGTTAGACACCTTGCGCACCTCCACCTTCCATTTCAGGATGCCCCAAAGATGTTCAATAGGGTTTAGGTCTGGAGACATGCTTGGCCAGTCCATCACCTTGACCCTCAGTTTCTTTAGCAAGGCAGTGGTCATTCTGGAGGTATGTTTGGGGTCATTATCATGTTGGAATACTGCCCTGCGGCCCAGTCTCTGAAGGGAGGGGATCATGCTCTGCTTCAGTATGTCACAGTACATGTTGGCATTCATGGTTCCCTCAATGAACTGTAGCTCCCCAGTGCCGGCAGCACTCATGCAGCCCCAGACCATGACATTCCCACCACCATGCTTGACTGTAGGCAGGGGTGAAATGCTCCCAGTTCGGACCAGATCAGGCGGACCAGTAGCAATGGCTGGCTGGCCGGCCACGCCCCCTGAACCGGTCCGCTGGTCGCCGCTCACTCGCCCTCCCCCGCCCAGTCTGTGCTCTGCAGCTTGCCTGCCTGAAGCGCTGCGCCCCTGATCTGCCTGCCAGGTAAGCCTGCGAAGTCGTGGACCCTGCCCCCACCACTGTCCCAGCCTGCCTTCCCTACTCCATTCCCCACAGCCCGCAGCCCCGACGTGCTTTTCTGTCTTCCACGCGGCCTTCCTGGTTTCCCCATAGCCAGCTTGCGAAGGGAGGCAAGCGGAAGGCCATGTGGAAGGCAGAAAAGCATGTTGGGATGGCAGGAAGGGAGGTAGCAGCCTACTCCCTTCCCCGCAGCCCTGCCATGCTTGGAGGCCCCCCCACTGTCCCAGCCTGCCTTCGCTGCTCCATTCTCCGTGGCCCACAGCCCCAACATGCTTGCCTGCCTTCCACGCAGCCTTCCCGGTTTCCCCGTAGCCAGCTTGCAAAGGCAGGCAAGCGGAAGGCCACGTGGAAGGCAGGAAAGCATGTTGGGGTGGCGGGAAGGAAGGTAGCAGCCTACTCCCTTCCCCGCAGCCCTGCCATGCTTGGCAGCCTTCCACGCAGCGTTCCTGGTGGTCTCCCACGCCCGCTTGCCTTCTGAAGTCGGTGTCCAGCCCGTGACGGGAGACGCACAGCTTCTGGCCAGGCCCAGCCAGTGGGTGGGTGGGCAGCCCTTGGGGGAGACACAGCTGCTGCGTTGGGGCTAAGGGGCAGTGGCAGAAGAAAGAAAGCAAACCGCGGCTGTGGTGCTCTGGGAGGGCGGGTGGACATCTGAAGCCAGGCAGGGAGGCAGCGAGAGCGGTGGCCCCTTCCAAGTGCAGGCCTGGTCCTCTCCCTGTGCAGGGGACTGCCGCCCACTGGCCACCAGTGGCTTCCACGCCACACTTGTAGTCACGTGGCCATCCAGATTAACAGGTGAGCTGGGGATGCCTTGCCCGCCGCCTCCATGTGCTGTGCTTGGCAGGGGCCACTGCCGCCCCTCTCACTGCCCTCCCTCCCTGCCTGGCAGGAGGAGGAGGCAGGCGATGCAGGAGGCAGAGGGGCATGCAGGGCTCAGCTCGGCTGCTGAGCATATGGGGCACCCACCCCGGCTCTCAGGCTGCTTTCTGCTGCCGTGCAAAGTTTGGCGTGCCAGGCAGGTGGAGGAAGAGGCTCCCGGCAGGCACCGAGGCAGCGGCGGGTTACCTGTTGAAGCTCAGGGCTGCGGCCCTTCCTGCCCACCTGCTCGGCTGCCTCCCTTCCGGCTCAGCGCCCTGAGGCCCAGACCCTCAACAGGTAAACCACTGCCGCTTACAGGATGGCAGAGAGCTTTCTTGGCCTCTCCCAAGCAATCTCTGCCCCCGCCGCTGGCTCTCCCAAGCAAGCTGTATGCCATCCTGAAACTGTGCTGTGCTGGAAAACTGCCCCGTGCGCGGCGCAGTTCTGGGATGGTGGAGAGCCCAGGCAAACTCTGCCCCCACCGCCACCGCTGCTGCTGGGCGTGTCCGCACAGGAGAACTCCCCAGGAAGGGCTCCGTCTATGTGCCCAGACCAGGTGTGTGTGTGTGAGAGAGAGAGAGGGGGGGGAGAGAGAGAGAGAGAGAGAGAGAGAGAGGAGGAAGAAAGAGGAAAGGAGAGAGAGAGAGACAAGAAAGAAAGAAGGAAGGAAAGGAAGAAAGGAAAGGAGGAAAGGGAAAGGGAAAGAGAAAGAGAAGAAGGAAAGGAAAGGAAGTGTAAGAAGTAAGAAAGGAAGAAAGGAAGAAAATGTATGACCACAATTGAGCCCAACATTTTGGTTGCTAAGCAAGAGCATTGTTAAGTGAGTTTCACCACATTTTACAAGTTGGCCACCCCCACCCAGTCATCTGACCACCAAGCCATGCCCACCTGAAGCCACGCCCACCTGACATCCAAACCACGCCCACAAAATAAGCCACACCCACAGAACCGGTAGGGGAAATTTTCATATTTCACCCCTGACTGTAGGCAAGACACACTTGTCTTTGTACTCCTCACCTGGTTGCCACCACACACACTTGACATCATCTGAACCAAATAAGTTTATCTTGGTCTCATCAGACCACAGGACATGGTTCCAGAAATCCATGTCCTTAGTCTGCTTCTCTGCAGCTAACCGTTTGCAGGCTTTACCGGTAGGGGAAATTTTCATATTTCACCCCTGACTGTAGGCAAGACACACTTGTCTTTGTACTCCTCACCTGGTTGCCACCACACACACTTGACACCATCTGAACCAAATACGTTTATCTTGGCCTCATCAGACCACAGGACATGGTTCCAGAAATCCATGTCCTTAGTCTGCTGGTCTGCAGCAAACCGTTTGCGGGCTTTCTTGTGCATCATCTTTAGAAGAGGCTTCCTTCTGGGACAACAGCCCTGCAGACCAATTTGATGCAGTGTGCGGCATATGGTATGAGCACTGACAGGCTGACCCCCCACCCCTTCAAACTCTGCAACAATGCTGGCAGCACTCATAGGTCTATTTCCCAAAGCCAACCACTGGAGATG
>QLTV01004097.1:1727683-1754992 GCA_003457575.1 Thermophis baileyi
GTATATGTATATGTATATGTATATGTATATGTATATGTATATGAATGTGTGTGTGTGTGTGTGTGTGTATACACACACACACACACACACACATATATACACACATATACACATATACACATATACACATATACACATATACACATATACACCAGGGGTGGGTTCTAACTTACCTCGCTGCCGGTTCGCTTCCTCCTGCGCCGCGTGGCCGCGCTGCATGGGTACGCGCACACGCATGCGCAATGCAAAAAATAACACCCCCCCAAAAAAAGCCAAAAACAAGATGGTGACACATGCGCAGTGCTGGCAACTCGGCTTCTGTGCATGCACAGAAGAACAAAAAACCGGAAAAAAATTCAAAAAAAAAATTTCCATTTTTTTTTAAAAAAAAAGATGGCGGTGTCCACGGACCGGCACCGACCGAACGGGCTCCGTGATGTCATTGTCACCATCACCAGCGGGTCGCTACCAACTATATCTGGTAGCTAGTTGTTGCAGCAAAGAGTATTTTACCTATGGTGATGGCAACTTTGGACTAAATTGTTACACAGATCTATCATACATACTTGTTTCTTCTTAATTTCACCTGAGAATTTAAAATAAAGTGCACTGAATTGTCAATTGAGAAGACTGAAGTGGACACTTTTTCTTTAGCAAATGAATTAAATTTGCATACATGTGGGGTAGGGGGAATCTACATGACTTGCCAGACTACATACTGTATCTTGCCAGAGTATTGTATTGTATTATCTTCACATATTAGTAATTGAATTTGTTGTTCATAAGCTGCCTCACTCACTCATACCTCAATGAATTATTCTCCACAATTTCCATCATGTTGCAAATAAGAAGGAATAGAGAAAGGATACTTTTCAAAAGGAAATGGAGAATTGGAAATATTCTACTCTCAGTTCTGCCCTGCTTGTAATTGTCATGCCCAACATTGATATCAAAATTGTCATCTAAGACCAATTTTAAGGACTGTCTTGAAAATATGAGTTGGAAGAAATCCTTTCTGAAGATTCATTGAAGTTAATACCCTGAAGCATTTTTTTTTTTACTTGCAAAACATCTTGAATCATCTTATTATGTATGGTTTGTTAGCTGTTTTGCAAAGCAAGATTAAAACCAAAACCCTATTAAATACGATGTTTAAAAATAAAAACAAAGGGTTTTTAATCTGGAGATGACAGAATTGGATGAGATACTCACAGGAACAGAAAAGCGAGTGATTAAAAAATTGTATAGTTATTTACTTAGTATTAAATTAGAAGAAGAACAAGTAAAAAGAAACAATGATAGCATGGGCAAAAAGTTTTGGATATACGATAGAGCTAGATAAATGGCAGCAACTATGGGAAAGAAATTATAAATTAACAATGGCAACAGCATATAAAGAGAATTTGTATAAAATGTTTTATAGATGGCATATGTCACCGGAAAGACTGGCAAAAATGTTTAAAGATAAATCAATTAAATGTTGGAAATGCCACCAGATACTGGGATCAGTATTATCATATGTGGTGGACATGTGCAGAAGCGAGAAATTATTGGGCACAAATTCAAATATGGTTAGAGAAGATGATGCAGCAACATAATGATTTAAAGCCGGAGCTGTTTTTGTTGGGTATTTTGTCAGAGAAATATAGTAAAGAAAATATATATTTAATTATTCATGTAATAACTGCAGCTAGAATTGTATTTGCACAAAATTGGAAAGCAGAAAAATCCGTACAAAGGGAGAGGTAATTAAGAAAATACTAGAATGTGCAGAAATGAATAGATTAACATTGGCAATTAAAGGGAAGGAAGAATCAGAGTATTATAATATATTGGAGCGATTTTATCATTGGATAGAAAATGAATATGGACAAAAAGAGGTATGAAATTAAATAAAGCGGGAAGGAAAATGTTTTAATAGAAGATAAGTTAAATTGAAATGTAAAAGTAAAGATAATATATATTAAGAAAATGATAGTAAGCGTAAAATATGTTGTATATTAAGAAAATGCTAGTAAGTGTAAAATAGGTTGACACAAAAACTTTGTACCCAGATGACACACTGATTGATTAATGATGTAATGTTTGTTAAGAGAAAAAATAAAAATTTATTCAAAAAAAAAAAAAAACAAGGGTAAAAAATTCCTGTCTACAAGGAGGACTTTGTAAAATATCATACATTTTGTTTGTGCTCATATGTATACAATTCTTCAAATTCTATTCAGTATTTTCGAGGCTCAGTGACTGAGAGAAACAAAATGGTTCATACCTGGTTCAGTATTGTATTGAGATTTTCTCTGCTGTAATAGGAAGTTTATTGCATGATGTATGTCATCTCACACGATTCATAGGAGATATATGACATAGGTTTGCATTTGATGTATAATCATTTGTTACCTGAGCAAGTACAAGCAAATTAAACATATGACACCTGAATGTAAGCAGTGTCTTATTTACATCTAGTGGGGAAAAGAACAATCTCATAGGAATAAGAAACAATTCTAAAGCATAATTAGCACCTGCTTATGAAAATAGCAAACAGTAGAAAGGCGCTGAGTTTCTCCAGTTATCCTGTGACTTGTCCAAGTACTGTTATTAGGTCCTCTTCTCACTTCTTTGGTTTCTCTTTTCTCTTTAAATACAGGTAGTTCTTGACTTATAACCACAATTAAGCACAAAATTTCTATTGCTAAGCAAGGAAGTTAAGTAAATTTTGCCCCATTTTGCAAGCACAGTTGTTTAGTGAACCACTGCAGTTGTTAAGTTAGTAACACAGTTGTTAAGTGAATCTGGCTTCCCATTGACTTTGCTTGTCAGAAAGTCGCAAAAGATGATCACCTAACTCTGGCACACTGCAAACATCATAAATAGTGTCAGTTGCCAAGCATCCAAATTTTGATACCGTGACCATGAGGATGTCATGTGAAAACAGTCATAACTCACTTTTTTTTAGGACCATTGTAATGCATCATTTAAACCTAACAGTAAAGTGATTAGTTCATGTGACTTGGTAATGAATAAGTAGATCTAACCAATCTGGCATTCCAACATTAGGAGAACCAATAGAAACCACTAAAACATTTGAGTCTTTGGTACATTTCTGCTACCCTCTAATGAGCTTCCATTTTTTATATCTCAGCTCTTGTCTTAGAGTAGAACAACTCTCATGTTAATAAGGGTATTTGAATAAACCATAGCAATTGCAGGGCCTACTGTTCTCTCTTAACTGTTGTAATGCATTCTGTCTCTCTCCTTACTTCCTGTTTCCCCATCTAATTTTGTCATGTGGATGCTGCTGATTTGATTTCTAAACACCATCACATTATTACACTTACATGCACATACTTAGTTTTAAATGGACTGCTATTTTTGATACATGTAATGGCTGATCATTTCTCAGTGTCCAAAGCCCTAATTTTAAAATCTTTATTTGTGAAAGTTGTTGTAAGTTGGCTTTCAAGGCAGTCAATGGATCACAAGAAAGAGTTTAATCTTGAACAGACAATTATATATCTTTCTCTTCATATTCAATGCCAGTGAGTTGTCAGCCAGTGGACTTATTAAGAGTGGCCAACTCCCACTTTAGTTGGTCACAAGTATATCTTCTGCCTCTCTTCTGTAGCACAGAATTTTGCTCATCAAGTTGCTCAAGTTTGTCAAGTCTTGCTTCTTCACAACATCTGGCTATTTGGGACCTGTTGTGGAAGGAAAGGTGAAGAATTAGAGGTGCTCATAGTGCTTCTGTTCAAGGGTTTCTAAAATCTCTAGTATTGTCTTTTGACAGGGTGGCACTGCCCCTGAAAAACATGTCAGCAACCTCAGGGTCTTCCTGTGACTGCAGCTATTGCTCAGTGGGCAAGTGTAAATTGTGGCCAGAGGGCCTTTTGGTCAGTTCTATTGCAGACAAACCACTGATGGATGGATGGATGGATGGATGGATTGACTGATTGATTGAATTTATATGGCTACCAAGCTTACATGCAATAATTTTAGAGAGCTCAGAACAAAACCAATAAAACAACAAAGAAAACACTGTATCACTGAAATGTTGGGGTATCTCCAGGGGTGGGTTCTGGATCCTTTTGCTGCCGGTTCGCTCAGGGTCGCGCTGTGCGCGCCTGCAGCAATCAAAAATTAGCTTATGTGCATGCGCAGAAGCAAAATCCAAGATGGCGGCGCCCACAGAGACACCGACAAAACCTGCTCTGTGATGTCATCGCCGAGTTACTAACGGTTCTAAAGAACCGGTTAGAACCGGTAGGAACCCACCTCTGGGTATCTCCCTGCATCCTTTTATTGGCTACTGTTCCAGGTAATCATAACTATTGGACCATCTTCCATTTAGAGTGGTGAATAGGAAGCATCTTTCACAGCAATGAACATTTTTGCAATGTTACTTATTTCACATATAACATATTTCATCTGGTAGCGTACTCCACTTTGATTCCAATTTGGGGCTTAGCTTCTCTAAGTATAGTTAACCATGCACCTTTTATAAAGAATAATCCATAGCATTTTGATACTACTGAATTAATAATCACCGTATCCATTGGCAGAAGGAAGGCTAACAAACCTGCCACATTTGGAACTTTTAGGGTTGAGCGTTGCAATTGCTACTATTTCAATTAATTTAAAAGAGCCTTCTGTACTCCTAGCAGATTTTTGTATCATTTATTAGACTTGGCTTTATCTATAAGAGTCCTTCTCTATACAGTAGGCTCTTTGCCAGAGATAATTGAAAGCTCACACAGAGATTTGACACACTGAGTCACTGCCCTCTGCCCTCAAGGTTCTTGGCTTATGTACTCGCATGGCAAAAACTAGATGGAAACTAATCTGGATATAGAAGTTCAATATTTCCCAAGGGTATAGTACATCATGCCTGCTCTTCCTCCTTCTGATGAGCTATTTACTTTTAAGTTAGGAGACTGTTATACAAATCCTAGTCTATTTAAAGAGCAAATGTCCAGTGATTTATGACTGTACAGAACAGGTTGGCATACTTTGGTTAAGGCTGGCCCTCTTTCCTACACAGTATAATAGATAAAGATAAATTTTCTCAGAGCAAAAGATGACTGATACACGCAACTCTCTAATTTCACCACACAACTACTGTATTAAATTAATGGACTGTACCAAAAAATGTTGCGTGTGACTAAAATCAGTAAATGAGTTGCTTCAGAGCAGATTCCCTGTTGCCTTTCCTATTATCTCTTCTATTGTTCTGTCAGCATGGATTTCTTTTGTGTCTAGGTTTTTCAAATGTCTTACCTCTCACTTTATTTAAGCCCTTTCTTGTCTTGGGGGAATGCTTAATGGTCTATGCTAGAAGTCGTAAATTAAGCTAATTTCCATTCCTCTCACTCAACCCATAATGATATTCCATGTTGGTAGTGGGATTTCTGGAAGTTAATTCCATGAAATACTAAGGACCTTCTTGCATTGTAATTAGAAAGGTCTACTGTGATGAACTAATGAACAGTATTTAAATGAATCAACAGAGTATTTTTGCAAAACAGATGGTTCAGTGCTGATTCTAACATGAGAATTTACCGATCTTGAGAATTACTCTTGCAAAAAGGGATTTATGTACCTAGCCATAATTCTGAATGATGATCACTTTCCATCCCAATGATTTCCAGGCATTAAAATCTACTTAAAAAAAAAAAACCCCTACTCTGTATAAAGTTTTCTCTCTCTTCTTTAAGAAACATTTGCAAATTAGGGGAAAAGATGCTGGACAAGAGAGTTTGCATTCCAGACATGTTTTCCTTGGGAAAGCTCAACAGATGAGATTGCTCATGGGGTCTGAAGTCTGACTGATCACCAGACGTATGTTGGGAAAGACATTTTCCATTTGTTGGTTGTCTCTGGAAGTGAATGACTTGCTTGTTGTAGGACTAGATTACTGACAGACTGCCTATACCCATACAGAGTGCCTAGAAATGCCTTACTCTTGGGCATTTTAATACATGAAGTTAGACTGACTAGTACCAGGGACAGAGCTTTTATTTGGGAGATGCCTTCCTTTGCGGCTGTCTTCTGCAGAAAATGAGGGTGGCTTCACCCATTCCAATCCTACTTCTTTTAATCTCTGGAATTGATTCATTGCTTCATTTCACTTTGTGCCTGACAATTGTGAAAGGTTGCAATTAAGTTCATTTGTCTTTTTTAATGGGAGTTTGTACACTAGGAGCAGAAAGGTTAAGATGCCCCCAAAAAGGAGTGCATGAATGATAAGATGGTAAGATAAATAAACACTTTGAAGGATTCACATAGTTGAGTCTTTTTTTTAATATTACTTATCTCTTTTTATTTATAACTTACATTTTTAGTTCCTTTGGGGAAGATAGCTTGGAACAAATTATTTTTGCCTTACCAAAAAAATCAGCGTAGGAAGCAGAGTGTTATAAATAAAGAGGAGTCTAAAAAGTCTAAATATTTTTTTTAAAAAAGAGAATTTGGCTGCCTGTTCGTCTCCACTGGCAAGTGTGAACAATGCTGTTTTACTTAAAAGTCCATTCTGTCTGACATTGTATAGCCTAAAAGTAGACATTTACACAAATGTTGTTAATTAGGCTTGTATTTATCATGTTTACTTTTTTTTCTGCACCCTCCTCAAACTCTCCACAAGAAAGAGTTAGATAATAAGGTCAAATGCCTTTACAGATAACACATTTCTCAATCTCTGTATTTTGTGATTTAAGCAGACTCAAAATTGACTTTAACAAGGTGGGGTTGAAAAAGATTGTCATACATTAAGCAATCACTTCGTGTGTGTTTTTCTTCTACATTAACTTGGGTCGGGAGAAGAAGACAAATTAAAGATATAGGAATAAAAATAGCATTCTGAAAATTGAGGAAACTTTGTGCTAATGATTCTTAAGAATCCATTTTAAGATCTGTACAATTTGATGATCAAACAAGAGTCACGGGTAAATGTGACAGCAAAGTTTGCAGATGACACTAAACAACTGGGCTATGCAAAGCTGTGGAAGGCTGCTCTGATTTCTCAATACTTTAGCCAAGAGATTCATAAGTTGAAGCAGGGAATAATTCAAAGCTGGCCATGTGCCTTGCAAGCTTGATGGCTTTTCTGACACTTTTAGGTTAGAGTAATGAAACTTAATTTCCATGTATGCACAAATTGAGTCTGACTGGATTCCTCACACCGACATGAGAATAGCAATAGCACTTAGACTTATATACTGCTTTACAGTCAGGGGTGGGTTCTGCTTTTCTTCGCTGCCGGTTTGCTCAGTGACGCGCCACGTGGGTGCGGGCGTGCTTCGCACATGCACAATGCTTAAAAAAAGCTTCTGCGCATGCGCAGAAGCAAAAAAAACAAGATGGTGGCGCCTATGGCGCTGCCGAAAGAACCAGTTTGGGGACGTGGCAGGCTGGGGGCGCTGCCAGTTCTAGCAATCCAGGCCACCAAGTTACTACCGGTTCTATAGAACCGGTCCGAACCAGGAGGAACCCACCTCTGTTTACAGTGCTTTACAACCTTCTCTAAGCAGTTTTACAGAATCAGCATATTGCCTCCAACAATCTGGGTCCTCATTTTACCCACCTCTGAAGGATGGAAGGCTAAGTCAACCTTGAGAGGGTGGGAATCGAACTGCCAAACTGCAGGCAGCCAGCAGTCAGCAGAAGTAGCCAGCAGTAGCCAGTAGTAATCACTGTGCCACCACAGCTCACCACCACAGCTCATGAAGGTAGTCATTCAGTTTTATTATATATTTGATTTATTCTGGAATGGCAGGCTTACACTGCTTTAGGCTTCTCTTTCTCTTCATTTCTACATCCAATCACAAACCCTCACTTTTCTCTCTTTTTTGTTAATGGAATGAGTGGCATTCTTGTGCAACCCTGTCAACAAGTAGAAGTTTAACCTTGTTCTCAGTTCTCCCACTATAGTCTCAAGGCTTAAGCTTCAGCTTAAGTTCTTGGATCAAAACTTTCCTTTCAGTGTTGGGGTGGATTTTAATTCTATTTTTTCCATGTTCACTTGTTTTTCTGTGTCTTACATGGTTCTGTGACATTATATCTCACTGTGCCAGCCTGCTTTTTATGATGACTACTTCTAAGTTAAAATATGGTCAGGAGAAGGCAACACTTCATGTTTGCTAATGTGCTCTGTCCAACTGGCAAGCCACAGAAGCCAATTAATGTAGTAGTTTAATCCATGAAGGGACAAACTTCTCACCATCCCATACAACTCAATGGCCATAGGTAGAACAATTCCAACAGCTATATCTAGCCACAGATATACATGGCCCTCAACTTACATGCCCAAAATGTCCATTGCTAAGCAAGATGGTTATTTAATTTTGTCCCATTTTATGATCTTTCTTGCCATAGTTGTTAAGTGAATTATTGCAGTTGCTAAATTAGTAAACACAGTTGTTGTGAATCTGACTTTGCTTGTCAGAAGGTCACAAAAAGTGATCACGTGGCCCCAAGATAGTGTAACTGTCATACATATGTGCCAGTTACCAAGCATCCAAATTTTGATCGTGTGACCATGGGGTTCAGAGGTGGGTTCCTACCGGTTCTAACCAGTTCTTTAGAACCATTAGTAAATAGGTGATGATGTCATGGAGCTAGTTCTGTCGGTGTCTCCGTGGGCGCCGCCATCTTGGATTTTGCTTCTGCGCATGTGCAGAAGCTAATTTTTGCTTCTGTGCATACGCAGAAGCTATTTTTTTATTGCTGTGGGCGCTCATGCGCATGGCGCGACCCTGAGCGAACCGGCAGCAAAAGGATCCAGAACCCACCCCTGATGGGGTTGCTACAACAGCCATAAGTTGAAAAATTATCATAAGTCACTTTTGTCAGTGCTGTTGTAACTTTGAATGGTGATTAAGTAAATGGTTGTAGCAATAGCAATAGCACTTAGACTTATATACCACTTTACAGTGCTTTACAGCCCTCTCTAAGCGGTTTACAGAGTCAGCTTATTGCCCCCAACAATTTGGGTCCTCATTTTACCCACCTTGGAAGGATGGAAGGCTGAGTCAACATTGAGTCTGGTGGGATTTGAACTGCCAAATTGCAGGCAGTCAGCAGAAGTAGCCTGCAGTACTTCACTCTAACCACTGCGCCACCACAGCTCATGTAAGTTGAGGACCACCTATATCTGTGGCTAGATAAAGCTGTTGAAAAATTCCTTTCCTCAACTCAAACAAGGACACATTTTTAAAATAGTTCCTCAAGGTCCCAGCTGACAGGTATTTGAACATGGTGTGACAATGATGTATTTATAGCTTTAAGAAATAATAGGACTGTCAAACTAGGCCAGGCCAGGCCAGGCCAGGCACTTAAAAGACTTGGAAACATTCTAAAAGGAAAAGATATGATTCCCGCCATAAAGCAGTAAGCAACTCAAGGCTTCCCTGGATCTCACAAATGGGAAAGCCACACTCATTGTAAAAATGCCAGAACACAATTGGGAACAACATGTAGATGGACCAGAATAGATCACACAATTTTCTCATGTTTTCCTCCCCACCATCACCACACTCAAAGGGTGTATTTTGAAAAATTCACAGTCTCTATCATGGTCTCAGAATAAAGGGTACTCTAACAAAGAACAGAGAAATGTCTTTTTTATATACAAAAGCCAAACATGCTTTTTAGAAAAAAAAATAACGTACATTCTGAAGTATATTTTGGTTCAAAGGTTTTGTCCATTTCAAAAACCTTTCCCTAGCAATTTTCAAATGTACTTGTACATTTAAGGTATTTCCTTTGAAATTACCTAATGTCCCCTTAATCTTTCTTATGCATCCCACCCCAATTAACCAAACCACTAAGTATATTAGTCTCACTTTGTAAGAAGAATACTCCAACTCTTTTTCTACCTTTCTCAGATTGGTAGAATTTTCTAGTTTTGTGCCACCACACACTCATGTAATATTTTCATTGAGGTCTTTATCGTATCACATTTCTTTCCTAACCTTCATATACTGTATGTCCACAGAATGCATGAGGGGGCAAGTTACACAATTCATTTTCTTACAACACATAGAAATAAGTATGCACGCTCCTTTTTAGCCATGCACAAGATTCATTCATTCATTCATTCATTCATTCATTCATTCATTAATTCATTCATTCATTCATACATTCATTCATTTTATATAGCTTCATTCATTCATTCATTCATTCATTCATTCATTCATTCATTCATTTTATATAGCTCCCATCTCACATTTAGGTGACTCTGGGAATTTTACAAAAAAATTACATAAAATATATAAAATGTACAATATAAAAATAAAACATATAGCAGCAAAGAATAACCTGATCTAACTACGGTAACTATCCATGCAGCCAGGAAAAGATGTTCAGCCTCATGAAAGGTCAACAGAGATGGGGGCCAACGTAGCTGGTCATGATACCTGCATATCACATTCTGATCAAAGACATAAGGTCCACCCTCCAAAACACAGGATTTTTTGTGTGTTTGCAATAATGGACTAGAAGTAGAGGAAAAGACCAAGAGAGTTCAGGATTATCTGTGTTTTTTCCCCAGCTAAGGAAAAACCCTTTATGTTTAGATTTGATCCTTGTACGTCCTTCTCTGTTTAAAACTCTTTGTCAAGAAGTTTGGAGCATTTAAGAGAGAAGTTTCTACATCTGCTCTCTTGATTTATGGAATTCTTCACTTAGAGGTCTTAATAACATTTCTGAGAAACCATAAAAATACCTTGGTAGCATAAGATAACTAACAATATTAAGGGCTACCCCTCTTGATATAACACAGGCAAAGTTTTCATAGCAAGCTATGCTAATTTCCATGACAAAAGGCACCCGTCCTGTTTTTTGACAGACAGAGAACTTCAATGCTTATGGAATAAACAGCATGATGTCCCTTTTAAGATAGAGTTTTTATCTGTTTTCAAGAAATTGTGTTATTGTCAGCTCTTCTGGAGAAAGGGGGCCCCAGGGGGTCACTAAATGGAGATCAAGTATATAATAAAATAATAAACTAGATAAAAAACTAGGGATAGTTTTTTAACTAGGGATAAACTAGATAAAAAAAAAGGTCAGTGTGATAGCAAATCCACAAATTGCTTACCCCTAATTAAAAGTTCTCTATCATGTCAACATTAACATTTGAAAACTAAACTTTGCTCATAACTTTCAAGTAATATATTAATTTCTTTATACCAAGTTTCTACTCCTGATTCATGTTTTTATCTCCAGGTCCACACACCAAAGGAAATGTAATTTCTATTCAGAGCCCATTTTAACACTGCACTTAATAGAAAATTCATAGAGTTTACCTCAATGTAAATGGGCAAGGACTACAATTTGATAGAGCTGAGGGTATAGTAAAGGGGACGATGATAGCCTGGGCAAAAAATGTGGGACATAACATTCATTTGGCTGACTGGGAACAAATTTGGAACAGAAATTATAAAATAACAAAATCAGCATCCTATAAAGAGAATCACTATAAAATGTTCTGTCGCTGGCATTTGGCCCCCTCAAGACTAGCGAAGATATATCCAAATTTAAACCCACTTTGCTGGAAATGCAAAAAAGAGCAAGGTACCTTCTTTCACGCATGGTGGTTGTGCTCGGAAGCGAAGAAATATTGAAAAAAAATACACAGTTGGCTACAAGAATTAGTAGGGTTACAAATAGAATACACCCCAGAAATTTTTCTTCTAGGGATATTTAAAGGAAAATATGATAAAAATTCCAAATATTTGATTTTACACATTGTAACCGCAGCCAGGATTACTTTTGCACAATGTTGGAAAAATACAAACACACCCACTGAAAGTCTGATAATCAAAAAAATATTCGAATGTGTGGAGATGAATAAGTTAACAATAGAACTTAAAGGACAAAAAGATTCGGATTATTATGTAATATGGGAAAAGTGGTATGATTGGATTGATAACAGAAAAATGAAGAGAAAATGTACAAAGAAAAAGTAGAATTAGAAAATATTGTAAGATAACGTACAAAATGTATTAATACAAATGTATGTAAAAGGTCGTAGATTTGCTTAAGAAGTTACTGTGACATGTAAAAAGAGAAAAATGCAACAAAGAAATTTGTAAATGGGCAAGAACTATTTCTCATTAATAAACCACACATATGCACATGTAACATCTGGAATGTTTGAAAAAACTATTTTTATGAATTTTTAAACATACCAATTAGGTTGCTCTTTCCTTGACTGAAGTTGTACTTTGTTATTTTCAGACACATCTATGCATTGGTCATGCAAACGTCTTTGTATGACCAATGCACATAATGCACACTTATTTTGATATAAAATGGTATATTAATGAACAATTTGGAGTAATGTAAATATAGTACTCTGTATTTCATAAGAGAGTTTCCAAAAATGAAAGATATTTTTCTCTTCTTTTTTCCTCTTTCTCCCTGGGGTTCACTAAACATTCATCCAGGCATACACAGATACAGGGACAAAATGTCAAGTTGTAAATAATGACAGGAAGCATTTTCAAAGAATGTATACACTTTATTTGTAGGCTTCAAATATTCTTTAAATGGATGTTGAATGCAAATTTCTGTTTATTACATTTTTCCTTTGTTTGGGAGTAAGTTGTCCTTGTCCTTCAGATATATTTATCTAGTTGAATGTATTTTAGTCTCTTCTTTTTGCTACTATCAAAAGAACACAGTGTTCAAAAGACTGCATAAAAAGGAAGTAGTGAAATGCCAAAGGAAGTCAGATATTATCCTATTTCCATAATTTCCTAGATAATGTGCCAGCATATCCAATACATAGCAAATTCACATTCTTCTTTTTTGCTTTTGACAATTTCCTTTTTATTTAACTGTTCACTTTCTTTGGTAACATCCCCAACTTATTTATTTGTTAGTGAGATTTTGATTCTGCTTTTTCGTTTAGGAGGTCAAGGTAGATTATACAGCAACTCCCTCTCCTAATGCATGTTAGCTTTGTCCTACTTATCCATGCAAATTTTATTTTGTCTGAAATCTGGCAGAATCAAAGTATTCTGTATAGAACTTCTGCAATATGACAGATCTGGATTTCAGACAAAATATTTCCCCTATTTTCTACCCTATCAGGTAGAAAGTGATACTGTATCTTAGGAATAAGCAACTGGGTTTCCAGTAAATATTTTTCAATATTCTCTGGAATTATGAATACATTTATGTGCGCCACTGTATCTATGGGGCCCACTGACTTTAATATTTTTCCAGCTGTTTATATACAGAATAACAGGGTTGGAATGGACCTTGGAGGTCATCTAGTCCAACCCCCTTTACCATTTTAATTGAGTCAGAATAGAGCTGGAAGGGACCTTGGAGAACTTCTAGTCCAACCACCTGCTCAAGCAGGAGACGCTATATAACTTGAGACAAGTGGCTGTCCAGTCTCTTCTTAAAAACTTACAGTGATGAAGCACCCACAACTTCTGAAGGCAAGCTATTCCACTGGTTAATTGTTCTGTTAGGAAGTTTCCCCTTAATTCCAGGTTGCTTCTCTCCTTGATTAGTTTCCATCCATGTTTCTTGTCTTGCTTTCTGGTGCTTTGAAAAATAAGTTGACTCTTCTTTGTGGCAGCCCCTCAAATACTGGAGTACTCCTATCATGTTACCCCTAATCCTTCTTTTGTCTAGACTAGCAGTACCCAGTTCCTGCAACCATTCTTCATATGTTTTAGTTTCCAAACCTCTAATCATCCCAGTTGCTCTTCTCTGCACTCTTTCCAAAGTCTCAAAATCTTTTTTGTAATGTGGTGACCAAAACTAGATACGGTAAATTGCTTACACAATCAAGATGCACCAGTTTACCCTGCCACTAGCCTGGATGAGATTATTTATTTATTAATGAAACTGATAGGCTTACCTCAAACTATTACAACTCTGAGTGATTAATGACACATTGGCTTGGCATCAAGAGAAAGAGAGAGTTGTTAACTACCATTGGTTTCTCACAGACTTACTCTTCTATGGTTGGGCAATCTGAAGACTCTTGTTTTGTTTTTCTTCCTCTAGTCTTCCTGTTTTGTTTTGTTTTTGGTGTTTTTTTTTTTTTTGCATCATGCGTATTTTAAATTATTATTTCTCTTCATCATTAACAAAATACAATATGGGTAGTAAATAAAATATTTCTTTTTATTTTTTTTAGAATTTCCATAAATGTCTACCATATGTAAACAAGCTTCAATAAATTGCTTGTTTATACTACTTAGAATAGCCCTTCTGGCCCATCTTTCTTTTGTTTAGCCACTGTTTGCTTTTTTAATCTTCCCATTCTATATTTATCTAATGTGCACTAAATTCTTCAAGGCAAAGACCATTCTCTAAAAAGTACTGTAAAAATGCCATTCACAACATGAAAATGGCTACTATAAATACATTTCAAATAAATTAGAACAGATTCCACTGTTGTAGTTGGATACAGTGCTGAGTTTATAACAAAGGCCTAGGCCACAGCTAAAATACGTATCAGTATTTGCTGTTGTAGAACAAACTGCTTGTAAGAGATTAGGCCCTATTTCTCCACCACATAATATCAAATCTATTTCTTTTACATTTCAGACTTGATAGCTATCATTTTATCAGGTTGGAAATGAAACAGAACAGCAAAGATGAAGCTATTTTTCTTCATATGTAAGGATTCTCTATATAAGTATATACATCTGGAAATTCATTTTGAAGTGAATTAAAGTGTCATTTCAAGAATAAAATCTCTTTTCTTTAATCATACTGCTAGTTTTGGTACTTTGAGGAAAAGTACTGACCATAATATTTACCTTCCACAGAACTAATCCTGTTCTAAAGCCTTACTCTAAGACAGTGGTTCCTAATGTGGGGCCCACGCCCCACAGGGGGGCAATTTGATTTTTAATGGGGGCAATTGGAACCTTGTTTAAACCAAGTTAATGGCTTTTTAGGCTTCCTCCACGTGAGTAGGAGTTCACTTTTTGAATAGAAAGAATTATATGTCATGGGGGGTGGGCATCAGGATTTTAGAGATGCTTAGGTGGGGCATGGCCAAAAAAATGTTGGGAACCACTGCTCTAAGAGAACCTCAAAGTGATGGAATGGTCTAGTATATATTAGTGTATTGTGTAGTATTGCATAGTATTAGCATATTAATGTATTGTGTGGTATTGTACACTATTAGTATAATGCATAATATTATGAATTGTGTATTCCTACAGCTGTATTTCAGCTTCAGTTGTTACTGTTGTTATCATTTTCATCATCATTTTCTCAGCAGATAAAAGTACTTGGCTGACATTGAATGGGCCCGAAAATTAAGCATTAAGCCAAATTAGTATTCACATTACCTGGAATTTCTGTAGGGTATACTGAAAAAAAAATCCCAGAATAACACAATGGCAAATTCTCCCCTATCTATGATTACAAAACCTGAATGAATATGTTCATGTGACCACCACAAGTGGAGCTCAACTTGAACGAGTGACAATGATGAAGATGATGTTAGATTTATGTCCCACATTTGTCCATGAACTCATGGTGGCTTCGTTTATTCCCACAGCAACCATTTCAGATAGATTGGGGTGAGAGAGAATGACTGGCCTAGTATCAAACAATACATTTCCATATTTGAGAATAGGCTTTAACTAATCAACATCTCACTCACTAGATAGCTTCTTCAATTGCATGAAAATGACAAGAGATGATATGTCAGGCCCGAATGACTCAAAGTGATTGTAGAGGATAGACAATAAGGCATATAAAGAGACCACACTGGTGGATCTTTGGATGACTCCTGTCCGTGTATTTTTAGCCTATGTATAATGTGAATGTACAGAGAAGACAAGAAAAAAAAGTAAGAATGAAATCCAAGATATGAATCAAATACCCTGTGAGGTATTTTGATTCCTTTGATTATGATAGAAAACAGGACTGAGTTCTTTACGCTGACCTTTCTCCATGTTTTCATACTACCTAGAATTTGTCATTCAGGACAAGTTCTGCTTCCAGAAACATTGCTTATTTGAAGGGAGAATCCACTTCCAGTAAGAATCTTGTGCAGCTGGGATGCTTGCAGGAAAAGCTTCCTTCTCCTGCTTTGTCAGGCTACATTTTAAGGAACATAAATGGCAGCTGAAATAGGGCTGCTCAGTGAGGCATTTGCAAATTTGGCATGTTCATACAAAAAGAGAGAAAAAGGCCAAGATACATAGGCCATTTTCAGAGGTTGAAGAATAGCTGATATGAACTACATCCTGAAAACGTCCAGTTCTTGTTCATTCTACTTAAAAAGTCAAAAATCCATAGCTATTTAAAAATGTGCAAGATCTTGGATAATCATAACCACCTGGAGAAAAACGATGCAAAGTTAGAGGACTGATAATGAAAGATTGTTGTGTATTTTTGCTGCTGATTTTAATGACAGACATTACTAAGATTCTGGATTATACTATCTGTTACTATTTTATTTGTCAGATTTATTTACAAAACATCCAGCAACTTGATGGATGTTTTATCCTTTACTGAAAAATGAGAGGGTGAACCTTGAAAACATGCAGTTTTGTTTCAGAGGTTATTGTTACTGTATTAAATTAATGAGCTGTCTAGACAGAGATCATCTGAGTCAGCAAGTGGACAAACATCTGTTCTGAAAAGCAAATAAAGTTTTTAGACGAAAATCAGAATTCAAATGGAAAGCTAGTGTGAATCGAATGGCATATTGTAAATAATGCAATGCAGAGTACAGATCATTATGAGACTACATTAATTTTATTTATTAATTGAGCCAATTCAAGTGGAATTATTATTGTGGTACAATCAGCCAGATGTTTAGACTGGATTTGGCAGGTTTTTATCTACTTATTGAGTCCTTCCCAACAGGGGTGGGTTCCAAAAATTTCTACTACCACTCTGTGGGCGTGGCTCATGGGTGGGTTCCACTTACCTTCGCCACCCGGTGTGCATCACGACATTGCGTGCGCGCGCATTCCCCCGGTGCAATTCTGCTTCCACGCATGCTCAGTAGCTGCAATCAGCCCGAAACACAGCTGAGGAGCTGATCAGCTGTGCTTCGGGCAAAGGAATAAAGGTCAGCATACACCCGGGGGTGGGAAGGATGGCCATTTCCGAAGCAGCAGCAGAGCACAAATGGCACAAAACTTCAAAAATTCACCAAAAATCCTCAGAAAAAAATGGCGGCGCCCACGGACCAGCACCGACCAAAGTGGGTCAATGACGCCATTGTGACATCACCAGCGGCTCGCTACCGGTTTGGGCGACCCGGTACGAACTGGGAGGAACCCACCCCTGCTTCCCAAGCACCTGGGACAAGGAGATGTTCTTGTTTCACAGAATAACATAAGTTGGAAGGGATCTTGGAGGTCTTTTAATCCAACCCACTGCTCAAGCAGGAGACCCCCTTCCATTTCAGACAAATGGTTGTCCGAGCTCCAGTGATGGGGCACCCACAAAACTTACGAAGGCAAGCTGTTCCAGAACTGATTAATTGTTCTGTCAAGAAATTTCTCCTTAATTTCTAGGTTGGTTCTTTCCTTGATTAGTCTGATGGTATTAAAGGTATCATCACAGGATATAAGCTGTTTCAAGTAAAATGACCTTTTTCAATTGATTTATTGTGATTGTCTCAATGCTGATAGTGTTCCAGTAATGCTCCAGAACTTTGGAGATTGCCTATTTCTATTGCTACTATCTCTGCTTTCTTTTGTCACAATTGTTCTACTTCTATTTGCAGATCTTTATTTTTCTTCAGTTCTTTCTCTTCTCCTGTATTCTTCTTTCTCCAAGTAATCCAACATCCACTATCCAGACTTTTTTGTCTTTTGTATTGACAATTGTTGTCTGTGGTGTTGTGTGGCAGATGCTTGTCTGTTTGTATTCTGAAATTCCAGAGTACTTTAGCTTCTTCATTTTCTATTACCTTGTCTATTCTCTAATCCCAAATGGTATTTCTTGCAGATATTTCAATGAACTATTGTTGCTACTTTGTCATGACATTGTTTCTAGTCAGTCTGTGCAATCTTCTTGCAGCAGCTGAACAGGTGGCCCACTGTTTCTTCAGCTTCTTTTATCATCATTACTATTATTATATACATAACAATATATTAAACCATAGCTGTCAGTTCTTTAGCTGGTGTTGACCTTCATACACATCAAATTCATCCTAAGAACCTAAGATGTCAAAATGTATCAGCATAATATATGTGCCAATCCAAGCACTGTGGTCTTTTGTAATTGATGGATGGAAATTTTGCTAATGCTTAAATTTTCTAAGTGTCATCCAAGATTTTTTGCTATGACACTCAATGTATCGATAGCTACTAAGACCACCAAAGCTGGTTTATGCCATAATAATCAATGCCATAATTGATTATTTATTCAGTTTGTATTCCTAGCTATGACATGCAAGGAACTCTGGAATTAAAGTGGAAAACATTATAGAAGTACTAGGAACAGTGCTATATGGGAAAAAAAAATCCCAGTTTATATTTTGTTTCCTCAGATGTAATTTAGTACTGTTCATAAAATATCCTTTCTGCAGACTTATATGTAATCATGTTGCACTATAAAAGTAATTGTGTTCACTCAATTAATCTTTAAAATATACTGAAATAATAGGAATAGAAATAATAATAGAATAGAAATAATTTTCTATAAATATCAGCAAATATGGTTTCCTGATATATATTTTTTTGAAAACTATATTTGATATTGCTTAAGTTGATAAAATGAATGCTGACATTATAAGGTATTATGAATGCAAGAAATGGATGTAATCTATTGCTGATATTGTTGCTACTTAAAAAAATATGATGCTGACAAAAATTGGCTCACTGAAAAGAATAAATAGGTGATTGAATTCATAATAGTCTCTATCCTGCCAGGTATTTTTGTCAGAAATGCCACAGCAATGAGCTTCCTGATTTAAATCTCTTAGCAATAGAGCATTTTGTTCTGCTTGACGTGAAGGCAATTGGTGAGCCACTCTGGGAATAGAAAACCAACAATACACCAGCTGTCATTTTATCTTCTATCACTAGTCAGAACTAAGCTGTTTTGAAAGCCAGGGCATTTTCAAGATAACTTTGTTTTCTGTTTTCTGTCCCTTTACATTGTTAAAATAGAGCTGGAGAGAAAAGCTATGGCTAAGATTCCCAAATGAGGTAGTTTAAGGGGTCCAAGATCAATAACTTGTTTGATTTGTAACAACATAAGAAGGTCCTTTGAAAATGCTTTGGAAAGGCCAGAAAGTGGCTGTGTGTGCAATTTCCAGCCATTCCCTTGATTTCTGTCAGCAGAAGTCCTTGGGAGGCATCTGGGCTGGAACATTTGGAGCTTTCCCAATTATTATGAGTATTAGCTTTTCATAGCTGCATCTTTCTCTGATCCCCTACTGAAACCATCCAGGAAATTTTAAAGAAATGATTGCATGGTATCAAATTAGCAAACACTGTATACATAAAGCTATGTGAACAATGTGATATAATATATGTAAGAAGGAAAATCTGGAAAATTGTATTGCTACAAATCAGATATCAGTTTAACAGTTAAAAAGATCATTCTATGATGGTGACTTTCTGTCCACTTTCAAACAAACAGCATTGATTCAAGAAGAGTAATAGTAAGATGACTCCTTGTTCACACGGTAAGTTATTCCAGATGACACAATCAACTTGGAATTAGGATACTAATGATCATGATATCTATGTAGAATGCCTTAAGCATCCCAGGAAGATGTTTATGTTGACTGCAGCAATGGTGTAAGACTAGGAGATCCAGATTAAGATTCCCTACTCCCGTGATGGTGAACCTATAGCACGTGTGCCACAGGTGGCACACGGAGCCATATCTGCCAGCATGGGAGCCATCTGCAGGCAAAAAGGTTAGCCATCACTGCCCTACTCAATTATGTAGCTCACTGCATGACACTGTTGTGGCTTGCCCCCATCCCGTGCAGCTGCTCATGGATCCGGAAGAACAAGAACAGACCATAGGGTGGCAAGAGCAGTCTGTAGCTCCGGCACCGGAGTCCGAGACCGAGGAGGACGCAGGGCCAGAGGACGATACTCAATCAGGGCCTTCTGCACCTCCCCAGCAGGAGTTCAGTGACTCCAGTGAAGAGGAGGAGCCTCTGATTGATGCTAGGGCATGCAGGGCAGCTAGCCGGCAAGAGTGGCTTTGTAGAAGGAGGTCTACTCACAGGTAAACCTGCAGGCAGAGGGGCCACGCCCTAAGCCTATATAAGGTTGACTCACAAAGGGCAATCTTGCTGGAAACAACAGATGTCTTTTACCTGGCTTCTGATTACTCTGTCGGTGGTATCAGTTGGACGAACTCCAGTCCGGGCTCTCGGCCAATTCCAGCAAGTGAGGCAATTAAGGACTTCATAATCTGTTTGTTTTGTTTTATATTTGAAATCCCGGCCAAAGTGTTATGTGAGTGGTAACAAGCACTTTGGGAGAAACTCTGAACTTAAATGATCACTAAGCCTTGATTAGTGATAAAACCTTCTTTAGTTTGGACAAGTGTGTGTGTGTGTCATTTCTGGGGGTTTGCTGCGCTGGGTCACAACAGACACTGAGCCAACATCCTCAACCTACTGTAGTCTATTCAGTATAGTATAGTATAGTATAGTATAGTATAGTATAGTATAGTATAGTATAGTATAGTATAGTATAGTATAGTATAGTATAGTATAGTATAGTATAGTATAGTATAGTATAGTATAGTATAGTATAGTATAGTATAGTATAGTATAGTATAGTATAGTATAGTACGATGTGAGGTAGTAAATTTATAAATCCTAGCCAGTAGCTTAAGATCTAATGTTTAGTTATGGTTTTCATATTGTAGGTTGGTCTTTTAAATTGAAAAGTATAATAATCTGAGCATATCAATTTATCCTCCCCAACACATAATACATCTATTTCTCAGCAATTCCTTACAGAGTTCTACAAGACCTGAAAAAATCATCAATTTTCAGCAGAAATGGAGTCTTATGTTTTTTTCTCTGATTTTTTCAGATTTGTCCAATTTCCTCCAAGGTTCTTATTCTTACCATGAATTACACAAACAATGGATTAGGTTGTGGTTCATTTACACATACTTACCGCCCAAATGTAAGGGGGCGACAATTATTTTCAACAATGTGATGTAGACTTAAGGTCATGTGCAACCCCACCCATGTCTGACAGGCCTAAGTCATCCTTATTTTACTAGTATTAAAATAGTATATTCTCATTATTCAAAAACTTTCCAAAAGCAGCTTCAGAGTGCATCAAATCTATTAGGAGAGAAATGAGCAGACTGGCAGTGACAGAAACCGAAGGTGCTGGGTTGCAACAGAGACATCAATTTTGTGTGAATAGCAATCAGATGATTTGCAAAAGGGTATTGCCAATGTTAATGTTTTCAGATCAGATACCAATGAAGGTCTAAACCAGGGGTGTCAAACTCAAGGCTCCGTCCCGTGGGGTGCTTAGATCTGGCCTACGGGGCCACCCTGGAAACAGCAAAGGACCAGCTCGCAGTGCTTCTGCCAGCAAAATCAGAGCTTGGGAGGGCAGCCTGCGGCCCTCCCAAGTTCTGTTTTCACTGGCAGAGGGTTGCAGGAGGCCATCACAGCCAAAAACGGAGCTCGGGAGCCCATTTTCACTGGCAGAGCACTTGGGCCACCACAGGCACCCCTGACACGAATGACATCGAGCTGGCCATGCCCACCCTTGCCACACACCCCCAGCCCCCCCCCCCGAGGTCAAACACAACCCTGATGTGGCCCTCAATACACCCCTGGTCTAAACAGAAGACATCCTTATGATGAAAAGTTAGATTTATTTTAAAAAGTCCAAAAGTCCGAACTGTCTGGTCTGGTACAGCAACCAGACAGGACAGATACAGATGCCAATGGATAGTTAGGACTGCAGAAAAAACAATTGCAATCAGCCTGCCTTCCATAGAAGACCTGTATATAGCACAAGTCAGAAAAAGGGCTGAGAAAATATCTACAGACCCTTCATATCCTGGACATAAACTGTTTCAACTTCTCCCCTTAGGATGCTGCTATAGGACATTGCATGCCAAAAAAAAAAAAAGACACAGGGACAGTTTTTCCCCTCGTGCCATCATTCTGCTGAACACCTAATTCTCACCTCACAGTACTGTCTTATGTCCAAGGATATTTACCCATGTTGTATGGCTGTAGCATTATGATTATCCTTCCCATCTTCTTTACTACCACCTCTTATTGGCATCATTATTATGATTATTATTACCCTGTTGCTTTGCATGTACACTGAGAGCTTTTGCACTGGAGACAAATTCCTTGTGTTTCTAAGCCCATTTGGCCAATAAAGTATCTCTGCTGTGCTGTGCTGTGCTGTGCTGTGCTGTGCTGTGCTGTGCCGTGCCGTGCCGTGCCGTGCCGTGCCGTGCCGTGCCGTGCCGTGCCGTGCCGTGCCGTATCGTACCGTACCATACCATACCATACCATACCATACCATACCATAGCATAGCATAGCATAGCATAGCATAGCATAGCATAGCATAGCATAGCATAGCATAGCATAGCATAGCATAGCATAGCATACCATACCATACCATACCATACCATACCATACCATACCATACTGTACTATACTATGCTTAAGATATCAGAGAGATTGATCTTTGACCTGCCATGTTGAGCTAAAATAGTGATGAGGGTAAATATCATGGCATCTGCTTTTCTTGGGCAGGTTTTACAGCTCTTCAACCTCTCTTTTCCTCCTCCGTCCCCAATCCTGTTACTTAGTTTAGACCTCAGCAAAGGAAGTTGACAGATTAGTAAGGGTTAGTTACACTGTTAAGTGTGTAGCAGATATTGGGTGCCCAGTTAAGAGAAAAATGGGAAATATGTAAGCATTTAGCTTATCTGGCCATTAGCATTTAAGCATTTAGCTTATTCTTTAAAGAAATGTCTTCTCCCTACTCCCTTTTTGTTATATCACTTGCCTAAGGATGTTGAAGAACTCCAAAAGTTGACACACTCTTCTTTTATTAATTTGTTCCCATTAGCTCAAGTCACATTGTGTTGCTTTTTTAATCGTGTGTGTGTGTGTGTGTGTGTGTGTGTGTGTGCGTGCTTTTTCTAAAATGAAAATGTTTGTGTTTTGTTGTCTTCTTTCTGGTTCTCATCTATCTTTTGCTTAAGCATAGGAAATGAAATGTTGCGGCTGGTTGGTTTGCAAAGAGCCCATCATACTATTTTGTACCGCCTTATCAGTTCCTCTATTCTCCTTATGTCAGGAAGGAAAATGAGTAATTGGAATGTGATATCTCCAGTCCTGTGAATAGTGTATTTACCTTCACCAAGAAGGATGAGACAAAACAGGCTTTCATTCTCAAAACTCATCTCTAAATCTCTAACAGATTAAACTTAACCATGTATTGGATGGGTTTTGTTTTAAAATCTAGTTTAAAATATGGAAATCAAATTATTATGAAAAGACTTCTATTGAAATTTATGACTGATCCGAGATTCTCAAATCCTCTGTCATTTTGCAGGGCTGAATCATTGTTCAATATTTTCCTTGAGAATATGTTGTGATTGATTTTAAAACATCTAGAAAAATGCGCATGGATTCTTTTTTAATTCCCTCCACCATGTGGGAAAAAGTAAAATATTGATTGCCAATGTGCAAATGCATATCTGTCCTAACTGAATTGGGATATATTGATTAAAAGACAAAGTGAGTGAGTTGTAACTAAAATTAAAATTCAGCTATTGGGATCATTCAGGAAAGGGTTCACCACTGAGATGCACCTTTTTTTTTTCTGTTGAGAAGGTCATTGGCTCATGCATAAAAGAGAATTGAAAGTTACCAGGCATAAAAAGCCACATAGTATTATTGCTGTTATTGTGAAATATCTTTTTGAGCAAATGAAACAAACTACAGACAAGTTTTGTTTCCCAGGAGAAAATTATTGTATATAAATGTTTTCCTTTCAAACTCTCTCTCTCTCTCTGGCTCTGTCTCTCTCATTTCTAAATTTTATTTTCTATCTTATTCTATAGCTACTCTTACAATTTTTATAGAGCTTCACTGTGTATCCTAGTCCCGTGATGGCGAACCTATGGCACATGTGCCACAGGTGGCACGCGGAGCCATATCTGCCGGCACGCGAGCCGTTGCCCTAGCTCAGCTCCAGCACGCATGTGCGCGCCGGCCAGATGATTTTTGGCTCGCACAGAGGCTCTGGGAGGGTGTTTTCGGCCTCCGGAGGGCCTCCGGGGGGCTGCGGGAGGCCGTTTTCATCCTCCCCAGGCTCCCGGGAAGCCTCTGGAGCCTGGGGAGGGCAAAAAATGGGCCTACCGGGCCTACTGGAAGTCAGGAAACGGGGTAGCGGGGAGGCACGTGCATGCGCAGGGGGGGTATGTGGGGGGCATTGAATTATGGGTGTGGGCATGCACACACGTGCGATAGCACGCGCGCACGTGCTTTTGGCACCTGAGGAAAAAAAGGTTCACCATCACTGTCCTAGTCTATGGGTCTTACAAGTTTCTTTGGGTTTACTATGTCTGTAAACTTTATCTTTTCCCTCTTTTTGTTGCTGGTGTTATCAGGGTTTAGCTAACCCCATCCCACAACTGGGATATATTATTGTTTTCCTCATAAAGCCAAGTCTATGCTTCAGGCTCCCAGGTTTGGCCCCCTTGGCTGTTACCGATGCTAACTGGCTATTGGTGCTGCTGCTACAGAAGGAGATGTGGTTGCTGGACTCTGTCTCTCTGGTCACACTTTGTAGCTGGATTCTAAACTACCGGTAGCTCCTTGCTTTTGAATCAGGCCTTGCTGCTTCCTCACTTCCAGACATCTCTTACTGATTGCTGATTCTGGTCCCACATAGTCATCAAACCAGCCTTGCTATTGGCATATTTTGCACTGCCACATACTCTTTCCCCCTCTCCAATGCATGCCGTTGCAATGGCTCCTCTTGATATAGCCACAAAAGGAAAAAAAATGGACTTCACAGGATAGTATGCCCCAACAACAGCACAACATGACCCTTGGGAGAACAGGGACACATGAGAAGAAGCACAGAGGAAAAAGTAACATTGTGACATGATGATGCAAACTCTATGGCTCATGCCCCTTATGTCTGATGTTAGCACATACGTGTTAAGTTGGTGTTTATGTTGAGATGTCATTACACATATTTCCACATTTTTTCTTCATTGCAATTAAAAGCAGGTCCCTATGCTTGGTGGCAGTCCCTTGGCCAATGACCACAACAATGTTCAGTTATGATATTCCAGTCATTTTTAATTGATTGGAAACTATGCTATTATTTGCAAAAGTATAATTATTGGTCTTGGGGGATAGGAGGGGGAAAAAAAGAAGGTATCCCCAAATATGAACAGACTGTGTAAAGCTGTGCAAAATCATTTGAAGGAATCATTTGCAGAGCAAGCAAAGCATTCCTTCCAACTCAGAGTGCTACATCTTCTTGAAGGCTTAGTGTGACTGCTTTGAGGGCTTCCTCCGCACATACTTCCTGTAGGATTGCTGCTATTTTACTTCTGCAAAATCTCTGGATAAATCTCTAGGGAAGCCAGGATTCCCTAATAATAAAGTTTTTTTTAAAAAAATGTTCTAAATGTAGAGTAAGTGAATGACACAATGCTTCTCCAGAATGTTAAAAATGGTTTTTGTTTATTCTTTTGATAAATACATTATTTCTCCAGAACTGGAAGAGTGACACTGTATTCTCAAAAGTTCATAGTGGTATATCGTTGTTGTTAATTGATGATATTGATGATAATAATAATGATAAGCCAACAATAAGCAATGACCAAAAACTGCTGGGAACTCTTATTTGTTCATCTTATAATATACAAGCATGCATGCGGAATCAAAAATTGATGGATAAAAATGTATATGAATGGACATTTGAATTTTTTGTTCATTTACTCTGAATAAAAAAAATTCCTTTGCATTTTTGAAAGTTTTAATATTATGAAGAAGTACCTTAGAAAGGGAGTTATATATTTTTGCATTCTTCAATGTAAGAACTCCAGCTGGTCGATATTGTGCTTTAGTGGTCGAAACATAACTTTCATTAAGTCTTAAGATTTGTGGTTGAAAACTTATTTGTGCAAAAGTCAAATTAACTTTGGCAAAGCAATGTTGAGGCACACAGAAGCTTTTTTCCAGTAGAAACCTCAGTACTGGTGCCATCTGGTGAATATATATTTTAATGGCGGTGCTCTCTGAGCTTGGTTGTTTTCTTGCAGATGTTATATATATATATATATATAGATGTACCCATTAAAGAAGTTCTTTGAGGAAGATTTGGGTCTCAAAGTTTACAAACTATTCTAAAAATACGAGTTCCAGGTACAATTGTAAAGAAAGAAACAGACATTCTGTGAACTCCGGAACTAAAATAATTAAAATTTTACTAAGCTTTCGTCAGCCATCTGCTGACATCGTCAGAGTATTAAACTACCATTACAGAGATCTCTGCCTTTATATGCCATTAATCAATTTGGCCATTGCACGTGTGATAGGTCCTTCCAGCCGTCTCCCACTGTAATTAGCTGTGCTGTTTGTCGAACTGGCTGTTCGACGTAAGGAACAGCGCTCCCAGATCTGGATGCACATGAAGGAGCACAACCACACATTCAATTTTCAAGAAGCTGAGGTCATTGCCCATGATAGGACTAAAGGAGAACGCCTATTAAAAGAAGCCTGGTTCTCCAATAACAATTCCATCAACAGGTATATTGAACTACCACCGGCCTACCAGGCATTGAGACACCAGGAAAGACCCTGCAGGATGAGTAAGGACGGCTTCCCATCAGGGAGCAGGGACCAATGGCACCCTGCCCCCATCCCTGAACATGCAGACTCATCAGCCTGTGAAGGCATGGCCAGCCCTGACCAAACACAGAGCAACCTGGCAGTGTTATCTCAAACTATAACAGATAGGATTAATGAGGAACATACCGGGCCGATCACAAGGTCACGAACAAGACAGCAAATTGCAATGGTTAACAGACTAACATCATCCCCCACAGATAAGCAGACTGGGAGGGAGGAAACAGTAGGAATCAAGCCTCCATCAACCAGCATGACGACAGCAAAAACAGCCCAGCTAATTACAAGTGGGAGGCGGCTGGAAGGACCTATCACACGTGCAATGGCCAAATTGATTAATGGCATATAAAGGCAGAGATCTCTGTAATGGTAGTTTAATACTCTGACCAGGGGTGGGTTCCTCCTGGTTCGGACCGGTTCTCCCAAACTGGTAGTGGCCCGCTGGCGATGTCACAATGACATC
>QLTV01004097.1:1758875-1781343 GCA_003457575.1 Thermophis baileyi
TTATCTGCCACAATGTCCTACCTGTCAATGACTACTTCACCTTCCACCACACCAATCCACGAGCACACAATAGATACAAACTTCATGTAAACCGCTCCAAACTCGACTGCAGAAAACATGACGTCAGCAACAGAGTGATTAATGCCTAGAATTCACTACCTGACTCTGTGGTTTCTTCCCCAAACCCAAAAAACTTTAACCTTAGACTGTCTACTGTCGACCTCACCCCATTCCTAAGAGGTCTGTAAGGGGCGTGCATAAGCGCACCAGCGTGCCTACCGTCCCTGTCCTACTGTCCTATTGTCCTCATCTATCTGTATTCACTTTGATTATGTTTATGTTTATACCTATACCTGCTATCTTGTACATGTTTGACAAATAAATAAAATAAAATAAAATAAAATAAATAAACTAGACAGTTCTAATGTTCACTTCATTTTTTTCTTTGCTTTCATTTCCATTTTCTTCACTGAAAAATGATAGGGTCATTTTATTCTGAATTTAATGTGGTAAAATGCTACACTTGGCTTTAAAATAAACTTTCTTGATTATGTGTAGCTCGTTACAAGAAAGACATAAATGAAGTCAAAATTCAGTACCTTGTGTAAAAATAGACTCACCTTAGGAACATAAGTTTCACAAAGTAATAATGGTTTGAAATGTTCCTTTTCAACAATAATATTTTTTCTCAAAATGATCTGATGTAATTGTTTCCTCAGAGAGCAAACCCTGCATGGGAAAGGCTTCTGTTAACCTGATTTAGACAAAATGCTCCCTGAAGCCTATATTACACACATATACCTTTGTTTTATTTTAATTGGAGGTACATCCACAGATTATGGATCTGAGCCGATAAGGAAAAGAAATGGTAATTTTGCTCTGGCCATTTTTCAGAAAAGATACAGATGTTTCTAACTTTTCAGTAACCCATGGAAATGCAGTGGGGGAGGGGTAGGAGTGATGATGATCTGTCAAAAAAACAGTGAAAATATCTGTCTTCTAGTGATCACAGTGTGACAACATAATGATTTTTTTAATAAACTATGCATTTACCAATTTCTACTTTTTTTTAAAAAAAAAAAAGTCATTGGCAAATAGATTCACACTGTGCCTGATATGAGCCTGACATAAATGAGATGTTTAAACTGTGTTATGATTTCGTCACCTCCCTCCAAGCAGTAGAATGTCCTCTATTTGCATTGGAAACTGGTTGAAAATTTCCTTCATTTGAGTGGGGTGTAAATTTCTTTAATTTGCATTATAAACTGTTTACTATTTCTTTAAGAATCCTTTAGCAATATAGCAACTAGTCTTTCAATATTAGTTCTTTAATTGCTATGCAGTCTTTACTGTAATATTCAAATGCAGTGATCAGATGCAATTATAACATTGTAATCTGCCAGGAGATTTGCTAGCTCAATCTCTGGTGTGATGTAGAAGTATGGTAAATAATAAATAATAAATGAATGAAAGCCAGTTTGAGTTTAAATACATTTTTACATGAAGGCATATGAAATCATAATATTAATACAGTTGCTGATGATGTTACCTAGCTCAGGAATGAAAATTATTACCCAATCATTTACTACTACAAATTTTACTATCTTGTCATTCTTCTTGAGAGATAAAAAGATATCCAAGGAAATAAAACAAGTGGCATAGCACCAAGTGGACAAAGGAGAATAAACCCATAGTATTTGTTTACCAAAAGGTGTTGAAATCTAGCTTTCTAACCAAACAATTCTGCTTTTGGCTTTATAAACAGGAGAAGTCTTTTGATCATGACATTTTCCTAGTTAAACTGCTTTAAAATATATATATATTTAAGTGGGAGGTTTAAATGTAACTACAGTCTAATCAACTCCTTTTTCCTCTTTTAAAGACTTCTCTTGTTTCCCCTTCCCCAATTTATCAAAACTCAGAATTTTCTAATACCGACATTGTCTCAAACTTAATGTTAGGCAAAATAAGTGGAACTTTGGCCTGAAATTCAAGTTCTAAATTAATTTAATCTGGAATCTACTTGAAGGTCAGACCAGTTCCATATTATTAAAGTGAACACTTATTGTGCTGATATATGTATTCACCAGACAAAACACACACTTTCTTGGAGAAAGTGCACAACTCAACATATGGACTGAAATATTTTCATGGAATTTGTTGCAAAAAGAAGATTTTGGGGGTGGGGGGGAGTTTCTAGCAAAAAGGAACCGTTGCAGAGCTGTTTAACATTCTATATTTTCATCTTTTAGTACTATACATGTAAAGAGCATTCTAATTTATCAGATCTTCAGGTCTACAATATTTCTAAGTCAGACATCAATCCCAACCTACCAGACAGAGTTTTGAACTTGGATTTTCATGATGCAGCACATAGGAACACCAACCTGTGTGTGTGTCATTTCCATCCAGTTAAGCCTAAATATCTGGCCTGCTAAATTTAGACCATGTTTAAACCAAAAGCACTGGATTGAATTCAACAAATCCAAGAGCAGCGTCCATTCAAGAGAAGGTTCTCGCAGGGCTGCTAATGGAAAGAGAAAGATTATTTTTGGCAGCATCCCTTTCCATAATGGCAATTTCACGCTCATGGAAAATGTGCTCTGAAAGGAAGAGAAATTTTAGAATACTAATTTAAAAATACTGCTAACTCCCCACTGTTACCTCCTATGAAGTGCTGGACAGTCACATTTATTGCAAGTCTGTTGGAATATTGTATATTTTATTGGTAGGAAATTAAATTAATGAAATCAAATGAAATGTGTCATTGATCACTCAGAGTTGTAATAGTTTGGGGGCAGCCTATCAGTTTCATTAATAAATAAATAATCTCATCCAGGCTAGTGGCAGGGTAAACTGGTGCATCTTGATTGTGTAAGCAGTTTACTGCATCCGGTTTTGGTCACCACATTATAAAAAAAATGTTGAGACTTTGGAAAGAGTGCAGAGAAGAGCAACTGGGATGATTAAGGGCCTGTAGAATAAAACATATGAAGAACGGTTGCAGAAGAGGGGGTCAACTTATTTTTCAAAGCACAGAAAACAAGACAAGAAACAATGGATGGAAACTAATCAAGGAGAGAAGCAACCTGGAACTAAGCAGAAATTTCCTGACATAGTTAGAACAATTAATCAGTGAAACAACTTGCCTCCAGAAGTTGTGAATGCTCCAACAGTAGAAGTTTTAAAGAAGAGATTAGACAACAATTTGTCTGAAACGGTATAGGGTTTCCTGCCTGAGCAGGGGATTGGACTAGAAGACCTTCAAGGTCCTTTCCAACTCTGTTATTCTGTATTCTGAATCCCACCAGTTTCAAATGAATTTGAAATACATTATATTGTTAGCCATACTGAAGACCACAGTGCAGACAAGAACCTTGGGTTGTTCCTTTGCTTCTTCTTCCCAAACTTAAATCAATCTTTTGGGACTTCAGAGAATGAAAAGCTTAGTCAGCTAAGCTTTCATGATAGAAACTGATTTCACATTAATGAAGAAAACTCAAGGCATCAGTAGGGATGAGGAGAAATATGGCTGAGATCATCTTCAATTCCAGAATGGGCAGGTTACTTATTTTACAGGTTTCTGATTCAGTATTAAAAATAGAAAAGAAAATCTGATATTCTCTATCTGAAACATTTCCCATTTAAAAAAAAAAGAAGCCTTATTGATTTAAGATCTATGGGCTGAACTTTTCAGCTCCACAATTCACAGATGTGTTTGATGCTTCCGTAAGTCTGTCGAATTTGCTATAAGGGAGGGGGGAAGACTCTTCCCCTTCTTCATTCTGTTTTTAAGTGCCTAAATGAAATATTGTGCTTTGGACTTAAAGTATAAAATCTTCCCGACATAAAATCAATTGGAACATGCAAGACAAAATCACTGTCCATGAATGCAGGCAAAGGAATTTTTTTTTCCCAAATCCTCTTCCAATCATTGATTTAAGGCAATCTAAAATTAGAATGGTATTATTCTGCACAGAAACCTCTAGCAATCCTAATTAAATATGATAAATAGTTGTAACAGCAGTTTAGTAAAAAATAAAGATAATTCCTGTATAATTAGCTCTCCTGTACCATTGTACATTTTTTTAAAAAAGGATCTATGGATCAACTTAATATCTAGGTGATAAAATAGGAACAAGGTGGGTTTTTCTTGTCCAGTTGTAGTTTTGTTTATTTGGAAAAGCTTTCTTCTTAGAATTGTTGAATTGGGTTAGTACACATTTGGTTTGCTATAGTGTGTGTGTGTGTGTGTGTGTGTGTGTGTGTGTGTGTGTGTGTGTGTGTACACTTGGTCTAGCACTCTGTATGTATTATTGCTTCCTCTTGTGCTAAACCTTGTTTTGGCTTCTGCTTATTTATTCTGCTTGAAAAATTGTATCCTGCCAGCTTAAAGAGTTAATTTTGCATGAAAAAAGTGTGCTGTAAAATATCGTTATTGCATTTTATAGCTTCCTGTGACCCCAGTTGAATTCGGAATGAGAATGTATAGGACACACTCTATGAGGGTACATGATTCTGAGGTAAACAAGATATACATTATACCAGGATATTACAGCAGAAATTGCAAAAAAAAAAAACAAAACAACACAACCAATGGAGTTCAGTTATTATTTGCAGCTGCTAAAATTTAATTAACAACTAAAAAAATTCCACTGAAATGACTGTTTGAAAACAACTATGATATGGGTACACCAATAACATGTCAAGTACTTTAAGATTAATTGACAGCAATTATTTTAGAATGAAATAGCATATAAAAATTACAGATGTTTTGTACAGATGGCCTAAAAGCTTCAATAGGAAAATAGGATCTTGTGCAGCCTGAAAGGTATGAGTTAAAACTTTTAAGGAAGAGGAATATTAAACCATATTGGATGGAGGAAATTGACTATTGCTTGAAGGTAAGAGTAAGAGTTGCTTGCTTGGAACTGCTGCAGCATAGATTGAATGAGAACTCCTGCATATGGTGCTCCTGTTCAGCCCAGGCTGTAGAAAGACTAAGCTACCCTCATTCAGCCCAGGCTGTAGTAAGATTAAGCTACCCTTAAACAGAGGCAGTGATCTTGTTGTGTGTCCAGATTTTTGTCTATAATTTTTGCCTTATAATTAATTTTGTGTGCATTCCACTTTTTATTGTGCACATGAATATCATATGCTCACACATACATCTGCACACAATTAGAAGGAACATAGCTTTATTTAAAAACCTATGCAAGAGTTACAATTGATACATTTGGAGACCTCCTATTCTGGTCTTTAAAGGATCCATAGCATAATTTTCTCTCTTTATAAGGGCCTGTCAGTTTTAACCTGCTGAATAGTCTTTTCAGTTTGTTCCCTCTCTTTGTCCCCCATCCCAGGGGTGGGTTCCACTTACCTTCCCCACCGGTTCGCATCTCGACGGTGTTCCCTCGCATAATTTGGCTTCCGCACATGCTCAGTAGCTGCATTGAGCCCGAAACACAGCTGAGGAGCTGATCAGCTGTGCTTCGGGGGAAGGAATAAAGGTCAGTATAAATCCAGGGGTGGGCGGGAGGGCCCTTTTCAAAGTAGCAGAACAGTAAAAAATTCAAAACAAATTACCAAAAAAAAGATGGCGCCCACAGACAGGCACCGATTGAACCGGATCCGTGACGTCACCAGCAGGTCGCTAATGGTTCGGGCAATCCAGTCCGAACCGGGAGGAACCTACCCCTGCCCCATCCATATCCTAGGTTTTTCGTACAAATTGTTTAGAAGTTATAAGTTTCTTGGTTGATATAATGATATGAACCAATAAGGTACAAAATTTAGGTTCATATCTTGGATGGAATTTGTCTCCTGTAATTTGAGGACCCTGATTTAACAGCCATCCCAAGTTTGATCATGCTTCATTTCCAAGTCCAGCTACTCTTGGCTGAGAATGAATTCAGTGCCAAAAGGCAAATAAGGTTTAACAAATGGAACAGGAATTTGTCAACTGATATATTTTGTTCAAAGGTAACAAAAGAGAGTTGAAAGAGGGAGAAAAGGCATCCAAAAATTGTCTCAGTTAAAACTCACTTAAATATTATAATACAATAAAAATATAAAGGTATCCATATAGCACGGAGGAGGAGGAGGAGGAGGAGGAGGAGGAGGAGGAGGAGGTGGTTTTTACTATCCACTTGAATGTCAGAAAGAATGTGAGGCAGGTAAACCTCTGCAGACAGTGTATTCCACAATATGGTGACAGCCATTGAGAAGGCTTGCTCCTCTAATCTCTGGCTAAGGTTAAAGATCATGAAAAGCTGAATGTCGGTTTTGTGGGATTTGCCATATAAAATAACCTAAGTGAAATAAGTGCTAGTTTATGTGATTATAAGCAGTACTGATATGTATTTCTACAATAATGGCCCACTCCAGGGGTGGGGGCCAGTGTTTGTTTTTGTTTCAATAATCAGATATGAAGAAACTGAGCAAAAATGTTGTTGACTGTCTCTAATGAGATATAAAAGAAATCAAACAATTCTTTTCTGTGGGAAAAAGTACTTTGGGAGAAGATGTATTGGCCTGGTGAAGTATCATTTAAGTTTGCCCTGTGGCTTACCCCATCTTTCCTTTTTATATTTGTAGAGGCTTCCTTTAAAAACCAGATGAAACTTTTCTCTGCTGTATGCCTAAATTTGACTCTGGGAGTAGCAAGTACATTTAACTTATTTTTCAAAAAATATCACACCAATACCTCAATAAAAAGCAAGATTTTAAGTTCTTTCAAGGTATAATTAATGAAACTACAAAACAAAATAAAAAAAAAAAATCAATGTTAAGAGTGAGGCAAATTTTGAACATGATTTGTACTTAAAGCTGAAGAGAATTCTAATTCAATATTTAAAGAATGAGTAAATATTTGTCTTAACAGATTTCATTCTGAAAAACATGCTAAGCATCCCAACTAATAAAATAATGAAATATGGTAATCAGAATCACCTTAGAAAAACCAAACAAACGTTAACATTATATTTTCAACCACAATCTAAGAAGCAATGGATTGAAACTAATCAAGGAGAGAAGCAACCTAGAACTAAGGAGAAATTTCCTGACAGAACAATTAATCAGTGGAACAACTTGCCTTGGGAAGTTGTGAATGCTCCAACTCCGCAAATTTTTAAGAAGAGATTGGACAGCCATTTGTCTGAAATGGTATAGGGTTTCCTGCCTGAGCAGGGGATTGGACTAGAAGACTTCCAAGGTCCCTTCCAACTCTGTTATTCTGTTATCCTATGAGGATCCAGGATATTTTGAAATTCATATAATTTGAAGACAAATAATGTAATGGCATAGAAATCTAGCTAATAAAGACAGTTTTAGATACTCTTTTGTTTCATTTTACCATTTCTTATTGTAGAAACCTAGCTTTGACCTAGACAGGTTCCATGACTAGAATTTTTGAAAAATAGTACTGTACCAGGGGTGGGTTCCTCCCGGTTTGGACCGGATCGCCCGAACCGGTAGCTACCCGCTGGTGACGTCACTGAAGTGAATCGGCCAATGCTGTGGGCGCCGCCATCTTTTTTTTGTGAATTTTTTGTGAATTTTTTTTACTGTTTGGAAGGTTTTTCCTGTTCTGCTGCTTGAAAAGGGGCCCTCCCGCCCGCCCCCGGGTTTATACTGACCTTTATTCCTTCTCCCGAAGCACAGCTGATCAGTTCCTCAGCTGTGTTTCAGACTGATTGCAGCTACTGAGCATGTGTGGAAGCAAAATTGTACGAGGAAACCGGTGGGGAAGGTAAGTGGAACCCACCCCTGTACTGTACATGCACATGAAAGTGCTATTGAAGCTTCTATTGATGAAGGAAGGGAAAGAAGGAAGGAAGGAAGGAAGGAAGGAAGGAAGGAAGGAAGGAAGGAAGGAAGGAAGGAAGGAAGGAAGGAAGGAAGGAAGGAAGGAAGGAAGGGTGCTTTTCTTGCAGTAGTAGTACTGAAATTTGTGATATTGCCCAAATGTTACTTCAAATGGATTGATTCATTGTGGTGCCATCAAGTTAGTGTTGACTCTTTGCGACCACATAGTTTTTTCTCCATGACAACCTTTCCCTAACCTGGTGTTTCGGCTTTTCCAATGATACACAAATCACAATTGTAAGTGAGTCCATCCATCTTGCTGATGGTTGTCCTCTTCTCTTTCCTTCCACCTTTCCCAGCATTACAGCCTTGTCTAGAGAATTAGGTCTTCACATAATATTTCCGATGTAGAATACGTTTTAGGCTGGTTAATGCCTCAAGTGAAAACTTTGGGTTAATGATTTGTTTGATAATCCATTTGCTTGTTTTCTTGGTGAATACTTGAAAAAGGTTTTTGCTATTGAAAATGCCATCAGTAAAGAGGAGGAGGATCCAAGAATTGTGTTCCATTCCCTGTATTGATCTGTACTTTTTAAACCAATATTCTTTGAGACTAACAAGAATCAAATTAATTGCAAACAGTACTTGCTGGTTTTAGCAGAAAACGTATTGCTTGGGAATGCTGAGCTCTTGGGAATTATGTTCTCTTAATGGCTTTATCCATTCTCTCCTGGTTTAAATTGCTCTAATTTAAAGGTGCAACTACTGTTGCAAATGGTAGTCTCAGGAGGGTGGATTTAAAAGGCCAATTTCAATAACTGATTTACATCTAATTAACCCAATTTGAAATAGGCATTTCCAGAACGATTTTGCAAGCTGGTTCACTAGTGTGCTTGTAATGTTTGTATGTTTGCAACTGAAAAAAAGTAAAATTAGATGATAATTATCAGTTTGTGATTCTGGTATAAAATCTGTTGTTTACATTCAATTTGGGGTATTTAGTTTTAATAAACAGCACTGTGGATTATTTATAAATCAACCAACTAACAATTTACTTTATATAATTCAAACATCATCCAAATTTGAACCATTAAGCCTAATTTATTTTTGCATATCAGAATTAAGTTTGCATGGAAACAATAGATTTCTGATCAACTTTGTGCATGCAAGATCAATGAAGAAAGTAACTTATTTGATAACTAATGTGTTGTGCATAATTTGGAAGCTGAACAAACTTCCATCCAAGCAAGTGTGTGTGTGTGTGTGTGTGTGTGTGTGTGTGTGTGTCTGTGTGTATGATTGGGTTTATGAGATTGGAACATTCTAGATGCAACAGCTGATTCTTACTAAGAAAATTCAGAGAATAATAATATAATGCTGTGCTTTAGACTAAGTTGTATTCACAACTTAGGGAGTGGATAGAATGAATATTAGTTTGATTTATCTTTTAATGTTAATCAAAGTTACATTTTCCAGGTTAACATGCAAAGTGGAACAATTATTTTGAGGATCTTACATTTCTTTAAAATTTTTATACTATTTTTATACTAATGTAAAAATCAGTACAAAGTGTATGCAATAGGGAAAAGTAGATTAAAACACGTATTAAGTGAAAATACTTGCAAACAGTATATATAATAGGAGAAATTATATATAAATTATAAACACAGAGATGTGTTAAAAATTGTGTGAAAATACACAGAACTTTCAATGGTTCCTGTTTCTTTTTTAAAATATGCAAATTTATGTAGACATGAGATAGAGAAATCTGGTTTTGAAAAAAATCTAAATGTTCTAGAAAACAAAACCAACAGTGTTAGCCATCCACAGAACTGAAAACTATACAGAACAAGCTTGTGAAAATCTGTTTGATTTGTTCAAGGAACATGAATTTCCACTTTGGTTGGGTTTGTCAGAGACCCACAAGAGCAGGTCTCAGGACATTCTTGAAAGAGTTTATCTTCATCATTCATTTGGTGTTTGTTTTTTTAAGGCTAAGTTGTTATTATAACACTCAGAATGCACAAAGCTGATGAATCTAGGAAGCCATGATTCAATACAGAAATAGAATATAGCTGACATTAATTGCTGGTATATTTCAGGTTGGTTTCCTAGATGGGATTGATTGATAGATTTTTATTGTTTGATTTTGTACTGTTAAATTATTTGTGACTCCTAGTGACCACACAGATAGATTTTCTCCAGGTCTTTCAGGCCTTCTAATGGTGCACTCATTACCACTGTAATGGAGCCCATCTCTCCAAGGTACAGTAGAACCTCTGGTCACAACCATAATTCGTTCCATAACTTTGGTCGCAAACCGATTTGGTCGTGACCCGAACCTAATTTTGGAAATTTGGCACTTACAAAAAAAAAATGGCGCGGAAGGGGAAATCAGCCACGAAAAAAAAATGTGAATTTTTTGGTCGGAACCTGATTTGGTCATGGTGAGAAGTGTTCGTTACCAGAGGTTCTACTGTATTCTCAAGAATCTTCTCCAATGCCAAAGTTCAAAAGCATCAACACACTTACTATGTTACAAAGTCCAACTTTCACTTCTACAGAGGGTCATAGGAAACATCATGGCCTGCACAATTCTGATCTCTGTAGGTATTGACACATCATAGCATATGAATATCTTTTGAATAGCATTTGAATACCTTCCCACCTGTCTCTTCTTTGAATTCCTAACTTTGGAAGTAGAGTATTAAACTAGATGTGATCTGATGCATGAAGCAATTCATAGATCCTAGGGGATCTCCGCTCTGGATCTTAGTTTAGTTCCCTGCCACTATAGAGTAATGAATAAAAGCATATGAAATTTATGAATGCAGAAATGTTAAGGGCTATGTTTATAAGGTTTTCATGGCTGTCCTACCAAGTGCTAGTCTGTGATATATTTCTTGACCGCTTGTTCCTTTACTGTTGCTATAAAAGCCAGACTGCCATCTTTAAGGTTGGTTGTTCTATCTGTTATCATTAGTTTGATCTTCTTTACATTTAAAGAATGTACAGTTTCTGTATCTGTTCTAACATGACCATGGCTTTGCATGTTAGTATTAAATGCACTGCTGTTTATAAAAGAATAGCAGTGTTTTCTTTTAATAAAAACTTCACCATAGATTGATATTTGGATATTAGGAAAAGGAGCACAAAAATGTGCAAACCCTGAGCGCCCTCTCGTGGTCTCTAAAATTCTATCCCTGCAGTTGTATACATATTTTCTCAAAGGTATATTGTGTCCCTCGGAATCAGTAGGGCAATTACATATAGGATTGCAGCCTCAATAAATCATTTTAAACAACTAGTTAATCAAAAAAGTAAACAAGCATTCGCATTAGAAATTATTAATAACTGTGTCAATGACTGTGACAGCAATTAATTGGAAAGAGCTTGAACTTGCCACATTTTGATTTATGTTCTTCAAAAAGTTGGTTAAGCCAATACAAGTTCTGAAATCCAGTGCTCACAAAGCAAAAAATAAAAATAAAAATGGAATAATATGTTCCATCTGCTTAAGAGTCTTAGAGCCATAAGCATCTGGTACGAACCACAATGATGAAAAATGATGAAATGTTGCAGGAACCAATCTGGGTCAGTCACTGGGACCAGATGATGAAATGTGTTTTGTGAAATCACAACACAAATCCAAGTCTCATACGCTTGTGTCATGTCATTGGGTGCAAGTGCATAAATCACATGGTTTTCACAGTGTGCCTTCCCACCTGCCTTCTTTTGAATTCCTAACTTTGGAAGTAGACTATCTAGACTCAGATGTGATCTGAGGTACAAAGTAGTTCTTAGATCCTGGTTGATCTCAGTTTATCGTGGTTCCCTTCCCTGCCACTATAGAGTAATGAATAAAAGCTTATGAAATTTATGAATGCACAAATGTTAAGGGCTATGATTATAATTATTTACACACTTTAACTACCAGTGAATGCTGTGCAACTTAAATCTGAATGAACAAGCAGAGGGCTGGGTTGTAAACAATTAAGAGAAAATGGCTTTAAAGTGTAGAACCTGACTGCCTTATTTTTGCTCAAGTTTTAAAGTAATTATTTTAGTGGTAACAGTAACAGAGTAACAGATTTGGAAGGGACCTTTGAGGACTTCTAGTCCAACCCCCTGCTCAAGCAGGAGACTCTATACCAGGGGTGTCAAACTGGATTTCTTCGAGGGCTGGATCAGCATTGTAGTTCCCCTCCACGGGCTGGTGGAGCAGGGGCGGGGGGTGTGGCGGGATGGCTGCCGGGCAAAACAGGGCAAGGGGGGTCTGCACGCAGCCCCACAATGCCTCATTTTCACCCTCAATGGCCTCCTGCAGCAGTCTGCCAGCCGAAAATGGGCCGTGCGCGGCCCATTTTTGGCCTGTTTTAAGCCCATTTTCGGCCCATTTTCTGGCCGTTTTCCAGCCCATTTTGGCCCGTTTTTGGCCCTGTTTTTGGCCCATTTTCAGCCGGCAGAGTGCTGAAGGAAGCCATGAAGGGTGAAAATGAGGCACAGGGGGGCCGCACATGGTCTGTTTTAGCCACCAGAGGCACCATGGGTTGGTCTTTTGATATTTCCAGGCCGGCCCTGCGGGCCGGATTTAAGCACCCTTCAGGCCGGATCTGGCCCGCAGGCCTTGAGTTTGACACCCCTGCTCTATACCATTCCAGGCAAGTGGCTGTCCAGTCGCTTCTTAAAAGCCTCCATTGATGGACCACCCACAACTTCTGAAGGTAAGCCATGCCACATTAATTGTTTCTCCTTAGTACTAGATTGCTTCTCTCCTTGATTAGTTTCCATCCATTGTTTCTTGTCTTGCCTTCTGGTGCTTTGGAAAATAGGTTGACCCCCTCTTCTTTTCTATTCTATTCTATTGATTCTATACCCTCTGGTATAGCTAACACAATCGTCTATATATACCTTGAATTTCTTGCATGTAGACTTCCTAAAGATGAATGTAACTGAGAAAGAGTTGCCATTATTTAAGTGACCTAAGTCTTAACTACCTTCAAAAAGCAAAGATTAAGGAAGGAAAAGCAGATTTCAACTTCAGTAACTTGAATGATTTTATAAACCAGATGATATATTTTGAAAAAAACTCAAAAGTACCAAATGTTCTCCAAAACCATACTTTTAAGTATGTGGCGAAGCAGATGGCAGCAAATATGGATCAAAAAGTTTGTCATCAGACTTCTGAAAAAAGGAAATAAAGAAGGAAAATGGTTCTCGTTCTAAGAATAATATCTTGAGGAACAATCAGCCCCCACATTAAATGAAATGCTAGTATTGCTAATGGAATTTCATCTGGTAGGAGAAATGGTGGACAATATCAGTCAATAATAAAGAATGTCAAACTTAGTTAAAGGAAATTCAGATGAAATGTTGACTGAATGGAAGATTTTATAGTTACAAAAAGCAATAAAGCAGATGAAGATCTGTGAAAGAAGATTCAGTTTATCACACCCTTAATAAAATATCACGAAATCATCTCCCGGTATTTATCTCTATTCACTGAGTGGTTTGATCTGTGTAATTTTGTAATGGAAAACCTTTAACTGCAGCTCATATAGTGTGTTTTTATTCAGCGGATGATATGCCTGCATGATGTATATGTTTTATTTTATTTTTATTTTATTTATTCCTCAAACAAAAATTACAAATTCAAACAAGCAATTTTTTTTTAAAAAAGTGACACAGATGATAGGGATCTTAGTATACTTATTCACGCCACCTTGGGAACCTCTTAAATACGGGGTGAGGTCCACAGAAGTTAAGGTAGAATTAAAACTATGAAAGTTAGTAGCTGAGACAACTGAATCAAGTAAGATATTGACAATTCTGTTACAAAAATCTTTTTTTTTTTACAATCAAGTTTAAAGCGGTTTACTTGAAGTTCAAAGCGGTTGTTCACACGTGTTGCCGTCGATTAAAACTAAAAAAGTCATTTACAGGTCAAATGTTACTATGTACAATTTTATATGCAATACTAAATATTATACAATACTAAATCTCACCATAGTTCTAAACTATCCAAACCAAGAAATTCAAGCCTACTTGTCAAGCTTCAAATGGCGTTTTTGCTGTTGCAACTATTATCACTTCTCAGCTTGCCAACAAACTATGGTGGGAGGGAAGGGGAAGATAGAACGAAACTCCAGACATCAAGATGCCAGCCATGGGAACCAAGGATGTTTTGGCAGGTGTTTACCAGAGCTGAAAAAGCTCACAACAATGCTAGAAGTCTCCATTGGACAACATGACCTGGCGTAATAGTGGGAGGGAGATCTTGAATTTTAACTATATGGGATTGCGCAGGAAATAGTTAGATCTGGTTTTGCCCTCATCTTTGCTGATATGATGTACTCATTAAAGTTTTGCATTAAGAGATTGGATCGTCTCAGCACTTTTGGTTGGGTTCATCATTTGGAACGTTGACACTGGTAGCATAAGGTATTCTATTATGGACAGAAGAGTGCAAGACTTTTCCTGTAAAGTACTTCTGAACTTGCTCAATTGTACAGGTAGTCCTTGATGTCAGGCCGAAGCCATTATAGTCCGAGTCTTTGGCCTGCCACACTTTATGCTTTTTAAAAAATGTATTCTTTGCTATGGGAATTTGGGAGGGGTCATTGCATGAGGGATGTATGCATGTAGCCATAACAAATTCCTTCTAGATTGTCAAGGTCATCCTTTGTCCTGCACCTGCACGGAAGAAGATGGGAGTAGCTGCCATGCTGGCAGAAGAAGATTGGTTAACGTAATGAACTTGAGGGTGTGGGGACAAGGGCTTGAACTTTCAACTGGGTGGAGAAACCCCTCCAGCTTCAGATTCGGGTTTCTCCCAGATGTGCCAACATGGCTCTGTTAATAAATTGGAACTTTGAAGAATATTCTGCCTCGGACTCTGATTTAAAATTGGATGCTATTTGGAACCCTGACACTTGACTTACAACAGTTCACTTAGTGACTGTTTGAAGTTACACCAGCACTGAAAAAAGTGACTTATGACTGTTTTTTCACACTTATGACCATTGCAGCAACCCCATGGTCACATGACCAAAATTCAGATGCTTGGCAACTGACTCATATTTATGATGCTTGCAGTGTCCCAGGGTCATGTGATCACCTTTTGCAATCTTCTGATCAGGAAAGTCAATGGGGATTTAACAACCATGTTAATAACTTAACAACTCTGTCAAGAAAGGTTGTAAAATGGGGCAAATTAACTTAACAAATGTTTCATTTAGCAACCTAAATTTTGGGCTCAGTCGTGGTTGTATGTTGAGGACTACCTATATCTGATATGTGGTAAGGATTCCAAACAGTTGAACAGTATTCTAGGATTGGCCTAACGTATGTTTTGTAAGCTCTGATGAGCAATACAGTATTTCCAGAAAAATAAAAATAAAAACTTCATAGAATTAAATTAATCACTTTTACTGCTTTTTTAGCAATGCTGTTGCAATGAACTTTAGAACATAAATGTTTACAGGCTATAAGCTTCCCTTTCAGTTTTGAAGAGTAGAAGATAGATTTTTAAAATACATTTTAAAAAATTTGAGGACAAGAATTTGATCTCAGAGCTCTCACTTTTGAGGATTGAGAGAGCCAGGTTCAGGGGAAAGGCTCAGATTTCTCTTCTCACACTTATGCTGTTGTTTTTGGGGGTAGACCTGGGAGCAATTTCTAGGAATTGTAGAACTAAGGAGACTTTAGTTCTACAAGACATTTAGGCCAGCCATTGGGATTATGCCATTAATTGCTCTCCCATTGATTGCATAATCGGAGGGGGGGGGATGCCCAAAAGAGGAAATGAAAACAGAAGCAACTGCTTCTAATTTGTTCTACTAGGAACAAGGGTCAGGGCTATGAAAGAACGACTTTAAATACTAAAAAGGAAGTTATACAGAAAGCCAAGATCTGCCTCCATCATTTTAGAGGGAAGAGCATGAAATAATACAGGAAAACAGATTTAGCTGAATTCTGGAAAAAGACTTTTGACATTAGGTTTACCTAATTGGATTTCTCAGTTTCATTATATTTCTTCAAGCTGAGTCTAGACTGCCATTAGTTAGGGTGGTTTTAATTTGGACTTCTGAGCAAAGAGGTTGACTTGATAACTTACCGTAGATGCCCATTCTGCCAGTTCTGGGATCCTATAAATGTTTTGGATTTTCTGGAATTCTAGAATTGTCCTTTCAGAGTTGCTTTTGTGTACATATATGCTTCTGTTGAATCTATCCATACATGCCCCCACATGCCTCAAAAATCAGCTTTGAATGAGAATATATAGACTTTCATAGACAAAGCAGATTCAACACTGGAATGTTGTTGCGTAAAACATGCCCAACTTTATTCTTGAACAAAGGAAATTCAGATTCCTTGTAGTTTGATGCCACCATAATACATCATCTGAGCCAAATGATAACATTTGATAATCAGATAAATTATGGCTAGAGAGGTTAATATGAGTATTTGGCTATTTTTTTAAAAAATTATTTTTAACTCACTGGCTTTTCAGTGAGACTGGGAAAAACATGTGAATCATCTTGGTAATGCAAGAGTAATATCAACTTTATTTTTGCAGAATAATTTAAGGGAAGAAAAAAGGGAAAAAATAACTTATTGACATAGGATAAAGAGAAGACATACCTTCTGCATGTCATTATTCCTGAGCTTTCTGTAATCCTGAATAGATCCAGGGAAGCAGAAAGTAATACTATGTGAGCTTACTAGAGCCAATAAAATAAGCCTGTTTGTGGACAGACAGTGTTCTTAAGGCATTGTATCAGTTACTTATGCTAGTCTTAAGAAGACCAGAATCAGAACTAACAATTATGTATCATGTAAGTCACTCAGTGGCTTTTCTCGTTGTATAATTGTGTCAGCTATTTCGTTAAATTAATTATCTGTATGCTTCCGCTCACTTCTGCACAAATATGTTGCAAACTGATCACGAACTGCCAGGTTTAATCACACCTAGGTTTGATGTGTCCCAGCAGATGGCAGCAGATGGCCAATCTTGTCTTGGCTCAGAAGCTAAGCAAAGAATTTAGGGCTAGAAAGTAAGCTACAAAGTTGAGGGGACTGAGAAAACATAGTGAAAGAAGATAGTACTCCATCACTTCCATATTGCTGTCAAGAAAACTACATAATGTGTTGAGTTCAACTTGTAGAAGATTGAATTGCGGGTTTAAATATATTCATGGTTACGATATGCATTAATGCAGACAGAGCTTGGCAGGTCACTCCTTGGTGGAGGCAACCAGCTGTGAATGCAAGAAGCCAAACTAAAAACATACTTTTAAAGTCCCTGGGGAAGGGCTTTTAAACAAATGCAGCCTTTTTGAAGTTTCAGGCTGTCATACTATAAATCAAACTATAATTTCAACAAAAGAGAACAGCCAACCCAGCAAAGAGAGAGAGAGAGTCGAAGGCAGAATGAAGCTCGTGGGATATAAGCTGCCTTTTGTAGAAGACTACAGTTATGTGGTTTTCCCTTCTCCAACTGATTTTGAATGCCAGCATAACTGAAATTTAGGAAGTCCTGTCACCTTCCAGCCAACATTTCATTGAGGAACTGGCAAGAAGCCCATTCAGGACAGGTAAATTGTCCATGAAGGACTCGGGGAAATTTACAGGACTCAGCAAAAAAAATCTTGCCGCAGTTTTTTCCTGCCACTGCAAATGGTGAGAAGAATTTCATATCCTACCATGGTGTGGCATGCGCAGTTGTTTTTTTTTTTTTTAATTAATCATGATCTTTTGCATGGAAGCAGGGGTGGGTTCCTCCCAGTTCGAACCGGTTCTCCTGAACCGGTAGCAGCCCGCTGGTGATGTCATGATGATGTCACCGAACCGGATCGGTCGGTGCCAGTCCGTGAGGGCCGCCATCTTTTTTTTTATTTTTTTTCGATATTTTTTTTTTGAATTTTTTTTTGAATTTTTTTTTCCTTCTGAGCATGCGCAGAAGCCGACCTCCGGCACTGTGCATGCGGTCGCCATCTTTTTTGGGGGCTTTTTTGAGGGATTTTTTTTGGGATTTTTTGTTACTGTGCATGCGCACGTGCGCAAACCGCGCCCACGCCCACGAGGCATGCCCACGCTGCACGGGAGGGAGCGAACCGGCAGCGAGGTAAGTTGGAACCCACCCCTGCATGGAACCCTAGTTGATAAAGGCTCTTCTAGGCTTCTGAATACTTCCTTCTTGATGTGTATGCTTATTCCTGGAGAGGTACATTTTTTTTCTGTGAGGCTAATAGATGCTAAATTAGAATCTGCTTCTTAGTTGATACATAGAAAAATGCATGAAAAGTTGCAGTTGAGGGATGTGTCCACAGATAATTTATAATAGTCTTACAATTTATCCTACGGTAGTTCTCACTGATAGTGGTCCTATAATTTATGAGAAACATGTGGGTTCAGTCCCAAACAGAGATGGATGAATTGGTTTTAACCCACTGTCTCCTATTTCTCAATCTCTCCTTTAAAAAGTGAGAATGAAAATCTGTTTAAATATATTTTCATATTTCCAAACGTATTTTGCATTGAAGTATATTTTTTAAAGTGATTTCCACTGAGATCTGCAGTGGTGAATCATTTAGCAAGTTAATGCCGCCAAAACTTTGCTGTGAACTGCACCCACCCTGTCTGACACAACGCGTTTCAGGACCCCGTGTAATCTGTAGATGTGCTACACAAACATTTTGGCTGAAGGAAGCTTCGGACATGCCTCAAAGTGCACTTGCTTCGAGAGCAGGTCAACGACAGTCCAGATTCCGGTATTCCCAGCACTCTCAGGCAGCTCCACAATAAAGTCCATGGATATCTCCTCCCACTGGTTAGTGGGGTTGGCTACTGACTAGCCAGTCTGGAGTTTTCCCAGGTAGGCCCTTCATGGAGGCACACACAGGGCAACTGGTCACATCAGCTTCTATGTCCCTTTTCATCTTTGGCCACCAAAGCTGTCTCTTTGCCAAATGAAGGGTTTTCACAAACACAATACACACACACACACACACACACACACACACACACACACACACACACACACATTACTTTGGCTCTACATGGACTGAAAATGATTTGAAAGAAGTTATTTGGTCCTTCAGTACAGCCAACCTTTTTTCAGGTTTTAGTCTGACCCTAAAATAAGATGCCATTGTTTTAATAAGCGAAGTCATCGCAGTTAATGTAGCACTTAAGTTTGCAAAGTGGGTGGCTGTTGTTTTAACAGTGTGAATGGGAAGATGAATGAGGCTGAGAGAATTATGGTTGGAGTAAGACAACAAATGGAAGATGCAATTTTAAGATTGGGGGATTGTACTTTTTCTTGTTCCAGGGAGTTCTCGCCATTTGGGGGATCAAGTGGTAAACAGGTCATTAGTTATCCTGTTTTCCTATGTGAAAATGATGATGTGTTTGCTAGCAAGGAAGAACAGAAGGTAATTTTTAGAGCTGACATCACTTTGTTATCTGAGCCTGGCATGAGAGCTGAAATATTTACAAACTAAATCAGGAGCAGGTTTGAATGCTAATTTTAGACATAACAACTGTAGATTTTAACATGGAAAAGATAATAGCAAAATAAGTGGGTTATTTTAGCAGTTGTTGTGGATATAATTCTGCTGGTTTTATTCCTCCCTGTACCTTCAACATCTTCATAAATGACCTGGACGAGGAGATAGAAGAGATATTCATCAAATTTGCAGATGATACCAAGCTGGGGGGAATTACTTACACTTTGGAAGATAGACTCAAGATCCAGAAGGATATTGAAAGACTTGAGCATTGGGCCCTATCCAACAAGATACAGTTCATTGATGGGAAAAGTATCCTTAGGCAGGAAAAAAAACCCACAAATGCACAGGTACAGAATATGCAGTACCTGTCTCATCTGTGAGAGAGATCTAGGTGTCCTGGTAGACCACCACTTAAGTGTAAGCTAGCAGCTAACCTTCAGAGAAGGCTTAGAGGTGGTATGATAGCCATCTTTCAATACTTGAAGGCTGTCACAGAGAAAAAGAGGTTGATTTGTTGTCCAAAGCACCTGAGGGTGGGACACACGGGGTGGAAGCTCATCAGGGAGAGATTCAACCTGGAACAAAGGAGGAATTTCCTGACAGCGAGAATGATTAATCAATGGAAAAAGCTTGTCTCCCGGAATTCACTCCATCGCTGGAGGTTTTCAAGAAAAGATTGGACAATCATTTGTCTGGAATGGTATAAGGATTATTGTCTTGGGCAAAAGCCTTGGGCAGGGGCCTGGACTAGAAGACCTCTAAAACTTTAGTATTACATTGCGGAAAGAGTAGTGGAAGCTTGGAACCAACTTCCAGCAGAGGTAATGGGTCGAGCAGTAACTGAATTTAAACACGCTTGGGAAAAACACGTGTCCACTGTCTGATAAAAATTTAAAAAATAAATAATAAAAAACCCTCGAAGGACAGACTCGAAGGGATGAATAAACAAAGAGACCACAGTGGAACAATTGGATACAAGGCCCTTAATAGCCACCCATTCATAGTGGAGAATCAGACCGTTCCCAAACTAATTTTTTTATCCAATCATCTTCAAACTGGATGAATAACTTGTTTTAAAAGTAACTTTTCCTGCAGCATATGAAAAACTATTTTTCCCGAAGTTCTGCCAATAGAATCAGACTTCCTACCTAAACCACATTTATAAGTAATGTAGCTGTTGCATCTTGAGGTAGTCATGAACATAAAAATAATTGGCTATTATTGACTCATTTAGCACTGCCATTTCTGACTTTTTAACAAGGAATATTTGACATGTGTCTAGATGTTAACATTTGCCAATAGGTGCTGAAGTAATAGAATAATTTATTTAATGCATTGTATTAATTTAAATTCTGTTATTGGCATCAAAATATAGTTCGAAATCAGGCTAAAAACTTTTCTCCCAGTCAAAATGTGTGTTTGATCGGCAAATTAATAACAATGGATGATTAAATTCTGAAATTACTTAACTTAATCATTCTAATTATGGATAATTAGACAATAAAGCAGTGTGGCCTGATGTGAAACTAAAATTTGCTGCTTAGTAAAAATATCTCTCAGAACCTGATGGAGTCCAAGATTTGCATTAGGAAAAAAAGTGTAGTAAAGGGTGTAGAATTGTGAGCTTCAGGGTGTGGACTACAACTTATTATAATCTGGTATTTTTTATGGCTTCCCCTTTTCATTTCACTGGGGATCTCACCAGGAATCCTAAGTAGCAATAGCACTAGCAATAGCACTTAGACTTATATACCACTTTACCGTGCTTTTACAGCCCTCTCTAAGCGGTTTACAGAGTCAGCATATTGCCCCCAACAATTTGGGTCCTCATTTTACCCACCTTGGAAGGATGGAAGGCTGAGTCAACCTTGAGCCTGGTGAGATTTGAACTGCCAAATTGCAGGAAGCCAGCAGTCAGCAGAAGTAGCCTGCAGTACTGCACTCTAACCACTGCACCACCATGTGAAGTAGAGCTTCACACCCTTGTTTAGAAAAAAACATATACTGAGGTAATTCAGAATGCTAGCACAATCAGAACATGCTTTGAAGGAGAAAATATTTTTTTAAATTTAGTATAGAAATTTTGATTTGGAAGCAGCAGAGAAGTTGCCACAGAGAGCAGCTGCGCCAAAAGATCCACAATGACACCGAAATGACAACATACATCTAGTGCATAACTTTCGTGTTCCCCGTTGCCATTATTTGCCTTTCTTCTTCTTCCTAGCGTATTCCCACAGATGCAGGGTCCGCTTTTTGTATCATTGAATGCCACTTTGCATGGTCAGCTGCATCTCCAGAGCACAGGCCCACGGCTTGCATGTCTTTGTTGATAGTGTCTCGTCATCTCTGTTTTGGACACCGGCAAGGTCACCGGCCATTGATTCCTAGTTGGTAGGCTGTCTTGGCAATGGTGGAAGGCAGAGGTGGGTTTGGACTGGTTCGACCAAACCGGTAGCAACCTGCTGGTGATGTCACGGAGCCGGTTCGGTTGGTGCTGGTCCATGGACAACGCCATCTCTTTTTTTGGGATTTTTTTTTTTTTGGATTTTATTTGTGGAATTATTTTTTTATTTATTTATTTATTTATTTTCTTCTTCTGAGAATGCGCAGAAGCCGAGTTGCCGGCACTGCGCATGCGCCGCCATCTTGTTTTCAGCTTTTTTGGGAGGGTTGGAATTTTTGGCACTGCACCTGCAGCAGGAGGAAGTGAACCGGCAGCGAGGTAAGTTAGAACCCACCCCTGGTGGAAGGTGCTGCTCTCTGGACATGTCCATACCAGCGGAGCCGGCCTTCTCTCTTCTTCTTATCTGCCTCTGACCTCCTTGGTCATAAATGTTGATTCTTTAAGAGTTAAAGCAGTGACCTTAAAATAGAATAGAGATGTATATCAAATGGAATATAAGTTTTGTATTCTAGAAGTTCTATCTCCCCGTTCCAGGCTGACTGTATGAAACAAAACAGAAGTCTAAAACTGTTTGGGGTGTTCTGAACATAGAAGAGATTCCTAACAAGCTTTTGAACTGCAAGAATCTAGATCAGTGGTTCTCAACCTTTCTAATGCCGCGACCCCCCCGTGACCCCCCCCGCCGCCGTGACCTCCCCCTGCCCCCGCAACCCCCACCCCCCCCCCCCACGGGATGAGGTGACCA
>QLTV01004097.1:1785349-1804495 GCA_003457575.1 Thermophis baileyi
AATTGGTAAAAACTGGCCAACAAAAAAGAAAATTGCATTGTAAATGCATCCCTAGGTTTCTTGTTGTAAATGCAACCCAGGATGGTTTAAAAGGGTAGTCTATAGGGAAATAAATTGTCAGAAAGAAAACACCGCTTTGATATGGGCTGTCGTTAAGACCCATGAATGTAACTTGCCCATAAAACATCTCATATCCAGCAGGGCCTGCAGAACACTGAGCTGGTGGGACACAAGCTAGTCTATATGGAAATAAATTGTCAGAAAGAAAACACCGCTTTGATATGGGCTGTTGTTAAGACCCATGAATGTAACTTGCCCATAAAACATCTCATATCCAGCAGAGCCTGCAGAACACTGAGCTGGTGGGACACAAACGAAGTCACCAAGATCCTTGTTAATGTGTTTCTGAGTTCCTTGTTCCTTTCCAATGAGGGGAAACAGGAAGGCTCCGACAGGGGAAAACAGCAGGCCTCGATCTCCGGTGTGGAAGCAGGCCCCGACCAGGTGCTCCCAGGATAGACTCTGATGAAACACACCCAGGAGGCCCACTGCTAAACGGCCTCAGCCGTCTCCCTCCCAGACAGCCGGATGATTACAAACAGAGGCCATCTGTGAGTTGTTCCATTACAGTTTCAAAAGTTTTTCACTCTCTCAGAGGCAGGAAAAGTGTGTGTGCCTGGAACAAACAGTCCCGGTTTCAGGTTTCAACACACACACAGCTGTCAGATCAGACCAGCAATTCACCTTACATTTACAACACTCAGCATACAAAAGAAAATATTATGCATGAGTCATGCACACAACCTTACTATGCAAAACAACCCTTCTTTTTATATTTGAAATGCTAAAGAAAAACTGCAGCAAGCAGATCAAACCAAAAATGCAAAGATACTTTTGCAGCAAAAGGTTCCAGAGACCATATCAACAGTGTGAAGGAAATAGCCCTTAGTCCCCTCCAGTGGGACAAGGGGAGGTTCACCTTAAGGAAGGCAAGTTGTTATAGTCAGGGTCCAATGCGTTTGTGTACTGAGATATCACCATATTGCCCTGCCCTGGAGAACACTTTCTTTTGGGTTGCTAGTTGGTAGGGGAAAAAAACATGCTGCTGAGAGCAGCTATTGTCAAAGCTTGCTAGATGTTACCACTGGTTGCTCTAAAATGGATCAGCTCCATCTTCTCAGCTTTCTTGGCTTGGTCATGCAATACAATATCAACGATTCTGCTTTGTTGGCCAAGTCAACAAACATCAACCATATGCAAGGATGCTGCTTCATGATGAAGTTAGAGTTCTTGGGCCAGCCAAGAAAAATCCTACTCTAACACTAGACTTTGGCTTCTGCTGCTGGAGTAGAGGAGGATGTGCTGGATGATCCAGGCCTCTTCCCTTTGCTTTGACTGAGTCTTCTGTCCTCTACCTAAGCTATTTCCATAACCAGGAGCTCTTTCCACTGGGGGAAATTATCAGTTAAGGTAATTGTTCCTTTCTTCCTTGGGTCAAATAATCTGGCAAGCATTAAGATTTTGCTTGCTGCTGCACAACTCTAGCGTGAAATATTAAGAATCTAACATTTTCAGAGTCGAGTTTCTTCTGGTGTCCAACAGGTAGATGGAATTCCATTGAATAGGTAAAATCAAAGGGATCAGGTATAGGGTTGGGTAAATTATGACTGTGCATTGATCTAACACTTGTGTGTCCCCTTCTTATTGTAGTGGAACTTGCCATATCAACTACTGTATGAGACTTTCTCTAAGAACACTGATGGTAACTTGATTCCGGCTGTGGTTGGCATTGTCAACAACTTGGTGTTGTCCCTTCCAGACCAAAATGATTCCATACAATCAGACATAGTTTAGGACTAATGCAGCTGATGCTAATAAACGGTTCCTGATGGATTATCCATTTCATGTTGGATATCCTGTCCATGATCACAATTGAGATTTGGCTGGCCAAAGCTTTCAACATGTGATTCAGGTTCATATTTACTTGAACTGACACATGGGCCACAGCAGGCATGAAGTGTCACCCACCTGTGTCTAGGTCATGCACCATGAAATCCTACAGCAGTAGACATATTTTTTACTCCACTCCTACTAATGCTTTCTTAGGCAGAGTTGGAAAATGTGCACTCTACCTGAATCAAACTAAGTGTATGAGTTGGATATGTAAATGTTGGGACCTACTGATTTCAGAAATACTGACACTTCTTTGCTGCAGTGGTGATATAAAGAAGGCACCAGCAGCCTGCTAAATATGGCACATGAATGGAACTGGTAAATAGGAGGTACCAGAATCCAACATTCTCCACTATGTTGAATAGCTCTTATCTGAAGCCATCTTCATTGTGATAACATGCATCATGCTTGACATCTTTTGGCTTCCTATTGCTTGACCCCCAACTTCAATAACTTTGTACACATCCTGCTTTGCTTAAGAGCAAGTATTTGCTTCTCGTTGGCAACCCAGCCTTCCTGTTGCTGCCAGAGGAGGATAACATCCAAGGAGGTGCTTAAGTATCCTGAGTATGAAAGATGACTGCTCTTCTTCTCACTGCTGCCCCATGGTTTGCCCAATGAATCTTCAAACATGTTGCCATTGGGCCCAAAATCCTTTCTTGGTCAAGGGTAATCTGATAACAGTTTGCTGGATCACAATTATTCACTATTATCAAATGCTATGACCTTTGATTCAAGAGGAGGCAGTTCCTCTAATCCTCCTCTGATGCCTTCAACCCATGGTTTGGTAGAAGATTAGCGGTTAAGCATCGTGCAGGAATGTATTGTTGAAATAATGATTTTCAATGTCACCTGTCATCATTGTGTAATTGGAAGTGAATCCCAACTATCTCTTCCTCCTACCCAGTAATTTTAGAATGTTATTTTTGTATAGTTATTCAAACTAACTAGTATGTCACCATTTGAACAAGAAACATAGATTATTATATCTTTCATAAGTCTAACTTTCTTTGGTAGTTATATAAAGAACTTTGCAAGGCAAAATAATTAAAAAGCAATTAGTGTTTCAGCTACTTGTAACTGCACACTCAAGTCTTTGTTCATTTACGTCAATAATCCCACATCATTTAACCCAGTGTTCTTGAATTCATTATGCTAAATTGTGAAAAAAAGCTCTCTGTTAACCATATGATCAGCCCAACCTATTTCTATTTTATAACTGCTGTGAAATAAAGAACATAAAACATACAATATGGGGAAGGTGTTGAATGTAATAGATAATTCTTATACTGTTAATGGTCTTTCCTAACATTACCTCCAGGTAGAGTTACAGCACTATATCTATGTCCAAACACACAAGCTTTGGCCCCTTCATACTGCATGCAATATCATGACATATGTATATAAGATACAAAGATTGCTTCTTGAGACTATGTAATCAGTACTGGGGCTCCAAGTATGTGAAGGGACCATCTCCTGTCTAAGTTGATGCTTGTTGGTTTTCTCAGCTGCTGTGTATTTTAATTTCTGCATACATATATGCTTTATTTTTATTATTTTTGCCACCCAGATTTCTTGTTGAGACAGGTGACTATATAAATTGATTAAATAAATAAATGGCCCTGATTTCATTATTTACCTTTCCTCTTGCACCCTTTGAGGATGAAGTAGGAAGAGGACAAAATGTAAATGTCATGATTTGAGATCATAATCAATAGGAAAGGTGGAAACAGTTCTTGAAGACTTGATATGAAGCAGTTCTTACATGGGAAGAGATAAGAGATGCTTGGTTGCAATCAACCCAGTGGGAAGGCCTTGTGTCACAAGAAACGTACCCCTCCTGCTTATTCTGCCACATGGAACAGTTTCTTATCAATCTTTCTTGGAAGGATCAAATGACACTTGTTTCTAGCTAGTGGGAGGTGTGGTCTTAGGGGCAATTTTTAATGAAATAAATGCAACGTATTTAGGGAAAGGAGTTTTACATGTATCTGATTTATTTCTTCATTCTTCTATATCTCTTGAGGCCAAGAGACTTCAAAATTAATTTTGCCTGAGGGTCACAAAGAATTAGATTTAAATTGTTCTCCAATGGCCAATTTATCCATCCCTCTATAGCCACCAAGCAGTTTTGCGCAACCGGCAGTTTTGTACTTCCCCAGAGCCAGAAGCAACATTGCCCAGGAAGGAAGCAAATGTGTCTGGATGACTGAAGCAAATTAACTGAGTGATTTTTTTGGTTGGGAAAAATTGTTCAAGTCTGGCTTGCATAATGTTAGCTACCATGCATTTCTCATTTTCAATCTGCAGGACTTAATTATTGGTATTGATTTTTTTACTTTACTTTTTTGGTGTTAATTCACCAATCATACTTAAGAAGAAGTAGCTTTCTCATATTTTTGTATATCAGATCTCTAGAGCAATTTTAATTGTTTTTTTTATATTTCAGTAGAAAAATGCACTTTGTGAGTACTAGAACAAAACTTTGCTTATGGACAAATAAATAGACATTGCTTTCATTTTAAACAGCATAGATTTAACCTTGTTCAGCAAGTTGAAATTGGCTTAGAATGAGACAGAATGAAGTATGACTTTGCAAAAACATTAGGTTTTTTTTTTTAAAGGTGTAAGTAAAAGGAACACATTTTGGGGGAAATGTGGGACAGTGTCACTCAGTCATTCCTTGAAGTCTTTACCTCATAGGAATCAATTCTCAACTTCACAATTCAATAAATATGTGAAGCAGAAATAAGGTATTTATGCACTCCACTACAAAATCCCCTTATTTTGAAATTTCTATTTTTTTTTTCATTTTGAATGCTTTTGACTAAAGAGCTTCAGAACTGCTTGATGTGATCAAAAGCAAGCATTTATTTACAAATAAAGAAACCATGCATATATTGGAAAATGGGGCATTTAAATCAGGCATAACCAATTCAGAATAATTTCAGAACTCCAATCAATAGACAAAGTAATAAATTTGTGTTAGGATTTTGCAGATATAACAGGAAGATTTATGAAACCGAGTATCTCAGTATTGGGTCACATCAAAATGCCATAAGAATGTTCATCTTTAGTGGAGCTAAATCATAAGCCATTGAGGAAGTTTGTTCTTTATTATAGTAATTAAAGACTTACATATATGTGTTGAATCAGGTGTTTATGAGTATCTTTTTATTCTTTGGTGTCAGAGAATAAAGTTCTTATCTCCTTGGTTGGTGTGCCCTTCAAGCCTCCCTTGATTGTGACTTTTCATTTATTTTGTCAAGATTTTCCCAACTGTCCTAATTATTTTCATAATTCACGATAGTTTTAAACAGTTTTAAGTTGATTCATACAATCAGCAGAGCCATAAAGACAAACAGTAGATGTCAATTGGTTTCTTAGCTTGAACTCCAAGATTACCTGGGCACTTCTTCCCCAACTCCCATTTATCTCTTCAGCCAGGTGTTCCCTACTGGTTAGGATCAGATCTCAGAGGGCCAATCCCTTGTCTCTTCTTCAGCCTTCTGAAAAATTAAACAGCCAAAGGCAACTGAAATATGTTGTGGGCTTTGAAGTCTCAGCTGTGTTATTTTTCCAATACATGGAAAGCAGGGGTGGGATCTGGATCCTTTTGCTGCTGGTTCGCTCAGGGTTACGCCGTGTGCGCACGCAGCAATCAAAAAATAGCTTCTGCACATGCGCAGAAGCAAAATCCAAGATGGCGGTGCCCACAGAGACACCGACAGAACCGTCTCCGTGACATCATCGCCGAGTTACTAACGGTTCTAAAGAACCGGATAGAACTGGTAAGAACCCACCTCTGATGGAAAGATGGGATACTTAGAGTCCCCTCTTATTACTACATCTGTTCTATAGAAGATAGATAGATAGATAGATAGATAGATAGATAGATAGATAGATAGATAGATAGATAGATAGATAGATAGATAGATAGATAGATAGATAGATAGATAGATAGATAGATAGATAGATAGATAGATAGATAGATAGATAGATAGATAACCTTTATTGTCATTTTTACTGTGGGCACACTGACACACATTAAAAATAAAATTCTGTTGCTTGCTCTCAAAAGTGTACACATACATAACTATGTAATATAGTCCAGATAGTTATTATCTAGACTAATGCCTGGTTTGGCATAATCACCTCCTCCCCATTAGAATATCTACCACTTCCCCTCCTTTGTATTCTTATCCAAATCTTCCCACTGAACCAGTGGTGAAATCCAATTTTTTTTACTACCGGTTCTGTGGGCGTGGCTTGGTGGGCATGATGTGGCTTGGTGGGCGTGGCTTGGTGGGCGTGGCAGGGGAAGAATACTGCAAAATCTCCATTTCCACCCCACTTCAGGGGAAGGATACTGCAAAATCCCCATTCCCTCCCACTCCTGGGGGAAGGATATTGCAAAATCTCCATTCCCACCCCACTCTGGGGCCAGAGGTGGTATTTGCCGGTTCTCTGAACTACTCAAAATTTCCGCTACCGGTTCTCCAAACTACTCAAAATTTCCGCTACTGGTTCTCCAGAACCTGTCAGAACCTGCTGGATTTCACCCCTGCACTGAACCTTCATGCTCAGTTTCCTTGATTCCAACACATGTGTACATTTCTTTCACACATAATTCCACTCTTCCTCCTTTCTGTCAGGATCTATTTCTTTTTTTTTAAATTTCTTTTTGTATTTAATTTATTAAACTAATGTCTACGGCCACTCGACTCACAAACAGATGACTCCAGGTGATTTACAACATTACAAATCCACAACATGGAAATCACCCCCACCCCATGGCAGCAGCAATGCAGTCAGATCAACCACTTGTTTAATTCCATCTCCAAGTCTTCATGGCCTTTCAGATGGGAGCCAATCATACTTCTGGGGCAATGATGCTCCATAGAGAAGGGGCTTTAATGCAAGTTGTATCCTTTGCATTCCATTCATGAATTTCATTCCTTCTAAGTTCAGTAATGCTTACTGAGGTTATTTGAGGGACCGTCTCTTGCTGGTCAGATCTACCCGACCCATCAGAGTGGGGAGGCAGGGAATGTTGTGGGTCCCATCCCCGAAGGAGATACACCTGGTGGGACCCAGAAGAAGGGCCTTCTCCGTGGTGGCTCTCTCTCTCTGGAACATCATTCCCCCAGAGATTAGAATGGCCCCCACTCTAATACTCTTCCGGATGGCGCTAAAGACCTGGTTCTGCCACTGGGCCTGGAGAACCCAGAGCGGGATGGAGCCCATTAAATGGCTCGTGTGATCTGCTGTCGCCGATGCAGAGGGTGGGAGGTGGGGGGTGATTTTGTTATATTGTATTATATTAATTTATTTAATTTTTTGTTAGTTTTTATTGTTTTAAATGTGGTTTTACATTCTGTAAGCCGCCTTGAGTCGCCATGGGTGAATAGGCGGCAATATAAATTCAATAAATAAATAAAAATAAATAAATATTATTTGCCTTCCTACATTGAATCTTCTAGTTCTTCCTGTTTGGTTTCTATAGTCTCTATAACTGTATAGATACCCTAGAATCTTGGGTCACAGAGATTAACCTGGACTATATTAACACTTCCACATCACACTTGTGCTTTCTTCTTTCTCCCACACAGGATTCAATTTGAAAATTTCTCAGTCTGGTGCACAAGATACCTTCCAAACACAATCTTAGTGCAGCCCTCTTCTTCTAGGAATCTTAGAAATATTTCCCATTATTAATGAATCCAAATTGTTCCTGTTGGCAACTTCGGTGTAGTCAGTTGTTCACCTCTGATACACTTCTCCTTCTCTCTCTCCCTCTCTCTCTCTCCCTCTTCCTATCTTCTAACTTGAAGGAGTGAATAAAATTTTCCCACACTTCTAGTTCTTTCATACTTTGCAGCATGTCATTTTACCTTGCAGGACTTTTTATTTTATTCTGCTTAGATTATTCAGATTGGATCTCCTCATACCTTTACAGGAAAAAGCACCCTACTATGAATATTACATTAAGAGCCTATCATACCAATAACATTTCAACCGTTGGTGACTTTTGAGACAACTGATATTGGAAAATACAGCTAGGGTACAACTGGTGAACTGCTTATTTCTGGAATATTTTCCATATTCTATTTTCTATAATGAGATTTATTTGGAGTATATATCCGTTTAAAGAAGATATGAATAAAACTTAAACTGAAGCACGAGCTAATGAAAGAATAAACCCTCCTCCTAACAAAAAGAAATTGAAAGCTTCTTTTGGAGTCATAGTATTTTTGTTCTTTCTTCAGTGGCTACCAAACTCTTAAATTGCACTGTATTATTCATTAGCAAATAGATTAAATGCATCATGCTCTAATGGTTTTCAAAAAGTCATCTACAGTGTGTAAAACTACTGTGATCTATGCCAAGCTCCATATGCCCATTTTTTATTCACTTTGACTTCATTTCCTATAGGCTCAGAGCAATTCCAAGCTGTTGGAGCAAGATCAAACAATTTTGGAAGTGCTAATCTAATATAATTAGCTAGATCTGGTTTGTGAAGGAATCTGTATTAATTTGGGCTGTATTGGCAGAATTCTCAATTTTCACCTGCTTTTCCCAGATGCCGGTCAGTCAATGCAAGGTTGCACATTTTGAATGATGTGGTGGCAGACTACTGTATGGTAATGGAAACATGATTAAACAACATGCTGAAAGTCTACCATTTGATGTGCAGCACCTTGGTGTTATGTTGCAAATGTCCTTATTAAAAAGTTAAAAGGTAACTTTTAAAATGCTGCAAAAGCATTATATTACACTGGTGAAATGGGTATGGAAACATTACTATTGTGAAGCCTGATGACTAGGAAGGTGTACAGTAGCCAACATGACAGTGGCATACCATATGACATCTGTTTTGCTAATGATATCCTGCTTGCCTTTAGCTCTTTCTTCCTACATATGTTCTTCCATTCACTGACAGTTCCTCACAATTCCCTAGCTTTTATTTAGAATGCTATTAACATTTTATGTCATTCTCCCCCTCCTTACATAAGCAACTAAACAGTCAAAATTTAAAATCAATCCTCATCCCTGCAACAATTCAGAGAGCTATCCTATCTAAACCTTGGTATACATGAAGGTCTGGCTCACTTCCAGAAATGTGCAGTTTTGTGACAAATAGATGAAATTCGATCCAAATATAAATTGCTACCACTTGAGGCAAACTTTAAAAAACTCAAAAAAAAAAGTCTTACAGTTCGTGTTCAGTGATACGGTAATTAAGTGTTTCATTTCCAATTTACTGGATTTTTGAATTGCAATTGGACATCTAAGTAAGTTGAATATCTTAAACTTAAGGGTTTTGTTTTAAGAAACATTATTATTGAACAGGTGACAAAGCTTTCAATGCAAACAGAAGAAAACAGTAGAAACCTGAAATGTTAGCAGAGTTAGTCGGTGTATGCTAGAACAGAAAGGTGATGATACACTAGGCAAGGTGGCATTTCACAGAGAAAATCCATCTTCCCTGTAAGCAGCAAAAGTGAGGTCATAGGTCAAAGCCTGGGCCTCTCAAGCCAGTTCTTCAAGGAATTCTTTTGAGCATTATACCCCTAGCTTCTCTTCCTGCCTTTGTGCAGTTGCTTAGTAATTTTATAGCAGCCACCTATCTATCTGATTACAGGATGAGTTAACTTGGCATCTCTCTACTTAGCATCAATTTGTGGAATAGGTAGGAATACCACAGGCTGTACTACCAAATCAAAATTAAACCACTGTTAAAAAAAAAAATGAAGGGAAATACATTCTAAAACACCACTTCTTGTAATTTGTGGTGATATGGAGAAATTCACCTCAAATCATACGAAGTGTTTTTGAAAGAGTCTTATAAGATAGGACAAAGGAGAAGTCATAGTGCTGAGTAGGCCAAAAGAGTTTTACCAGCATTTCTGGAATCACTCTGGTGCTACAATTGCCATGAATTGTCAAAAGCTTCTTATCTGATTACCTTATACCATTAATCTCAAAATTTAGCTAATAAATTGCATTGATTGCTTATTAATTATACCTTCACTTTTGTACTTCCAGAATACATTCATCTGTTTACTGATCTATGCTAAATCTTGACAAAGGGCCCTGTTTCACAATATCTATAACTAAAGGCCTAGGCAAAGCATAATCAAAGCTATTACTTCATATTGATCCACATAAGTCTCCTCGAACGTGGTATACATTGAGAAAGTCAACTTTGTTTTCTCATATTAGCAGGGCATAACTTAAATTCTAAACTTGCAAAGTCACAGAAACACTACAGCAAAATTCTTCAAGAATTCTTTGTTGGTGTATGCAAACAAGGGGAGGGAGGATTCAGCTCATACTCTTATACTTGTTGGAAGAAATATCCAGGTCCAGTTCCAAGCCTGCAGAAAGGCACTGGAGACAAAATGGAGGCTGGAGGCTGATTGGAAAGAGGGTCCATTTATTGATGAAGCAGAACAACCAAGCACATATGATTCTGGGTAGCTGACCACATGGAGTTTATAGTGAGGGGTTTTTATACCTTCTCTTGGGCTTTGAACTTGAGCTTCCTGTTCCTTTCCAAGAACATGTATTCTATTGGCTGTTATCAGACTCCCATGGGGCCATGTAGGGGTCATGCTTGTCTGAGCTAAGTTTGGTTGAAGTTTTCTGGGTGATGCAATGTCCTTAGGAGATTGTGCAATGTAGTGAGCTCTGCTGCTAGATAGTAGTGGGTTAATCCTATTATGTCCTGAAAGGTCATGTCTTAATCCCATCATCCTGGACCTGAAGGTCTTTTGTTTTGTAGATAGGCTGGCCCAATCTTTCTCAATGGGCACAAAATATCTGCTGGGAGCAGGGAGCTGGGGCTCTGAGTTTCTGTCTCCCTTAAGATTTTTATTTCTCTTTTAAGGGAAATATTTTATCCTGCCTTTTTAAAATATTTCTCAAAATATTTCATTCTTCTAGGAGGAGTGTGGGTGCTAACTTTCTACATACATTCTATGTTTTGATTTACTACTAAGCCAAAAATCCTATATGCTCTAAACTATTTTCCATTTGCAATAATCACAGGCATCTACATTTAAGGGTTTAGGGTTTCTTGCATTTTATGTATTACTATTTCTTATAGTAATCCTGTAGTGAATTGAAGTCTTTGGAGGATTTCCTTGTATATTATTGTGTTCAGTTGGAATTTTTTAGGATTCTCCATTGCAGATTATTTTTCCCCTTGCATTCAATCCTGTTCGATTCTGGAGACTTTCCAGATAAATACCTGCAGTTTTCTTGGCATGTTTTTTCAGAAGTGGTTTGTCGTTGCCTCCTTCCAAGCTTGAGAGAAAGTTACTGGCCCAAAGTCACCCAGCTTGTACTTAAGGCAGGACTCCTGGTTTCCAATCTGATGCCTTATCCACTACACCAAACTGTCTATCTTGCAGATTTAGTGGCATTTAAACAAATTTTAAAAAATGGAAAAAGCAAGAATCCAACAAGATTCTCACAACCACATCTCCTAGGCAATATTTCACATTGATTCTTCCCCAAGGATATTGTGCATATGGACATATTAGCAATAGCACTTAGACTTATATACCGCTTTACAGTGCTTTACAGCCCTCTCTAAGCGGTTTACCGAGTCAGCATATTGCCCCCAACAATCTGGGTCCTCATTTTACCCACCTCGGAAGGATGGAAGGCTGAGTCAACCTATTATGCAGAATAAATGAAATAATACCATATAGTAAGGAAGTGTTCCATCTCCAGCTTTTAAAAATAATTCTAGAAAGAATTATACTTTCTTAACAAAATAAAAAGGCTTTCCTTTTTCATAATAATAAAGAGAATTGGAATATCCAGCTGTGTGTATAAAATGGATTTAAGTGGGAAGCAGAAAAGATTAACCATTTGTGGCAGAAGATTGAAAGTGTATATTAAAAAAATCTCTGTCAAAGACAATTCCCAGATGTGAGAGGCAGACATATGTACTAACTTAACTGGAATCCAAGTTCCAGATCAAAGAAAGATAGCCTCCATTATTCTTTCTACAGCACTGTTTTGAAATAGGAAGGTAAAATTTATTTTTCCTCTTCCTTAAGCTTCCCCTTCAATAATAGGTCTGATCATACAGTATGATGAGTAATATCGCTTGTTTCCTGTGACTATTTTGAGATGAAGATCAGCTACTCCTGATATCAGTATGTAAATCAGGGCAAACACTGCAAAGAAAAAAAAATGCAGGCTACAAGTCATCTTTTCTTCTTTCTGTTTTTACCTTTTTGGATTCTTAAGAAGAGAACAGAAGTGACATTGTTTCACAGCCTTTTGATCTGTGATACCTATTTACTGAATAGAGAATAAAATCTGTCAAGAAGCATGACAGAAAAATTCAATCACTCTTTCTGATCCCACCTCTCTATCTGAGCATGCACATTAGGATATGTGACCAAAAAAAAAAAACACCTGCTGGAAGTAAAGAAAAATACTATTAGATCCATCTTAGTTGATAATATAGTTAATATTCCTGGCATTTTCAAAATATGTCATCACACTGCGAAAGTCAAATCTAGAAGCTACATTATGCATATCAACAACCAGTCTTTTTCAGTCAAGAGGCATCAAAACCGGTGTATTAATGTAAATAAATAAAAGTTTTTCTCTGCCACCAGAGCCATTGGGCTACTTCTGATAGGACTGGATTCTTCAGTGATCCTATACAAAAATCCTATTCCTTTAGGTGGAACACAATCTCATTAATGAACTTGTGAATGCTGTGAACGTTTCTGACGTTTGCGCCACTTGCAGTGAAGGGATGCAGATATTCCCTTCATTGTTTGTGTTACAGTAGTCTTTATTGTAGGAAGTGAAGCAATTTAGATATGGAGCCTACAATCAACTGGGACAATGTTGAGATCCATAACTTTAACTTTGATGCAGTTATTCTTTCAGCATTTAACTTACTTTTCTAGTTCTTCAATGCCATAGTAATTGAACTCCCTCAAAATCAAGGGACATTTGTATCATCTCCTGTTGCCGTAGTTTTCAGAGATATTTGTTTATAATATTTCTCCTAAAATGTTATCACTCTTGTTCTTCTAGTAAATAATATTATAGAAGAATAAATACTAGAAGAATACTAGAAGAATTACTGTCCAAATTCTGCATTCTTACTTGAATTTATTAATCCTAATTGTCTTCAACCTAGTTCCTATTCAATTTCATTGTACACATGTTGTGCATTGACAATAAAGGTTTGATTTAAATCTAACACCTTCGTGATCATGTTTGTTTTTTTAGATATGCTCAAACAGTACTATGTATTCTTACAATTTGTTAGAGGATGCTTTGAGGCCATAGCATTATTTTTTGTATGCCTTTTGTTTTTCCATGGTTCACTTTACATGATAAAAGATAAAAAAAATATCACATGATAGGAATAGTCATATCCACTTTTTTCTTTCTTTCTTCCATGTTCACCTCTATTCTTCTGGTTTACCTTTGTTCAGAATATAAATTAAAGTATTTAGCTAAGTAAGATAATTTCTTTAATTGAGAATGAGAGTGGAATAGGATGGAAAACAGAAATCTGATTCATAAAGAAAGAATATATAGACATCACTGCATTCTTAGAATCATCAACACCAAGTAATACTCCTAACATTTGAATACGATAATCTTCTACTATGCCAAGAATCTTCAGGGTACCGGTAGATTCTAGTAGTAAAAGTTATTGTTGCTCAAATATACATAACCTCTGACATAACTAAAGAAGAGATTTTATGTTGCAAAGTCAGAAAGCTTCTCTCTAATTTTTGTAGTTTACTTTTCTTCCTTTTTAATTTTTTTAGTATCTATTTACTATTTTTTAAAAAATGTGTTTGTCTGTTTGTACTCTCAAGTTAGCCCAAACAATACATTACACTGTAACATTTTTGAATCAACATAATTAAAACCCTCTACCTTAAAGAATGAATAAATAATCCAGGACCCATCACTCCAATGGAATTGAAATTTCCGCAATGTTTACTCCACAACTTGCCTCCAGAAATTGTAAATGCTCCAACACTGGAAGTTTTTAAGAAGAGATTGGATAACCATTTGTCTGAAGCGGTGTAGGGTTTCCTGCCTAAGCAGGGGGTTGGACTAGAAGACCTCCAAGGTCCCTTCCAACTCTGTTATTCTATTCTATTCAGTTGCATTTGCAAAGTTGTGGCTGTTGCCATGTCTTCACAGTTACGTGATTGTGATTTCTGACACTCCCTGCTAGTTTCTTACAAGTAGGTCAATGAAAAGGCCAGTGGGAAATTGGATGTTGCTCCTACTCTCACTGCTTTTTTACCCACACATGGTCATTTTCAGAGCAAAGCAGTAGTAATAACATTCAGAAAAATGTAATGGTCTTTCTGGTCACATCACACTGTACTAACTTTCTCTCAAAGGCCGATCTACTGGGTCACAGATTGTTTATGGGCATTGCTGTTTTAAGAGCAGGATGGTGTTGTGATTATCCCATTATGGCTTCCCCACACATTGTGCTTCAGACTTTATTATTAGTTATATGCATATAGTTATAAACCCTATATGTACTTTTCTAAACATACTGAAGCAGACTTTGGGAGAATGAATCAGAATATTTATTACTTTCAGAAGATAGTCTTCTGGTAGAAAACAATCCTTTATTTAAATGGTGGTGTATTTCAAATCTAGTTTAAAGAGAACAGAGATAATCTTTAAAATTGCCAGTTAATAGTAAATAATAGGGTAGCAACTTAAATAGTGGCTGTTTTCTCCACTATGTTGTGATATGAGGTTTGTTTATTTTATTTATTTAGTGTATTGCATATCATACATGGACTAGCAATATATATTAACATTTCACCTACATTAGTAAAACACAATAAAGTATAAATGTTAAAAAGATCTATGTTCACATACCAATGTGATACTTGGTATTTTCATACAAGTGAATGATAATATTGCAGTTGTGTATGAAATGGAGAAGAGCCCAAATCAAAATTCAATAATAGCCGACTATACAGGAAAATAGTTTGTCATAATAGTTTCTACTACGGTATTGTTGTTACTCTCACAAACTCCTCCATGTTTGCTTGTGGGCTTTCATTTAAAGTGGAGATGGGAGGAAAAATAACCAGCAGTTTGGTTACCTTCACTCATGGGAGAAATTGTTTCGAAATGTGTTGATCTTCCTTTCTAAAAGCATAATCATAATAATCACTCATGAATAACCAGCAAATAAGGGTTAAACTGTTCAACAGAGATAAGCAGAATTCCTCAAGTTCAATTCGGAATTAATAAATTCTATGACAATTTTGGAGTATACCTGTATATATAAAACTGTGTTTTCATTTGAAACATGTAAGCATAAGACAGAAAAATAATCTTCCCTATTTTTTTAAATAATATTAAGTTTCAATTCTGTTTTCATATAATAGGATGATAATTAATTTTTACTGTATCGCTCCTTTGCTGTCCCTACCAAATAATATGATGTGATTTTCCAAAGGCCACCTTCATTAGTCAAACTGAAATGACTGCCAACATTCAAGGTATTTGTTATTTCAAATCAAGGCACGTCAAACATTCGTTCTAGCACTATATGCATTCCTAATGAATATAGAAATAATAAACTATTCTTTTAATAAATGCAATCATGCATGTGTTGACATAGAAATAATTCCCAGTTAAGTTCAACAAATCTTACTCCAAACTATACAGATTTGCTGACTGATTGTAGGTTCCAACAGGAGGGGAAAAAAGAGGAAAATGATCAGTAGAAATATATTTTGCTGTTCAATCCAAAGAGAAGGATTCAGAAAAGCCTACCTAAGGATTAGAAATTGTTTCTAACAGTAGACATAGATGTGTGAGTGTGTTATGGGTGAGGGTGCATATGAAATAGCTCTTATCTTGTGAGATTTCAAGAGGGAATGTGGTGATCTCATAAAGTCTCCTGAGAGTCTGCATATACATACATAAGCAGTCTCTTTTTAAGAATTGAAGGTCAATGGACTCTATCTAGCAACGTCCCAGGTGCTTCTTCTAAGAAAATATAGTACACAGTATTTTTAAACAGACATTTAGATACTGTATGCTGTTCATCAGGACACATCTATCAGTTTCCTGCATGCTAACTAAAGCTGTTTTTAAAGATTAAAAAACAATGAAGAGAGTATCCAAGGAATAATATAATATTTATAATATTGATGCACACGTAAATTGCCAGCTATCAATTCACAGAAGTCTCAGCTCATTCAAAATGTATAACTGGGCAAAAATGTAACTTTCAGCTTTCTGGAATAATATTCTTTCGCACCCATGATTCTCTTCCAGTTCACCTAGCATTGAAATAACATGCAGGCTTTCTTTTAGAAACCTATTTGGGATGCATTTGCTGTAAAGGATTTATCTAGCAAGAACCACTTTCATTGTATTTTAACTGGAGCTCAGTTTATTTCATGGAGTTGGATTTCTTATACAGGTTTCCCAGAAAATCCTTCTTATGCAAGAAGGAAGGTTTAGTTTTATAATTTTATTTACTATGGTTTTGTATGCCACTGAAATTACTGATGCACTATGTGCCAATTGCATTTCTAGAGAGTCTTTAAAGGCACCCATCCATGAATGCATTGCAATAACTAGTTTCAAAGAGATAAGAGTGTGTGTTACTATCACCAAGGATCCCATTCTAAGAAGGACTACAATTGATGTGTCAGCTATTACAGCAATACCCAAGAGTCTTCAAGTAACAGGCCTGCTTCCTTATGGGAAGTTACACCTCATTTCGAATCAAACTTGATGCTCACGGAAACATTTTCAGCCTGTTTTCTCTTTACTGTTCTCCATAGCTTTTAGGAACGAAGGCAGGCAGATATCAGCTCAAAGTTTCTTCCCACTGCATTACCAAATGGAAGTCCTATTCAGAAAGCAGCAGAACCAGTGCAAAATACTATCATCCATTCCCAAAGATTACAGGCAGTCCAGAATAGTGAGGTTAAATATATCAAATGGTGCTATATTCAGTCATCTACCAGAATGGCCAATGCAGTTTTAGTTCCATGTCTAGGCTAGAAACTGAATTAAAAGGGATAAGACCTTAGGATCTTTTGCAACTGACCTGCATATATGTACAATATATATGTACTGTATTGAATTTATATAGTATTTTTCCCACTTCTGTAGCAGACCCTATCTGGTGATTAGATAGATTAAGAGTAGACATTTCATTCTTCTTCAAGACAGCTGACACAATTCCAGCTCCCAAATTTTTGAATCTAACTAGCCACTCTCTCATTAGTTGGCCAAATGAATTTGGCAAAGTATGAAGCCAATCTACAGGTTGTCAAACTCATTCTGTAGAAAATCCTACCCACATTCTAGAAATTCACAATAAAATTAGCCTCAGATAACCTCACAAGGCATTCCTAAATCCAGCCACCTTATTTGAATCTGCCCATTCAGAGTTCAGACGATCAAATATAAGTGATGGTATCAGCAAATCTTTATCAAACATTTCAGCAGCCTATTGGTAAATAACTCTGCCCATCTACTATAAGCAATATTTCCAAATTATATTTTGCCAATACAATCAGTGTGGGGAAAAATAACAATTTGCCATTCTTATTCCTACAGTGTAAACCCCAGCATGGGTTCTCATCAAGGTTTGATCATATTTATTTCTCATTTTCCCTCACCAGTGATCTAATCATTATTTCAGTTACTTTATCTTCTACATAACCAGTCATTTTCTAAGGAACACCTCAGGATCAGTGTCAGTATCAGAGAGAAGCCATTCAAGAACAGAAATATCCACAAACTTAATTATCTCCAAATTCAGGAAGTGTGGTGAAACTGATTGCCAGATTACTGGGGAAAAAAATATCCCAAAGACCTAGTGGAAAGCAACTAGATCCATAAAGCACCTTGGATGGATAAACTTAATTGGTCCCTCACACCAGCAGTGACAAGCTACATATTGTTCAGAAAGTGATTTGATCATGGCAAAGAATAACAGTAAGATCCTTCATTGTCAGATCACAACCTAGCAAATAAAATGACATTTGGTGCATGGATGGGTTGCAACCTGAGATTACCTGGGACAAGCCCAGGAGATTTGCCCCCATTGTTTCTTAGCCTGCGTATCTTTGAATTCCCCATTAATAATAAAGACTGTGACCATTAATTTCACAACTACTTAAATCTTAACTCCTCTGGTGATAAACCAGGCCTTGGAATGTTTTACGAGATCCCAGAATAGGAGCCGTGGTGGCACAGTGGCTAGGATGCAGTATTGTAGGCTAACTCTTTATTATTATTATTTATTTATTATTTATTTATTTGTCAAGTGTATATATGATTACGAACAAAGTATAAACAAAGTATAAACATGTTTGTGAATATATAAGAAGTACAAGCATGGTTATGAGTACAAGAAATTTTACGAATATATGGGTACATTAGGACAGGGACGGTAGGCACGCTGGTGCGCTTATGCACGCCCCTTACAGACCTCTTAGGAATGGGGTGAGGTCGACGGTGGACAGTTTAAGGTTAAAGTTTTTTGGGTTTGGGCAAGAAACCACAGAGTCAGGTAATGTATTCCAGACATTGACCACTCTGTTGCTGAAGTCGAATTTTTTGCAGTCTAGTTTGGATCGGTTTACGTTAAGTTTGTATCTATTGTGTGCTCGTGTGTTGTTGCAGTTGAAGCTGATGTAGTCATTGACAGGTAGGACATTGTGGCAGATAATTTTATGAACTACATTTAGATCGGTTCTAATGCGACGTAGTTATAAGTTGTCTAAGCCCAAAATTTCAAGTCTGGTGGAATAAGGTATTCTGTTGCGAGTGGAGGAGTGGAGGACTCTGCGCGTGAAATATTTTTGGACTCTCTCAATTGTATTAATGTCCGATATGCAGTGCGGGTTCCAGACAGGAGAGCTGTATTCAAGAATTGGTCTAGCGAACGTTTTGTATGCTCTAGTTAGCAGTGTAATGTGGCCAGAGAAGAAGCTACGCAGGATTAAGTTGACTACTCTTAGTGCCTTTTTGGCAATGTTGTTACAGTGGGCTTTGGCACTTAGATCATTAGATATGAGTACTCCAAGATCATTGACAGAATGAGGGTCGTCTACAAGGTCGTGTACTCCAAGCTTGTCTTTAGTGTTCTGATGTTTAAGTCTCTTTATTCATAGTTCT
>QLTV01004097.1:1804617-1829151 GCA_003457575.1 Thermophis baileyi
TTTGTCGTGTACCACTGAGTCAAAGGCTTTGCAGAAGTCTATGTAAACTGCGTCTATTGCTTTGCCCTGGTCGAGTTGTGTAGTCCATATGTTTTTACAATGTAGAAGTTGTAGATTGCAGGATAAATTTTTCCTGAAACCAAATTGTTTGTGAGAGAGTAGGTTGTTAGTCTCTAAGTGGAGGGTAATGGATTGGTTAATGATTGATTCCATGACTTTGCAGGTGACGCAACATAAAGAGATTGGTCTGTAATTTTCAACTAGGCTGGGGTCTCCCTTTTTGAAGATAGGGATGACCGTGGCTAGTGACCATAGGTTGGGTAGGGAGCTGGTCCTGAAAGATATATCGAAAATTATGCTTAGAACTCTACTCACTGCCAGAAGTTTGATCCTGACCAGCTCAAAGTTGACTCAGCCTTCCATCCTTCTGAGGTCGGTAAATGAGGACCCAGATTGTTGGGGGCAGTATGCTGACATTGTAAACCTCTTAGAGAGGGCTGTAAAGCACTATGAAGTGGGTATATAAGTCTAAGTGCTAAGTGCTATGTTCTACAGGTACAAGCTAAAATATTCTAACATGCTCTATTATCAAATTGGATTGCAGAAGTCAACAGTTGTCTACATCAGATAACCTACAACCCTTTTTACCTTGCCATTCTGTACATTCACAATCAGTATGACATTTTCTTGAGTCAATTTTTGGTTCCCTGAAGACATTAAAATTATCATTTGAATCCTTCTTTAGTTAATGCAAATATATTGAGCCAAGAGAGCAAATCCATCTCATCTTAATGGGATATGCATTAAAAAGTTGCATATCTTCATTGGATTTCATTGAAACCACATGTCCATTTATCGTGACCTTCTGGAAAGTTGGTTGACTTCTCTGTATCTTTTTTGTGTTTTTTCTTTCTTTTCATTCTTTTCTATTTCCTTTTCTTACTTCCTTTTTTTTCTTTAACTTTGTAATTTTTTACCTTGCAAAACCTTTTCAAATAAAAATTACAGTAGTTAAAAAAGAAAATTGGTTTATGTAGTTGAAAAAGTACAAACTCTGTATTCACAAAAGGACACATTAATATGCTGGCTTCAAAATCAATGTGATTTGCCATAAACCAAAAAGCTACTCTGAATCCCCATGTTTTTATATGCTGATTCTTTTTCCATGAAAAAAAATTCAGGTGGGAAGCAAGTGATGAGAAACTGTGAAATCAAATGTTGCACTGATCATCTGTAAAATTCTTTGTCATCAGACCATTTTTCTCCTCTACTATAGCTTATGACAGTCTCTATTGTTGATTGGCAATGCTTCATTGATGAAAGGTAAATTAAAAAAAAGAACTGTCTTCTAGAAACCTATTGAGTTTCCTTCTCTTAAAAAAGAAAAGTACCAACAAGATTCAAAAGCAACACAGTGCTGCATTTCCCCATCCGATGGGTGTAGTGAATTATACCTAAGTCATCCACTAAGGGGAGCATGAAGCTGGACCAGCCTTTCTAGTTTCTATGACAACGGCGGGGAGTAGAGTCTTCCAAGCCCAACACTCACTGAAGCAAATGCTGGATTACACAGTCCTTCCAAATGTGCTGGATTCTATGGAGCAGCAAGCAGCTCTGCTTCCTGTTTTGCAACACCTTAATTCCCTCAAGCTTTATAAATTGGCCCATCCGAGCTCTCATTTATGAAGATGGTTCATCACTCCGGTTCCATACAATCATTTAAACAGCAAAAAGGTCAGTAAGAGTCTTTTCTTTCTCCGGCGATGAGCGTCAAATCATTAAGTGCATGCCCTTGCAGTATTCTTCAGCTTCAGCATAGCAGCTGCTAGAAAGATTTGGAGCACAGAACCAATGCAGGCAGCTTTTAAAACTCTTGCAGTAAGTTAAAATGCTCTTTTGAACTGGAGCTTGAAAGAGTTCTCTGGGTGGAGGAATAACCCTCTTGGCTACATTAAATACTTGTTTTCTGTAAACAGCTTAAAAGGATATGAGTTATGTACTAAAAAAAAGCCTCTTCATCACAAGATTGCATTCTTCCAGAATTAGAAATGAACAAATGGGTGTTGTAGCTATTCACTCCACTATTGTCTGTCTGTCTGTCTGTCTGTCTGTCTGTCTGTCTGTCTGTCTGTCTGTCTGTCTGTCTGTCTGTCTGTCTGTCTGTCTGTCTGTCTATCTATCTATCTATCTATCTATCTATCTATCTATCTATCTATCTATCTATCTATCTATCTGTCACAGTATAGAACAATATATATTCTGTTTCAGAGTATTGGAAATCACTAGCAAGTGGAATAATGTCTTACTTCATAAGCATGTTTGTGTTTAACTCTGACTCTCGGAATGATTCCAGTAGTTAATACTGTAAGTCCATTCAAGGTTTTACGGCTATTCTATTGAGTAAACTAATGAGATACTGTTTTCTGATTTGGAAAGGCTGTGGTTTGGTTTGTACCATGGAATGGAAGACTGGTATAAAAAGAACTTCCTAGGGAGCTGATTTGGTGATCTTAAGATGCCATTATTGTGATTCTGTTCTTGTCTTTACAAATATGCCTTGAGACTGGTTTGCATTTTCATAGGAAACGTGTTCCTTCTTTTTTACACATTTTTTTTTCTTGGAACTTTCGAGAGTCCTTAAAAAGCTTTCTGCATTTCATTGATCTGGATCATAACCCTGTGAATCAGTAATCCCATTTTTATATGTGGAGCGGGGGGAATGGGAGGGGTAAGCCATGAGACACCTGCTGGTATAGAGTAAATTGTAACATTAGGAAAGGGTCAAGCATCTCCAAGCCTTCCCCTCTGGCTGTTAGGCTTTTTAATTTGCTCACATAGTAAAAACTGAGTGCTAAAAAACAGAGGTACTTTTCCACGTAGTCAAACTTTGCTTCTTTTCCTCCATTTACCTATTTTGTAGTCAGTCACAATAGTCAGACTCCAACATGGCCTAATAATAAGATTTCCTGTAGTGCAACTCATGTCTAACCAAATACATTTCTGAAGTATTACAAAACAAAAGGTGTCATCAGTAGCAATGCCTGTGTTCTACCTATGGTTGATGACAATGTTGCATTCAAATGTGTATGTGTTTACAAATTTAAGCATTTTCACAAGCATGCATCCATGAGTTAGGTACAGGAGGTGCAAAGATGCCAAAGAGATAAGGGTGATGGTAGTTTTGACAGGTACAATACAGAAACAGATAATACTTCTTCCTTTGCACAAATATCCTTTGTGTAACTTGCCTAGCAACTTCACTACTTTTCAGTATTTAGTAATGGAGTAAGCACTTTAGAATATATTTCCATCAAGCCTTTCCTCAAATTATTTTGGGACATTATTGTTCTTTATTTAAGAAAATTAAGAATTAAGAAAAACCATAACCCTAACTCTACTGGATAAATGTTAAATTGTATTTTATTGTTTATTTTGTTTTCTTTCTACAGCATATGCATATTTCCTACTAGTAAAATCCTATCTGGTTCTTATTTGTGGGTAACAACCAAATGAATAAACACTTTCCCCAAATTCTTGTTAGTATCAGAACTTTTCAAATGATGTTATGAAAAGTGTTCCAGCACAGGATTGTCCTGTAACACCTTAATTCCCTGGGACAAGTTTATCAAGAATAATATCACTTTACAATTCTTGAATAAAGGAAAAATTATACCTAATCTCCTTAAATAGTTATTACTATAAGTTATTTTCCAAGCTTAAGCACTTAGTTCCCATGCTTTTAATTTTGTGATTTGCCTGAATCAGGGGTGTCAAACTCACATCATCATGGCAGCGTCACGTGACATATCAGGACTTTTTTTCCCTTCTCTAAACTGGGCGTGGGCATGGCTAGCACGTGACTCATCCAGCCCATGGGCCGGGAGTTTGACAGCCCTGGCCTAAATGGTCATGGAAAGAACCAGGGTAAACTACGTACTACTCTCCAGACGTTTTAGGTATAACTCCCAGGATCCCTTGCTACTGGCCACAGATGTGGGAATGATCTAAATTAAAATGGACACTAAGATGCCCATCTGAGCTACAGAAATCTCAGGCTCTGAAGACAAGATTGTCAAGCTCTTTGAAAAGACCTCATTCCAAAGAATCCCAACCAAGTGTGGCTGGAAAAGATGGAGTGTTTTCTGAAGCTACTTTGCCTAATATAAAGTGCTTAATATAAATTGCCTGAATGTTTAATTTGGAATTACATTGTACCAAATATCCATCCCCGCTCTCAGCCCAGTAAAAGGACAAATACTGAATTTAGATATGTTAATTTGCACACATGTGTAATTTAGGTACATTAATTTGCCCACATGTATAATTCCAAGCCTAGTATGTTTGTGTGTGTGTGTGTGTGTGTGTGTGTGTGTGTGTGTGTGTGTGTGTGTGTGCGTGTAGAATGACCTAATTGGCATTTTATACAAAGCATGTTGAAAACTGTCCCTCAGAGATGTGAACTCTATGCTTCTAATCAGTGGTGAAATCCAATTTTTTTTACTACCGGTTCTGTGGGCGTGGCTTGGTGGGCATGGTGTAGCTTGGTGGGCATGGCTTGGTGGGCATGGCAGGGGAAGGATACTGCAAAATCCCCATTCCCACCCCACTCCAGGGGAAGGATACTGCAAAATCCCCATTCCCACCCCACTCCAGGGGAAGGATACTGCAAAATCCCCATTCCCACCCCACTCTGGGGCCAGCCAGAGGTGGTATTTGCCGGTTCTCTGAACTACTCAAAATTTCCGCTATCGGTTCTGCAGAACCTGTCAGAACCTGCTGGATTTCACCCCTGCTTCTAATCCCTTAAACATACTGCTGATGTAAGTGAAGTTAGCAAACTTCATATTCCCAGTTTTATTAATTGAGCTGTCTTTCTTTTCTTGCACCAAATTTTAAATTTGGGGACGATGGAATAAGGAGAGTTTCAATAATCTTGAAAAGAATTTATCATTTTAACACCAAATTCAGTAGCTCTTAAATGCAAAGGTATTTGCAGAAAGGAAATATTACTTCTTTTCATTAAAAAAAAACAGAACTAAGAAAAATGAATACTATTATATGTTTTAGAACAAATGTGTGTCTTGGAGAGAGAGAGAGAGAGAGAGAGAGAGAGAGAGAGAGAGACCCACACATACACTCCTTAGGCTTAGGGGATGATAAAATAAGTGGTAGTTTTGCCATACATGTGAACCTGACATGCAGTAAATTGTTTTGCCACTCAGCTTGTTCATCAGCAGCATGGAAGACATGCTATATTCCAAGTAATTATATGCAGTGTCACTAAATGTTCTTTATTTACATCTAGTCACATTCATTTTAAAAGACAAATCTACCTACCTTCATATTCTAGAGATATTTTCATACTCGGTAAACAACAATGTGTTATAATTGTTAAAGTCAATTGATTCATCTAATGAACAATATTATGCAAAATATTTTCAAATTAATGCATATACATATATGTAATATATGTAATAGTACATATATTAACATGCGAATCTTAGAAATTCAAATTATGTGAAACAAAAGGAAGCATGCACTTCCTTATTCTCTTGCTATCTCTCTGTTTTTAAAAAATATGAAATAGCAATTAATCGCCAAGTTCCCTCTGCAGTGCATTCCCAGAGACATTTCAAGGTAAAAATCATTATGTATTATTCTTATATGGCAGTCCTACAATTGTCAAGTTTGAAATAGACCTGATTTGCAAGCATGAACTTCATTTACCTGAAGTTCATAAATATTTCCCTCCTTTTTTTCTATGACATGGTTGTGAGGAAATAATAAATTATAATAATAATAATAATAATAATAACTGTGCTGGCTTATCAAGGGTTTAGCCTAGAATTAAGAACTGTCTCTTTAAGACATAGCATTCTGGGGAATGTAGTCCATGCCATGTAGTCCATGGCATTAATAATAATAATAATAATAATAATAACAACAACAACAACAACAACAACAACAACAACAACAACCATAAATATTTAATAATAAATACATTTTATTATTCTTACTGAATCCTAAGTAGTAAACAGGTTATATCTTGTAATAAACTGGTTCTTAAACTATGATATGAAGCTGACTTGGTAAAACAAATTTGACCTATGTTTGGCCATAAGTAATATGATTTGGATTGATACTTCAAGCTAGAGCTAATAAAAAAAAAATAGAAATGAAACCGTCCCATCTACAACATATTGCCTTTCCTATACAATTTCTCTGAGCCTCTACACGATTTGCTGATTTTATTTTTGTCTTTTAATTAAACTACAGTTCAACTTTATGGTATTGAGATTAGGAAGGTCTTCTTAATCTAACACAGTCACAATGAAGAGATGGGACGGTTTCATTTCTATTTTTGATTAGCTCTAGCTTGAAGTATTAATCCAAATCAAATTACTTATGGCCAAATTTAGGTCAAATTTGTTTTACCATGTCAGCTTCATATCATAGTGAGGATCTAAAGTGTGTTAGATTAAGAAGACCTTCCTAATCTCAATACCATAAACTTGAACTGTAGTTTAATTAAAAGACAAAAATAAAATCAGACTTTTCAGCAAATCTTGTAGAGGCACAGAGAAATTGTATAGGAAAGGCAATATGTTGTAGGCTAACGATACTAATAGATACAACATCAAATTATATAGCTATTCCCATTCTAAACTTTCTGTTTAAGAAATAATTTTTTAAGTTTCTGTCTTATTCAATGAATGAAAACCACTTGAAGTCTCATAACTATAATTTTCCCTATATGCAATATTTAACTTTAGATCCTCACTGGCTTTTTGTACTATGTACAGTATTTTTCCTTATATCTAGAAAAGCCTCTTGGATTTGCTGCCAAGCAATGCACAAACCACAGCAATAATGATATTGAACACCCAGTCATTCCCCATGACTTGCTATTTCCTTCTTTGATTAGCATGGCAAAAGCAAAGACTGAACATTTTCCTCAAGCGCATTTGATAACTTGACCTTACCTCTAAAGGTTATTTGGGAGCACTTCTAATTTGAAATAAATTGAAGCTGGCAGCAAACCAGCCCTAATACACATTCATTCAAAAAATCTCTCTCTCTCTCTCTCTCTCTCTCTCTCTCTCTCTCTCTCTCTCTCTCTCTCTCTCTCTCTCTCTCTCTCTCTCTCTCTCTCTCTCTCTCTCTCTCTGAAATGTAATTTTTTAAATAGTTTTACTTATGCAGAAAGTTTCATTTTTTACATCTGGTATTTTACTTCTGGTATTTTCGTTCTATGTTTTATATTAAATGATTGGGCTTTCCCTTTGTATCAGGGGTGAAATCCAGCAGGTTCTGACAGGTTCTGGAGAACCGGTAGCGGAAATTTTGAGAAGTTCAGAGAAACAGAAGCGGAAATTTTGAGTAGTTTGGAGAACCGGCAAATACCACTTCTGGCTGGCCCCAGAGTGGGGTGGGAATGGAGATTTTGCAATATCCTTCCCCCAGGAGTGGGAAGGGAATGGGGATTTTGCAGTATCCTTCTCCTGGAGTGGGGTGGGAATGGAGATTTTGCAGTATCCTTCCCCTGCCATGCCCACCAAGCCACGCCCACCAAGCCATACCACGCCCAGCAAGCCACACCCCCAGAACCAGTAGTAAAAAAAATTGGATTTCATCACTGCTTTGTATCCTTTCGACCTTTGTGTGAGATAACTTAAGCAGGGAAAGTAAGTTATTGGCCTAAAATTATCAAGTCCCCTTTGTGACTAAGAAGGAATTTTAACTTCCTCTCAAGACTATGTAACATGGAAATCATCAATGGATGAAATGCAGAGAGTTTCATTATGCACTCATAGTTAAACAATGGTATTAATTGTGTCAGTGGGGATAATGGCCACCCATTTTATGAAATAGACAAGTTCATGAGGATAAGGCTAATAGTGACTGATGTATAAATTTGGATGACTGTATGCTATTTCTTGAATTGAAAGATGCTTCCAGAGCAAGCCAGGATGTCATCAGCATTATGAAAATGGCTGAAGTTGCATCCTGCCATCACACTGAATACTTTGTCATTTATTTCTCCCAGTAGACACCATGAAAACACTGGATGGAAAATGGATCTTGGTCTGGTTTCTTGCTGGTAACCTTTCCAGCTGATCTAGTTGGCTGCTGTATTTACACTGGGACATTTGACTTGAGTCTGAAGAACTCTTCATGTATTTGCAAATGTTTAAAAGTTTCAGTTATGGTACATAAATTAAAATGTGTGGCATATTTGATAACAGAATGTAAGAAAATTCATCATGATCTATTTGATATACGGTTTTGGGTAATAGAGTTTCCAGTCTTAGTTGCAGATGATAAGCCTCAGAAAAGACAGTTATCTGTTAATACTATGGTAGGATAGCATACAGCTTTATGAAGAAACACCCTTTTGATTTTTCTGATTTTTTGCACATCTTTGACAATTAATGTTTCATGTGGATCCTATTGATGTATAAGGGAAGTTTGAATGACAAAATATCATCAGTGTTATTCAGCTATTTCACAAAGACATTGAACATGCTCCATTGTGAAAAAGCAATTGCCATCCTGTCAATTCAGTTAAAGGAATAAATAAAATGAGTTGCGTGAGTACTTCATTAAACAATCAAGGATGATTTCAGCCAGGTTTATGAATCTCATAAGTTTTGGCTCCCTTTGTCCCGGTGATGTTTTACCTCACAGACTCTAGAGACACATGATGACTCCATTCATCTAATACAAATTGTCACTCATGAGAGGATTAGCACAATGAGGGTTCCTCGGTGCATTCTGAGTTTGGTTGTTTTCTTGTAGATGTTTCATTACCCAAACTAGGTAACATCCTCAGCGCACAATGATCAGCATTAACATTAGCACAATGGCTAAGGGACTGCTTTGCTGCCTCAGGACCTGTACAATATCAAATAATTGAATGAAGCACACATTCTGCTTTGGATCAAGATTACTACAGGAGAATATCAGACCATACATCAGCTGCAACTGCAAGTAACCATGGCAGTGAACTGAAATCGAACTCCTGACAGTGAGCAGTGAATTAGCCTGCAATACTGCATTCTAACCACTGTGCCACCATGGCTCTTTAGTTTTTAAAAAAACTTACCCCAGACATTAATTAATCACTGCCCCAAAACAATCCTGTTCCATTCACATCAAATGGTTTCTTCCTTCCTTCCATCCTTCTACAGTATTTTCTCCATATGCACACAGTACCTAAGATGGACAATACAAATTACAGTATGTGAGAAACACAGATCAGATGAGGGAATGAAAGTTGTTGTAAGGGAAAATTTAATTTATGATGAAAGGCTCTCTTCTTCACCATCCACAAGTCTATATCACCTGAAAATGGCAGTAAATAAAGCTGGCAGAACTGAAGGCAGAACAATTGTAGGCTGGACTGTAAAAATACATAAATGACCTTAAAAACACATTTTACTTTAAAAAACAACAACCTGTAATTCATGCCAAAATTTTTAGATTACTTGGTGAAACCTTAAGACTTGGCTTCATTTCAAACCAAGCTTCTTATAAGGTTTACCTAGGTCTGGTCAACCTTGAATCGGTCAGAATCGAACTCCTGGCAGTGAGCGGTGAGTTAGCTGCAATACTGCATTCTAACCAATGTGCCACTGCTAAAGCTCATGGAAATATTGTAACAAGACTTGAAATAAGTAAGTCATGATGGAAAACCTCCAAGTGGTACTGAGTTGAATCACTTTGTCATGGGGGAATAGGACAAAGTAGACAAGATGAAAATCACAGTTTTGCAAGCAAAGTTACTTTCATATCAGTGTCAATGTCAGATGCATGGACAAAGTGATGAGGCATCAACTGCATTGCCATAACTGTTACCTTGCCTGCTTTAGCCACCCCTCTGGATGGGAATATGAGAGACAAATCATAAATTACAATTTTTTGTCACAATTATTCTACCGAAAGTTGATTACTGAATCTAAGGCAGTGGTTCTCAACCTTTCTAATGCCGCGACCCCCTCGCGACCCCCCCTGCCGCCACGACCCCCCCTGCCACTGCGACCCCCACCCCGCCCCCTCCCCGCGCGGGATGAGGTGACAAAGGGGGCATGGCACCAGGGGCAAAATGCTCCGGGTTCGGGCTTGCCTGCGGGTCGCCGGACAGCTGATAGCGTGGAAGCGGGAGACTTCGCCCGGACGCCGCCATTTAGGTTCTTTTACCCTGTGCGCATGCGCAAAGCATTCTGCGCATGTGCAGAGGGTAGAAGAACCCAAATGGTGGTGTCCGGGCTACCAGCTGTCCGGCGACCCGCAGGCACGGCCAAACCGGGACCTTTTCACCCCTGCAGTGACTGAGCCGAGGTGGCGCAGTGGTTAGAGTGCAGCACTGCAGGCTACTTCAGCTGACTGCTAGCTGCAGTTCGGCGGTTCAAATCTCACCGTCCTTTACCCATCCTTCCGAGGTGGGTAAAATGAGGACCCAGATTGTTGGGGGCAATATGCTGACTCTGTGAACCGCTTAGAGAGGGCTGTAAAGCACTATGAAGCGGTATATAAGTCTAAGTGCTATTGCTATTGCTATCATGTGTGGGATGATTTATAGTATGAAATAATGAAACAAGTGCCTGACTTCAGTGTTAATTGTTCTCTTGAACTTCATTTCCATGAAGCTCTGATTAAACTCATTGGCAAATATATGCAAAAAAAATCAGACATCCCAAAGGGGGTGAATAATTTTTTGCAGAATTCTAGGTAATGTAGAGTTTAAATAGAATGACCAAGGGATGCTTTAGTTTACATCCCTGATAAATTAGGCTATGAATCCGTTTCTACCAAAATGCTTTGCATCCAGAGATGGCATGCAATAGGCATTTTTACTCTGCCCTGTGAGTCCCAGAAGTGCTTATTTTAGTGTCACTTTCTGAAAGTCAACAAGTGTACTCATTAAACCTTTGCAATACTATCCCAAATTTTGGAGAAACTGATCACCAAAACGTGTATGACACCATGAGGTGTCTGAAGGATATCGGTATGTTGACCAGTCCATAATTTAGAATGTGTAGAAAAAAGACATTTGCTATGTTTGTTAAAACAAAATGTTTTCTGTTAAAATTGTAGACAGTTTGATTATTTTTTCCTTGCTTTGTTCATAAAGTCCTTGATAAACCACTTTACAAGAAAAAAAGAGGAAATATCAGTGTATCCCAAAATGTCAGGTGACTCATTGTGATCTTTTTAAGTGTATTGAAATAACTATCTTGTTGCTTCCATGGTGTCACCTGTTCAATTTTTGCATTCCTTCTTCCTTTGACAGCTTTACAGGTGCCATATAGATGCACTTAAAAAAATACTACCATTCGCCTACACTTCAAGAAATATGCATTACATTTCATTTCTATGAAAATAAATAGTTTGCCATTTAACAAATTCCAGAAAATTTTGATGGATAAGATACATTTCATCATAAAAATAAGGACATGTGCAGGGAATGGTAGGGATGAGCAGGGGTGGAAGACCACCGATCTCCAAACATTATTTTTTCTTGAACCTAAGAAATAGTCTGTTGAAAAAGGGTATAGTTAAAAGTCCAAGTAAAAGAATTTCACTGAGGAATATTCCTAGTTTTCATGAAAGCAGATAGATTCAAATCCAATGCAAACTTTATTAACCATCTCAAGCAAACTCCATTAACCCTCTGAACCATTTTTAGATATGATCATTTTTATTGCAGTTCAGAAGTATGTATCCATTTGCTAAGCTCTGCTGCACACATACTACTTGGATACTATGTTCTACCTGTGCTGTCAATCTCTTGAATACAACATCAGTTCACAAAGCCCACAAATAGGTTGATAGAGTTTGTAGCCAGTGTTTCCTTGTAAGTCTGAATTTCTACTCTTAAGCAAATAACCCAAATACTTTTTAGTGATTGTTGTACATTCTTGCAGTATCATGGGCAAATATATTCACATGAGTTTGAAATTTGATTTTGGTTGCTTTGATTTTTTATTCCATTACTGTCTGTCTGTCTGTCTGTCTGTCTGTCTGTCTGTCTGTCTGTCTGTCTCTCCCTTGAGACTTTCAACTCTAGCAGTATAGACTTCGATGCAGTTTTCTTACATAATTACTCAATTTCGTTTCTAGCTATTCTGGATATAGGGGAGTGTGATGGCTCAATGGTTAAAAATGATGAGTTTGTCATCTGGAAAGCTAACAGCCTAGGTTCAACACCCAAGCATTGTGTGGTGTGGTGAGCTCCCGTTCCTTACCCCAGCATCTGCCCACCTAGCCATTTGAAAGCATGTAAATGCGAGTAGATAAATAGGTACCACTTAGGTGGGAAGGTAACAATGTTTCGTGTGCCTTGGCATATAGTCAGGCTGGCCACATGACCACAGAATTATCTTTGGACAACACTGGCTCCCTTAGCTAAAAAAACAAAGATGAGCACCGCCCTCTAGAGTTGGACACAGGGGAAACCTTTACCTTTACGTATTCTGAAAATACATGTCTCTTATATAAATGTCAATATTAACTTTAAATTAATTTAATTGATATCATTAATGTTGGTTTATCTGGAAATTTCCAGATAAATGCTAACTTTGAATTTAAGATGGATGTGCAAGAGACAGCCTATGAAGCATCAATGTAGAGTTAATCTGCCTAAGTTAGACTTGTCTCTAAGAAAGTGGTTCCAAAGCCACTTGAGTTGGTTTAATCATATCCACAAATCAATTAGAACATTCAGTTGACTTTAAAACAAATCCTAGTATTATGGAGCTTTCAGTAACATGGGCTGGAGAGCAGCAGGGTACAACAGATGGAGTTACCATTTTGATGATTAAGACAAGTTGTATACAAAATCCAAGTCAAGAACAGAATGTGAACACCAGGTGTTGAAATTTACGAATATGGAGCTATGAATTTTTGTCTAACAGTAGTAGTAATTCAGTAATTTCACTATCCCTGGGTCTGTACCATAAAATGATGATACCACTTGGCAGGACTTACTAGGAAACTTCTATTCTACAGAAAACTAAGGTCATCTTTGTCCTTTTGATATGCTAACTGTCTTGGCCAGCATCCAATGATTATCTTATTTTTGCAGCCAAGATTTGGTAGTTTTATCAAAAAATTAAAACACTTTCCCCAATACATTACTTTCATTGTTGTTGCCACATGTAGTAAGTGCATGTACCAAGTTAGTTAGGCAAAATGGAAAAAGATCTAGGCAATTTTTTCTTCATTTTAAGTAGGTTGATAAATATGAATGCAGGGACCAAAATAGATAAATAATAAGTAGAGCTTGCTGAAAAGATGGAGAAAATCCTGTTCAGGCTTTCCACTTGTAATAAAAATTAAGATATACCTCCTGTTTTTTAAGTATTTTATAATTTTATTGCTGAATCGTCATACCATAAAGGGATGAAAAGGATCATGGAAATCATCCAGACAAATGTCTGTCTGGGGATGAATCCAATGCTGTAGCATCTCCAGATTTTGTATCCTTTTCATGATGATCATTCTGTGAGGTAAAATCTTGCTCTGGCATAGGATTCCTGGGACATGGTTTATAATAAAAATAATTCATTCCAATCTCTGGATAAAGATTATATGCATCACTTAATTTGAATATGCCAATTCTAGATGAACATTAGAAGTAGACTCTGATCATGTTTCCGGCATGTTAATCTACCAATCCCTCTTTATTTTACTAAGTAAGCCCTAATATCCTGTTTAGGAAATAGTTCTCTGCCTACAGTTTTGAAATTTGAGGTTGGCTAGGCTATTTTTTTTCCCTAGAAGCTGTATCACTTGTCCAGGTTCCCAGAACATCACAACAAGATTCATGGCTGATAACAGAAATATCACCAGCGTGGGCAGAACTGAAATTGAAAAGTGAGGCTTAATACAAAGTATTTAAGACAAGTTTTATAGTTAAGAGGTTTTTTTAAAATAAGTTTCCCAAATTTCAGTGCTATGATTTTAGGAAGGCTCTTGAAGTGACTAAATAGGGTAGCTGTTCACACAACCCATAGGACACGGGTGTCAAACTCATGGTGTCACATTGCCATCACATGATGTTTCATGACTTTTTTCCCCCTTTGTGGAGCTGGGGTGGGCGTGGCCTGCATGTGATGCATCCGGCCCACGGGCCACCAGTTTGACAACCCTGCCATAGGACATGAGTTACCACCTATATAGAAAACCATGTGACATAAAACATAGCAATAGCACTTAGACTTATATTCCACTCCATAGTGCTTTACAGCATGCTCTGAGCAGTTTACAATGTCAACATATTGTCCCCAACAATCTGGGTCCCTATTGTACCAACCTCGGAAGGATGGAAGGCTGAGTCAACCTTGAGTGTCAAGTGCCAGGAAAATCAGGAGATTCAGGCAGTTCAAATGAATATAAAGATTTATGTCAAACTTAAGCTGTCTACAAGAATCTGAACTACTAACGGTCAAGGGAAATTAGCGAGAATTAAGAATAGAAAGGAATTCAGGGTGGCCTAGACTTAGATCTCTGCATGCAGGGGCTATTGACTTATGATGTGTTGACCCCTTCCTTGGGATCACTCTGGTCTTCTCTTACATCGAGCTCCATCAGGATCAAATTCTAGGCTGTTGGCAGAGTTTGCCTGCAATACTGCAGTATAACCACTACGCCCTCAGTGCTTCTGGTGATAGTTTACTGGACCATCTCAAAATTATGAATACGCTGTCAAAAGTTACAGGGTGATATGAATGCTATAACCTTTCAACAATACAGAGTTAATAAAGGAAGTATTTTCCTCAATTTACAGTATAAATTTAATGTATTATTAAAGCTCTGTTTTCATGCCCAGCTGACTTTAAAATGAACTTATTTTCTTTCTTAAATATGTGCTTGAATGTTATTATTTTTAATAACACATAATTATTCCCTATCTGCAGAGAACAATAGGCTTTAAAATTCAGCAAAGGAGGGGAATCAATAACTACTTATTGCTTTTACATAATTTAAACTGTTTTCCTAAAAAGATAATTAATACTGAAAAAGCTGTACCACAGAGTTACAAACAATCATTTCTTGATTTATTAAAAAAAAAAGCACATGAAAAGTTTAGATTTGCTTTGAAGCATAAGATTGCAAATTTAAAGTTTTAGTGTTATAATAGAAGAAAATTAAATGACTCTGTATCATACGATGCTGGGTGCAACAAAGCAGCTAACGCAAACTTTCCTGATTTAGTTATCTCAAACTGTATCTGACTATGATTTTCATTGTTCCAATCCATGCTAGTTGAAGATTATAAAAACAGAAATCCTAGCACATATTAGTGCAGGTTGTCCTCGACTTACAACCACAATTGTGCCCAAAATTTATGTTGCTAAGTGAGACAGTTGTTAAGTGAAATTTGCCCCATTTTACAACCTTTCTTGTCACTGTTGTTAAGTGAATCACTGCAGCTTTTAAGTTAGTAATACAGTTGTTAAGTGAATTTTGCTTTCCCATTAACTTCGCTTGTTAGAAGGTCACAAAAGGTGACTGCATCATCCCGGGACATTGCAACCGTCATAAGTATGAACCAGCATCCCAATTTTGATCACATGACCATGGGGATGCTGCAAAGGTTGTAAGTGTGAAAAAGGTCATAAGCCACTTTTTTCAGTGTTGTTGTAACTTTGAACAGTCACTAAATGAACGGTTGTAAGTCAAGGACTACCTGTACTGGAAGGTAGATTTAATTAGTACATCTATTTCAAGTATATAGTGTGCTGTAAAAACTATCATTTTGAGAGGGAAAGAAAGAACATGAGATGGGTATGTGTGTTTGTGTGTGTTTGCCTATTTTCATTTTGCTCTTTTATTTTTTGAATATTTCCTAACTTTATGTCTGGAACTGGGAAGCATATTTAATTGCGGCTCTGATTTCCTTCTGTGTAGAACTCCTGAAACCGCTTGCAGTAAAACACTGCAAACATCTTAATGGCCCAGTGCATATTATTTCAGCAAGATTCTTTTGTGCAGTGTTTTACTGATATTCATTTTGTCTCACGTTGATAAGAGAGCATGCAGAATTAAACTTTACTGGTTTTTTGGGAGGGAGGGTCACACTTTTTCCAATTTGCCTTAAAAGGTAGAAAGCAATAAGGATAGAAGGAAGTATATATTTTTTTTATTTATTTATTTGTTTGTTTGTCAAACATGTACAAGATAGCAGGTATAGGTATAAACATAAACATAATCAAAGTGAATACAGATAGATGAGGACAATAGGACAGTAGGACAGGGACGGTAGGCACGCTGGTGCGTTTAAGCTACAGCCAGCTACTTTACGCAAATTTCCATTTTTAAAATTAAAAGAAACCCAAATGAATCCTTTCTGATCCAAAATAAATAAATAAATCAATGCAGAGACAAATTTGGATGAAGAAATTTCAGAAACATCCTTAGGAAGAAGACTGTTAGGACTTCTGTCTAAGTACCATGCCTTTGATTTTCATCTGATCCCTCTCACTTAGGTTCAGCAGAATAGTCTGGCAGTTAATGTCTGCCTTATCTCAATCAGGACTTGTCAGCAACGGCATTCCAGATGTGGGTATGTATAGAAAGAAAAAAGAGTTTGAGATAGTTGTGCTTTTTTATTTTGTAAATGGTGCAAACATAAAAGACATCCAGGCTTTCTTCTTTCTTTCCACCAGTTTTGGAAGTTTTCTCTATCAGCTTTGCAACTGGGTAGCAGAGCAGGAGAGAATACATCGCATTAATAACCTGGAGCAGAGCCAGCAAAGGATGTGACTTGGAAACATCCAGAATTCCAAACTGAGAGGCCTAAAGAATGGCTACCTATTCCTGCTTTTCACTTTTATTCATGACTCTCGTACATGAATAAGGAAGCAGTAGGGCAGCATTGCTTTCTCCATCTTCAGCGGCCTGCATGGCACTGATTTGATCCCAATCTTAGCATCATGTTGTATTGTGAAAGTCTATTTTGTTAGCATTGTCACTAAGAAGCAATTTTGCTCTCTGTATTATTTAAATTATTTTAAGACGCCCCTATCTTTGGTTCTTGTTTTGCTTGTTTTGATTTTTAACCGAATACAATGGCCTTTACATAATTGAATACTATTGAACCATTCCTGCATCTTTTTTTCCATAAGGAAATGACCTTTCATCTCCCAAGCACTCTTTGGTCTTTCCTTTTACTGCCAAGCTTCCTGGATTTGACAGGCGTTTCTATTATCTGTCCTCAAGAGGTCCTGGAGAATTGCCAACCATTACATGAAAAGATTGAGAGGAATTTCTTCAGAGTCAATTTCATCTCATTCTCTTTAAAAGCATCATTCCCTGTGCTGAGATTCAGGGGAGGAAATCAGGGGGTTACTTTCATATTTCAGTCTAAGCAGGGGTGGGCTTCAAAAATTTTAGCAAGGGGTTCTCTGCCCAGTTGCTGGGTGGGCGTGGCCATGGTGGGTGTGGCCTAGTCAGCCTCCTGTACCACGGCAGGGGGGGCATTTTTGCCCTCCCCGGGCTCCGGAGGCTTTCCTCGAGCCTCCAGGAGGGCAAAAATGGCCTCCCAAGGTTCTGAAGGCCCTCTAGAGGCCGGAAACAGGCCTGTTTTCGGCCTTCCCGAACTTCCGGTAGGCCCGTTTTTCACCTTCCCCGAGCCTCCGCATGCGCCCTGCACTTACCTGCATCCAAAACGGGCCGGGTGGGGATTCCTGGGAGAGGCGGGGTGCGGTGGGCAGGGCCAGACAGGAGTGGGATTTGGGGGTTCTCTGAACTGCACAGAATCTTAGCTAGAGGTTCTCCCGAATCCCTGCAAACCCCCAGCAGCCCACCCCTGAGTCTAAGGCTACATATGTTGGCATGGGATGCTCATTCCATGATTTTTCTTCATTACTTTAGGTCCTGTTTGTTGATGATAACATCAACTTTATTATTATTTTTTTAATTGTGCAAGCAACTATATCCTGGAACATAGCAAACATAGGAACAACACTGAATAATTTGTACCAATAGGAATATGTTGAGAGATCTAGGCTTTCTAGTTCAAGAGTAATAAATAATACACTATGCTGTAGGGGTAAATGACTGCATTGTCAAAGGCAAGTTGAACATAATCAGATAATATTGGCAATACTATTGCACTAGAGAATTACTGCTGAGCATAGAACAGTTGCTGTAATAATCAGTTGCAGTATAATAATTCCACCTTACCTATTGGTAGTATCCTGTAAACTAAAGTTTTGCATCACTGCAGCAGAAAAAAGGTGAAATTGTTTCTGGAATTTAGTTAGAATTCCCCATCAGTAGACAAACTTCTCATATTTCCAGGTTCTTTTGTTTATTTACACACAAAAGATATATTTGTGATATATGAGCAGCCAGTTTTAGTTTTAGAGCCAAACAGTCCTCTGAATTGTGCCAGTTAAGCAGTGTTATTGATCTGCAAATCCCTATCCCTTTAAGCCTGTCATTCCTCATGTTGTAAACATTGTTTGAAAGTATTTCAGAAAAAGGTTAGCTGAAGGGTTAATAAAAGACACATAAAACTTATTTAACAAAGCTTATTTTTACTGATTTAAAGTATAACCACATACTGAACAACTTATAAGAAATAGTCCGTCCTTCCTTCCTTCCTTCCTTCCTTCCTTCCTTCCTTCCTTCCTTCCTTCCTTCCTTCCTTCCTTTCCTGGCTGAATCCATGGAGGCATGGTTGGCAATATAAACAATAAATAACCTTGACTAACAATCGAGCATTGAAATTTCCATGATAAGAAGTATAAAAAAATAAAGCATCCACAGTAACATTTTAACACAATAGATTAATTTACAAATGGTAATTAGCCTTTTAAAGCCCCTCATTAAAATTCCCACAGTTCACAAACATACAATCTGAGCCTCAAATACCAAAGGCGCTCAAAATAGCTTGATTTTCACTGCTTTCAGGAAAGAAGGATACAATGGGAGCTTGTCTCCAATATTCAAGGGAAAACTACTTAGCAATGTTTTGTATAGTATGTCTGTTTAACTTGGATCTTAACATCCAAGGAGGATAATCAGGGGTGAAATCCAGCAGGTTCTGACAGGTTCTGGAGAACCGGTAGCGGAAATTTTGAGTAGTTCGGAGAACCGGCAAATACCACCTCTGCCTGGCCCCAGAGTGGGGAGGGAATGGGGATTTTGCAGTATCCTTCCCCTGGAGTGGGGTGGGAATGGAGATTTTGCAGTATCCTTCCCCTGCCACGCACACCAAGCCACGCACACCAAGCCACACCACGCACACCAAGCCACGCCCACAGAACCGGTAGTAAAAAAATTGGATTTTACCACTGAGGACAATCCAAACCAATCCAATCCAATCCAATCCAATCCAATCCAATCCAAGGTGGGTTCCTGCCGGTTCGGACCGGCTCTATAGAACCGGTAGCGGGAATTTCCCCCCGCTCTCCGAACCAGCAGCAATGGCCAGCTGGATATGCCCCCGAACTGGCTCGCTCGGCAGCGCCATAGGCGGCGCCATCTTGTTTTTTTGCTTCTGCGCACACGCAGAAGTTGTTTTTTGCTTCTGCGCATGCGCAGAAGCTTGGTTTTTAGCACTGCGCATGCGCATGCGTTCACGCGGCGCGTGCCCACGCAGCGCGTGAGGAAGCGAACCGGCAGCGAGGTAAGTCAGAACCTACCCCTGAATACAATACAATACAATACAATACAGTACAATACAATACAATACAATACAATACAATACAATACAATACAATACAATACAATACAATACAATACAATACAATACAATACAATACAATACAATACAATACAATACAATACAATACAATACAATACATACTATATAGGGAATATAATATATTATAGAATATAATATATTCAAATAGCTTCCACTGAAATGGAAGAAAGCCTGCTTGTGGTAACAAGGCTTTCACAGCAGTAAATCTTCATGCTTTTTAAGCCTCCCAGTGGCTTCCTGGAGTTGGGCAGCTTTAACAAATCCAATAAATAAGATGAAAATAGTGATGATAGATAGATAGATAGATAGATAGATAGATAGATAGATAGATAGATAGATAGATAGATAGATAGATAGATAGATAGATAGATAGATAGATAGATAGATAGATAGATAGATAGATAGATGATGGATGGATGATAGAGCTATGCCAAATATAATCCACTGCCCAGCTTTGTGACTAGCTAAGATACATCTTTTTATCAGTTCTTCAATTCCCCCAAAGCAATTTTTTCTGCCTGCTTCATGCATTTTTTTGTTGTTGCTAGAATTAATGTTCCATTATCTTGCACTACTCGATGAAGAGTAGTATAAAAATAGAAGTCTAAAAGTACCATATGTGCATTCAAGTGTAGGATTACTCCTCATAAATAGGATTTCTAGTCAACTGAATATTAATTCAGATTAATTCTATAGAGGAACAATATTAGAGAGGTGAGTGGTGAGATTGTTTTGGAACAGTGCTGTAAAATCGGCCAGTGTTTCCTTTGAAATATGATGGATTGTAATTCTTACAATTCCCAGTTTCTCTTAATAGACATTTTAGAAATTGTCTTAGCAATAGCAATAGCAATAGCACTTAGACTTATATACCGCTTCATAGTGCTTTACAGCCCTCTCTAAGCGGTTTACAGAGTTAGCATATTGCCCCCAACAATCTGGGTCCTCATTTTACCCACCTCAGAAGGATGGAAGGCTGAGTCAACCTTGAGCCGGTGAGATTTGAACCGCCGAACTGCAGCTAGCAGTCAGCTGAAGTAGCTTCCAACCCATGAAAAGACAGTTGGAGAAGGATGAAGTAAAACTTCCCTAGAGATGTCCCATTTTAAGTTGATTGGATGAATAATATAAAATATAGAAGATTTCAGTAAGCAAAGGCCAAATTATGGTCATCAGTTAATCCAGATCGATCAGAAATAGTTTGAATAACTAACTGTACTTACAAATGGTCCAATATAAATTAAACATGAAATCTGAGGGACAAAGCAGAATAGAAAAACACTACTAATATGTGTTGTCTTGTACAAGAGGGAAACTGAAATAAGATTTGATAAAGGTTATAAAATTCTTATGTGGAAGAAGTAACTCAAAGATTTCTTAAATTGCTCTTTATACTCTAGTCCTCCAGCTTAGCCAGTGATGGGAAATAGAGCCAAAAAGAAGCAAATCATTGAATTATCACCAGGCAGGCAGTCTGGAGAACTTACATTACATGGCTAGGATAGAAAGGAAGAATTCTCCTGTTCCTCTTCTCTAACACCTAGATTCTATTAAATGACATCATCTAAATATCTCACATTACTAACATCTTTCCTCAAATCAAGGATGCTGGCCAGATATTCTGCAAAAAGGCAAGGCTTTAATTAGTAATTCAATATTTGTACTGTCTTAATTTATTTTTTCACTTTTTTTTAATTTTATCAGTTGTTAGTCATCTTGAGCACCCAATTTCAGTAAAAATGCATGAAGTCTGTGAAATACATCTCAGAGTATCTGGCTGACCTTGAAGCTAATCAAGTTCAGATCTCATTAGCACATGGATAGGTGATACCAAGTAATATCATGATAATATATTAGAATGAAAAGTCAAAAGAAAGAAATCAATAGTAATAACTAGTGCCAATAAAACTTCATGGACGTGTCCATAATTTCAGAAGGACCTTTTTCAACACAAACTGGCTCAAAGCATGAGTGGAAGAAAAAAAATGTAAATATACATCAAGGGTTTTTAGTGATATAAAGAGGTTTAATCTTAATGAAGCTTCTTTGATCAGTGACACATCAAACAGGTCCACACATCAAACAGGTCCACACATTAAACAGGTCCACACAATCAGTACGATCCAATATTATTAAGCCCACAAAAATTCTACTAAGTAGTATTTATTTTATTTGTTAGATTTATAACCTATCTTTCGTTTTTCATATATTGTACATAATATTCTTTTTTACAATGGTTCCCCCCCCACAACAAACCAGTGATCAGGCCCCAAATCATTAGAGACGTGCCATGACTGATGGTGGACTTGAATCTGGGTGTCCCTGAACTTTATCTAACAATTTAACTTTTATATCATGATGATTTTCTAATGCTAGGCTTCTGAAATTGTTTCGGATTTGCAGCAGATCTTAAAATTGTATGAGCAGGAAAGGGTAAGGAGTAGCTAAGAAGAACTAACTAATGCCTTGAAGTCAGGATGCAGTTGTTTGAGCAAACCAGGCAAAAAGAGAAGTATTTTTAGATACTTAAATCAATAATTAATTGCATTTCAAATAAAGCAAGAGAAATTTTATTCTGTCCATTAGTTCAATAAGTGTCTTCATTCCATAAGCACAAATGGTAGATGTAATGATAATAAAGAATGGATGTCCTGTGAAGAATGTTGGAGTACTTTCTAGAAGTCATTCTCATTGGTGCATTCCTGCTATTTTTTCTAAATAATGTATTTCTATAGGTGACCCTAACTTCTCATGTTCAGCTATAAGCATCATACCTCTTACTGCTAGGTACCTGTAAAGAAGAAACTATCCACAGGAGTTTTTCTTAAAAAAAAAAGCAGCCACCAGCAAAGTCAAAAAGTACCGTAAATCCAGATGTATTGACTTGGATCCATTTCTCTGCAAATGAAACAGAATTTGTCCAGACCTGTTGTTTTTCTGAGTAGAATGAAGTTCTCAACAGGAAGTCATAGATGGGAAGGAAAACTTGTTTCTATTTTGCACTTTATGAAGAGATGTTTGCTCAGAGAATGCTGCACCTAAGCCTTTACTTTCAGCTTTTCTGATAATTCAAATTCATTTACTTAAAGATGAGTGGCAAATTAAATAAATATTAAAACTGGAAAAACTGCAGATTCATATTGGCTCAAAAACTCATTAAAAAACTAGGAGATTGGAACCAAAAGCCAATATCTTAACAGACAGACATAACTGTTCTGTAACCCAATACAAATCTAAAGGAAGATGCATACAGTTTGGTCTTTGAATCCTTCTCATCCTCAGAGCAAAGATCCCTGAGCATTCTTGGCAGGAGGGAGATATCACCATAACTGGAAGACTAGGAGCTAAAATCACCAGGATTTATTTTTATTTTATTTTTTTATTTAGTTTGTCAAACATGTATGATATACAGGTATAAGTATAAACATGGACATGAATACAAGAAATGAGTACAAATAAATGGGGACAGTAGGACAGGGATGGTAGGCACATAGTACAATGTTACCGGAGAAGAAGCTTCGCAAAATTAGATTAACAACTCTTAATGTCTTTTCGGCAACGCTGTTACAGTGAGCTCTGGGGCTTAGATCTTTTGAAATGAGTACTCCTAGGTCCTTGACAGACTGTGGGACATCTTTTAGATCGTTTCCGCCCAGCTTGTATTTGATGTTCTGATTTTTATTGCCAATGTGTAGGACTGAGCATTTGTTAGCAGAGATTTGGAGTTGCCAATTTTGTTAGCCTATTTAAGTCATGACCACATGCACTCACATTGCAGGAAACAACGTTCGTGATTCATCATTGTGTTTTGCATCCAGTCAAGTCTGTTCGGCCTTGTTCTAGTTCGTGAATTTTCCTGCACATTTATTTCTGGGAGGTGTGCCAACTATTGTAAGCACTGTGCTTATCTGCACTCTCGTTTCTTCAATTGAGACAATTATCTCTGGAACTCTTGCTGGCTGTTAATGAAGTTCAATTAACAGCCAGTGTTCGGAAAAAAATACTGTTTGAACTGTATATTTATTGAAAACGGATACTAAGAAGTTAAATTAGTAGTCCTTCAATAGTAAACAAGAGTGTGTTTGACGTTTGTGTGTGTTGCATTCTTTGTGGTGGATAGTTGGGGCAGAACAGATTGGTCGGTAATTTTCAACTAGGCTGGGGTCTCCCTTTTTGAAGATTGGGAGGACCGTGGCTAGTGACCATAGGTTGGGCAAGGAGCTGGTTCTGAAAGATACAGTACCTCATAGATTGTGCTTAGAGGTTCGGCTATGGCAGTGAAAAGCTTTTTCAAGAAGTAGGCACATAACCCATCAGGGCCAATAGATAGAGATGGTTTTAGGTTGCGTAGTGCCCTTTCAACGTTATCTTCTGTAAAATCAATATGTAGCAGATTGTTGCAATTACTTGTTGTGCGACTAGGAAATGTGGGGCATGAGCCATTGCTGTTGACAAAGACTGAACTGAAGAACGAGTTGAAGAGGTTGGCCTTAAGGTTTCATCATTACAGTCTTTCCAGTTAGGCCCTTTTAGGGGTGGGATAGTTTTCGGGTCTTTAAGTTTAGCGTTTACGAAATTATAGAAGGCTCGGGTGGATTTAGTGTGTAACAGCTCTTCCTCTTGTTTGCAGTAGTAATTGATGCATATCTGGTGGCATAAGGTTTTGTAGTGGCTTTTAAAGTTAGCTACGTAGCCAGTTTTGTTTTTTCACCAAAGAGATTTTTTTGGGGGGGATTGGAGCTTCCTTATTGTTATAGGTAATTTGTTTTTTTCTGGCTTTGGGGGTTACTATTGGTACATATAGATTAATGGCT
>QLTV01004097.1:1829458-1867226 GCA_003457575.1 Thermophis baileyi
TGGTGGAAAGTGAAATAAATAAAAACAACCAATATTTGGTCATCCATATATTGACAGCAGCAAGGATTATCTATGCCCAAATGTGGAGAAAAGATGCAGTCCCATCCAATATAATGATAATAAATAAGATCATGGAATGTGCGGAAATGAATAGGCTCACTATGAGAAAAAAGGATAAGGAAGAAACGGCTTTCTATGGAATTTGGGATAAATTTTATGACTGGTTAAAGGGAAAAAATAAAATAAAATAGAGGTATGTTTGTTCATTTTTTATTTATGTAAGTACAAAATGTTACACGAGTTTTGAGTGCACATAGACAACTGAAATAGTGATACTGATATATTGATAAATTGACATTAACTTACGAGAAATATATAATATGCACATAAGATGTATGTAATATCTAAGATACGTTAGGCTGCTTTATGAAATTGGAATTTGTCTTGTGATTTGTGGTGTTAGGTTTGTGTTTTTCTTTTTGTTGTTGTTTGTTTGTAGTTTTGTTTGTGCATTTCTGTATATATGTGATTATGTACATATGTATATACACATTATATGTTTGTTCCTTTTTTAATACTTTTCAATAAAAATTTAAAAAAAAAAAATAAGCCCAAAATTTGAAGTGTTGTGGAATAAGGTAATCTGTTGCAAGTGGAGGAGTGGAGGACTCTTCTCGTGAAATAGTTTTGGACTCTCTCAATTGTATTAATGTCCGATATGCAGTGCGAGTTCCAGACAGGTGAGCTGTATTCGAGAATTGGTCTAGCTAACGTTTTGTATGCTCTAGTTAGCAGTGTAATGTTGCCAGAGAAGAAGCTATGCAGGATTAAGTTGACTACTCTTAGTGTCTTTTTGGCAATGTTGTTACAGTGGGCTTTGGCACTTAGATCATTAGATATGAGTACTCCAAGATCCTTGACAGAATGAGGGTCGTCTACAAGGTCGTGGTGTTTAGGGACAGTTTGCAGACGATGGTCTCAGGAAGAGCAAGCTCCTGTATAACTTGAATCTTTTTCAGATCTAGGGACTTTTTATAGAAGATAGCAACACCACCCCCTCTTTGGATTTCACAGTCGGACCAGTAAAAATGATAGTCACTTACTGTGGTAATGGAGTCTGGGAAGGATACATTCAACCACATCTCGCAGACAAATATAAGGTTGAATAGAGCCGTATTTAGTAAGAGGAGGAATTCAGGCATTTTGTTTGCTATGCTTCTTGCATTAAGTAGCTTGCATTTAAGGTCTGTAGTGGTGGATCTGGAGGAAGTTGGGGGCGTGCATGCCTAGTTTAGGTTGTTGGGGGGGTTATTGGGATGTGGGCCATTGGTCTTGCGTTTGATACAGTCAGCACAGTAGTTGATGTACAGGTCAGTATCTCCTTGGTCCTGGCATCTTTTGAGCTCTGAGCAGAGCTCGCGGGCACGGGCACATTGTAGTATAGATAGGTCAGGCCGTGAACCAAGTTTCTTATGGTTAATGCAGCTTTTGGTGAGTGAGTTTATTATGTAGATGAATTTGCATTTGCTGAACTCACTCTTGCAAATGACTCTGCAGAAGTGTGGGGCCACCGAGCCGTCGCTGTTCTTGAACTCAGGGCCATTGTGGGAAATGATTTAGTTGGAAGAGATGGTTGATGCCTGAAAGCTGCTGCTGATGTTGCGAACCTTTGTGATGTCATCAGATTCATTGGTGTCCTCAAGACCAAATAAGATAGTGTTGGGACACTTCTGTTCACATTCAATGGCATCTTTGACAAGGATGGAGATGTTACTTGCAGGGTTGGTGGTTACCTGTGGTTGTGGTTGTTGGGTTGGGATAGGATTTTGAGATGTTGGATCTTCGCTTTTCTGTGTTATATCTTTTTTTTTCCAAGGGATGCTAAACGTACTTCTATGGTGTCGACCCCTTCAAGTAGGACAATAAATTTGTCCAGTCTGGGTCTGCATGATGGGCAGAAAAGTGGAAATGCCGACTGGGAGGTGTTAAGTGAGGCTGCTTGTAGGAACTGGGCTATGCTTTTGGTTATCCTCAAGCACTTGTGGTGAGCATACATGTCGCATAGGGAGCACTTCATGGTACTCTCATCCTCCTTGAAAGATTCTGTACAGATGAAGCATGTGCAGGAGTCATGTGGGTCATCAGTAGAGATCTCTTTCTTTTTGGGAGGGGTTTGGCAGTGGAGTGTTTGCCTGGCATGGTAGGTTTGCTGTGGAGGTACTGGTGCAGTTGGTGAGGAAGAATTTTTTTTAATTATTTATAACTGTGTAGCTGAACACCTCTTATTTGCTGGAATCCACTGTTATATTAATTATCAATGTCTAACTAATCAATTAGCCAATTAATCAACCAATCAATTAATTAATCAATTAATTAGTTACATTAATCAATCAATTAATGAGAGGGCTTGGTAGTAGATGAATTCAGTCTGTTAGTGTCGAATATGCCCTCCTGGATGTTAATCTCAGGCCAGAACTTGGAAATAACCCAGAGAAGGATAGGAGGACATCAGTGTAGTAAGCGATCTCAAAAATAAACTTTTGGCTGTATACATTTAGCAAAAGCTCGCTTCCTCAATTGGATTTAGGCAAGTAATAAGCGTAGTTGCTCGCTCTTGCCTTTTGTGCTGGCTTTGGGGATTCGCCGTTATAGCATGGCCACCTCAAGCAGCTTCTATTTTTAAGGATCTTCTATTTTTAAGAGAACAAATCAAAATTACAAAATTTCAGTGAATGTTCTAATGTTGACATACAGTAGTTACATCCCAAAGATATATAGAATACTTTAATATTCTGTCAACAATAATATGGAGCTCATAAACGCTGATGGTTCAAGATTAATGTTCTTCATAATTTTTAAACTAGCTGTTTTATTTTAGATTTATTTGCAACAGGATACTGAAGTGAAGAAAGAAATCTATCACAACATCGACACTATACTCAAATCATACAGATAAATTTCAGATAGGATATTCTGATTCCTGTATTACTGTACAGGTTCAGCTTTCTGGATTTCAGTGATGCAGAATAAATTCTAGGTTTGACATTTATTTATACTGCTTCTTAGGTAGTGGTTACAGCTGCTTCTGTTTGCATACAGTTATTTCTCATCTGTATTATTGCTACAAATACTTTCACCAATGAACCTTTACAAATTTCATGCTTAAAGACCCAGAGAAACATTTACAACAGGTCTAATTTCAGCTGCAAATAAACATCAATTAGAAATTAGCCCTGCATGTTGACAAGAATGTTCATCTTATCCAGCAACTCACTTAAAATAATAGGACTACTCATGCTTAAAATGTGTAAGTGTTTTTCTGGCAACGGCTAAATTATAGCAAATGCTATAGGCACCTTATATAATGGAAAGGCTCAAAAGCACTTTCCCTTTATAGTATTACCTCAGGCAAGCTTTATGTTACTCTAAAAAATTACATCATTTAAAGAAGTTCTGAAATAGGAGATTATATAGTAACCGCCTGCCAGCAGATTTCAGCCTACTAAAAAATCTAGCTGAAGTCCAACTACTTGCCATAATAGCATCCTTATAGCTGGCGATGAGATAAATAACTCCGCTTAGAAACTAGAACCCTTTCCGTCTCTAATTGAAAGTGACCTTATTTATAGCCATAATAAACCTAGAAGCTTGTCTTCTGATGCAGCTCTGGTGACTTGGAGGAGAAAATATATAGGATGCTGTTACAACTGAAGAATAGCACCTTGAACCAAAGTGATGACAATTGTGTGTTTAAACTATGAAAGTGCATGATTTGGTATAGATCTTTTTTTCTTAATTTCATCAGGACTACTGAGGGTGATAATGCTTCCCCTTTGGTAAACAAGTTTTGCTTTTGACTGCAATAGGGAGATTTTTTAAAAAAAGCTATATCTTTTTAATATTTTGACAAAAATTGCATTCTTTTTCAAAATGGAGGAGAGAGTGGAGGTTGTGTGGTGCAGGATCTTTGTAGATGGTTTTTTTATAGGTTGCAGGTGGTGAGACATATGTTGGTTTATTTGGATTTCTGGAGCCTACCTTTTTGGGGCATCTTAGTGATGAGCTAGAGTGTTAAGAATTGGATCCTGGGCTGAATCAGCTGGACTGTGGGCAGAGGTGGGCTTCACATACTGTCACAACCAGTTCGCCCAGCACCAGAAATGTGAGTGCACCATCCGTGCATACGTACAGCATCACAAAACACGGCAACTTGCTCTCGCGCGCCGTCCATACATGTGTGTGATGTCAAACAACATGGCAATTTGCTCATGCACGCCGTCCACATGTGTGTGGTGCAGGGGTGGGTTCTAACTTACCTCGCTGCTGGTTCGCTTCCTCCCGCGCCGCGTGGCTGCGCCGCATGCACAGTGCCAAAAAATCCAAAAAAAATTCCCCCCCCAAAAAAGCCAAAAGCAAGATGGTGACACATGTGCAGTGCCAGAAACTCAGCTTCTGCGCATGTGCAGAAGAAAAAAAAAAACAGAAAAAAATTCCCCCAACCCCCCCCCAGAAAAAAAAAAAAGAGATGGCGGCGAAGATGGCGACGCATGCGCAGTGCCGGAAACTCAGCTTGTGTGCATGCGCAGAAGAAGAAAAAAAAACCGGAAAAAAATCCCCCCCCCCAAAAAAATATGGCAGCACCCACGGACTGGCACTGACAGAACCGGTTCTGTGATGTCATTGTGACATCACCAGCGGGTCACTACCGGTTCAGGTGAACCGGTGCGAACCGGGAGGAACCCACCTCTGGTTTGCAGCAATATTATCTTAAAGCAGTCTGGAATTCAAGATCTCCTCTTTCGTTACACGTTTGGGCAAACCGGTCTGAACTGAGAGGAACCCACCTATGGTGCGGCGTCACAAAACACAGCGATATAGTACGGGATTGCACCCGGGCGGGTGGGTGGTGGGCCCATCCGCAGATCGCTACTACTGATTTGCCCAAACCGGTCCAAACCGGCTGAATCCCACCTCTGACTGTGGGGCTTGAATTCCCTTCTAGGACATTGGCTATGAGGAGAGAAAGCCACACTTGTTCTTATTCCTGTAAATTACCATCATCAGTGGCTGGGCTGAGATTATTCTTGTGGACTGTGACAGCTGGTGTTTTATTGTTTGATGGTGGTGAAGCACCCAGTGGATGGACAAACAGTGAGAGAGATGCAAGGCTGGAAGCCTTGACAGCGATAGTGATCCTTGTAAGAGTGTCTTTCCTGACCCTGGTGGCTGGAGTTTACAAGATTGCACTGGGTGCAGTAGCAACAGCGCTCATTTGTTTGGTGCCAATGGTGTGCAGTTACACACAGCAAATGTTAACTTTCTGGTGGTGCCTTTAGTGGATTTCATAGAGGACTGCTACCACAGTGCTCTCTATGGTTACTTCAATGCGGGTGGGGGGAGGCTTGCCAGGACTTTAAAAATGGGTTTGCTTTTCATTGTGGAAAGGATTACAAGTCAGGATGGCTGAACAAAAAAAGTTTAGCAACAGTGGAAGACTTGTGCCTAGAAACTGCTGCAAAACCCTGCTGCAAGAATGAGAAGTCCTACTCTTGGCCCTTGTTATGTGGAGTGCTGCAGGGTTAGGTACTGTCTCCATTCCTGTTTTAACATCCACATGAATTGCTGGGTGAGATCATATACATTGCCATGGGGTGATGTCACATCAGTATGCTGATGACACCCAGTTGTACATCTCCACCTAGTGAGTTAAGTGGTGCCATTCATATCCTTTCTCAGTGCATGGAAGCTGTAGGGGTTCAACTAAACCCTCATAAGACTGAGTGACTTTAGACTCTTCTGATGGGCATTTATCATATTTGGTCCTAGATGTGGTTGCACTGCCTCAAACAGACCCAGTGAAACAATTTAAGCATTCTTCTAGTCTCAAAGAGCAGATGGCAGTTGTAGCCCTAAAGGCCTTTGTACAGCTTCAAGTTGTGCACAGTTGTGCCCATTTCTAAATCAGGAGGTTCTACTAAAAATCATTCATAATCTACCCACCTTCCAGATTGACTACTATAATATGCCCTATATAGGGCTGACCTTAAAGGGTATTGGAAGCTTCATCTGGTGCAAAATGAATCAATGCAGGCAATTATGCATGTTTCAAGAACTTTACATTTGTATCTTTGCTTCATGAGCTGGATTGGTTACGGGTTTGTTTCCAGAACCAATTTAAGCTGCTGGTTATGACCTTTAAAGTATGTGATCAGATTGTTTGGGGACCATCTCTCCCCAATGACTTCTACCCATCCCATCAAGTTTGTTAGGAGAGGTATGTCAGGAGAGGTGTGTTGAGGGTCTGGTAAATCTTTAACTGATGTGTCCTATGAAGAAAGCCTTTTCTGCCATAGCCACCTGTAGAACATTATCTCCCCCTCCCCCCAAGATAAGGCTGTTATCTTCCTGGAAGATAACAAACATGTCTCTCAATGAGCTTGGGGATCCCATGATGAGTGGAGCCTGTTAGATGGTTATATGATTATTAACTGATGCATTCTCTGTAGGCTAGCTGCCTTTCCCACCCCCCCTTTGTTTTTATTTTTAATTTAAATTTAAATTGTGGTTTTATTTTTATGTATTTTGCTTTTATGCATTTTGTTTTATTATGTATGCCACCCAGAGTTATTATATGAGACAGTGTAGGAGATGACCAGACTGAGCCCGAGGGAGAGGTCAAGCACGTCATTAGTCTCAAGTCCCTTAGTGCCCACAAGCGGTCTAAGTCCAGCCCACCTTGAATTCCACCAATTTGCTTTGACTGTTAGTAGTTCAGATTCTTGTACAGAGTTATGAATAGAATAGAATAGAATAGAATAGAATAGAATAGAATAGAATAGAATAGAATAGAATAGAATAGAATAGAATTCTTTATTGGCCAAGTGTGATTGGACACACAAGGAATTTATCTTTGGTGCATATGCTCTCAGTGTACATAAAAAGACAAGATACATTCATCAAGAATCATGAGATACAACACCTAATGATTGTCATAGGGTACAAATAAGCAATCAGGAAACAATCAATCTTAATATAAATCGTAAGGATACAAGCAACAAGTTACAGTCATACAGTCATAAGTGGGAGGAGATGGTGATAGGAACGATGAGAAGACTAATAGTAATAGTTATGAAGCCTTAGTGAATAGTTAGACAGTGGTGAGGGAATTACCGTATTTGTTTAGCAGAGTGATGGCATTCGGGGGAAAACTGTTCTTGTGTCTAGTTGTTCTGGTGTGCAGTAGTTATTAGTTATTAGCAAGCAATAAACTTGCACTGATTTGAACTGATTTGATTTCTTCTGCCTGACAGATGGGCTATTATACAAATATGTTCAATAAATAAGTATAGATAAATAAATATAGAAACACTAGTTTCTTGTAAGTTAATGAAGCCTGGCTAATATCAGACAAAGAGATGCATTGGTGTGGGCATTTCAAGCACCGCAATGTCTTTTTAGGGTCTGAAGAATGTTTATCTGAAAACAGAACGTACGTATTACAGGATGTCCCTAAGTAAAATCTTTGATATGTTTCAGATACAAAGACATAAGAATTTATATAAAGGGAATCCTAAAATTCAGAATCTGGGGGAGAAAGCATTTGCACCTTCCCTCCCCTGCAAGTTTTTTATTGCAATGATGAACCTAAAGAAACAATCTGCAAACTCTCTAACAGACTAGACAGAGTGACAAATTAATGTCTCGAGGCTTTGTTTTTGTATTCTGTTCAGTCAATACTTCTGAAAAGTCCTTCTAAAACACTTGAAAGCCACATTCTTTATAGACTGATATAGCTTTGAAGTTTTGAGAAACTTCAGTTTAATTCAGACCATATTGCTTTGCCCTGGACATAGCTATTAAAAATAATCCACAATGATTTGGAATTTATCCAAAATGAATTTCTATTATTTTATAGGCTGTATGCCTATAAAATTACTTACTCTTACTAAAATCTTACATACGTACAGAACTTACTCTGTATGCCTTTAAAAAAAAGATAAGCAAATGGCTGACAGTACCCTAAGGGCTTGGATGATATCCAAGGTGTGAGAAATACAAATAGTCTTTATGAGAAAGAATCACTTAAAATAGCTCAGTGATAACTAAGCATGTGCAAGAAGGAATGTGTGTGCTAACTGGCTATTGAAATGGGGAATAAAAAATCTTAGAAAACTGAATGGAACGTCTTGGTAATCCTATGGATGGGCTGGTCAAAGCCAGCATTCTACATTTAGATGAGTCAAATTAGTTGCCAAAATCAAATACAGAAGAGAGGTTGATTTTCAAATAGTGCTTTTTTTTCCATGGTGTCTCTCCAGCTAGCTAAGCTCAACAAGACGATAAACACAAGGTACTACTTAGAAAATGCAAAAGTTATTGACAGTGAGAGAACTGGCTTTATCTGGAGGAATTCCTTTTAATGTGCAATCAGTAATCACTGTGGGACAGCCTATGTTATAGAGAAACCATCATCATTAAAAAGGCAAGACTATCCACCTCATATATCAAATTCATCTTATTTTCATAAGATACGCTCAGTGTTCATAGGATTGGCAGATGACTCAGGAAATGCAATCTTATTTCAAGAGTTGTTCCTACAGTGTGCTTATATATTGACAGGCTAATTATTGGGTACTGACAAGCTAATATTCACACAATTAAAGCTTGCTGATTTCTGTAAGAGGGTGAATACGGATTACAGATAAAAAGGGCGTTAGTTTCAAGTGTCTTTTATCTGGTGCTCTGAATTTCAAGAAAAAAAGGACAAGGCTGATTTACTTAACATTAGCCCTAGAATTGCTAGGGGATCATAGACAACACCATCTAGTATTCAATTAAAATATAAGCTCAAAAGTGGTCCTAAATGCATCATTCACATTAAAGGAAAGGTAATAACAATGAAAAATTTTCATCAGTGTTCAGTCTCAAGAGTTCATTTGTCATAGGTTAGTTTTCAGTTCAGCTCAGTCTGGCTTCTTCTTCTGTAGCTACTATAAAAGCAGCATAAGATATTGGATACAAATCATTTCTGAATACTATAAGACAGGGGTGTCAAACTGGTAGCCCGCGGGCCGGATGCGTCATGTGCAGGCCCCGCCAACCCCAGCTCCGTGAAGGGAAAAAACATCATGATACGTCATATGACGGCAATGTGACACAGCGAGTTTGACACCCGTGCTATAAAATATACTTCTCCAGTTTCACTTTTTATGAATTACCCTAAACTTTGATAGAAAATCTTTTTCTTCTCCTGATTTAGACATTAGGAGCTATTTTTGATGTGGGGCACTGCTGCCATCTTTGCTTTCCCTAATGGAGACCTTGAGTTGCCCATCCAAAATTCATCTCCAGGTTTCACCTCTCCCAAGCTGTTTTGCATTCCATACATATAAGGCAGGGGTGAGTTCCACTTACCTTCCCCACCGGTTTGCATCACGACATTTTGCGTGCGCGTGTTTGCTCCACTCGCGTGCGCGCGTTCCCTCGTGCAATTTTGCTTCCGCACATGCTCAGTAGCTGCAATCAGCCCGAAACACAGCTGAGGAGCTGATAAGCTGTGCTTCGGGCGAAGGAATAAAGGTCAGTATAAACCCAGGGGCCGGAGGAGGGCCCTTTTTCAAGCAGCAGAACAGTAAAAAATTCACAAAAAAATCCCAAAAAAAGATGGCAGTGCCCATGGACCCGCACTGGATGATCCACTTCAGTGACATCACCAGCGGGTAGCTAACAGTTCAGGCGATCCAGTCCGAACCGGGAGGAACCCACCCCTGATCTAAGGTTTATTTTTTGCTTCAATTTGTTTTTAATTACTAAGATAAAAAGCAATCTAGTGACATAATTCTGTTAAAACACAGTCAGAAAGGAGAACGTTTAAATTTTTCCATATTCCTTTTCCTTTTCATTACTTTTCACCCATTGTCAGGGTTCCAAATAGCATCTGGAATTAAATCAGAGTCCGAGGCAAAGCATTCCTCAAAGTTCCAATTTATTAACAGAGCCATGTCAGCACGGCTGGGAGAAATCCCGAATCTGAAGCCTTCGGGGTTTCTCCACCCAGTTGAAAGTTCAAGCCCCTGTCCCCACATCCCCAAGTTCATCACATGAACCAATCTTCATTGCTTCATCCTCTGTGTTGTGACCCAGCGCGGCAAACCCCCAGAAAGCGACACACACACACTGTTATTTAAACAAAAAGGCTTTAATACTAATAACTGCTTAGTATTAAAGGGAATACTAATTCTTTGCCAAAGTGTTTGTTTTCAAGCACAGAACACTTTGGCCGGGATTCCAAATGTGAAAGAGACAAGCAGGTCAATTAGTCCGTCAAATAATCATTACTTGCTGAAGCTGGCCAAGAGCCCGGATTGGAGTCAATCCAACTGATAGGGACGAGGTTCAGAAGGCAGCCAAGATGAATACAAACAAAATTGTCTTCAGCAAAAGTGTGTGGTGTGATCCACCCTTATATAGTCTTAGGGTGTGGCCCCTCTGCCGGCAAGATTACTTTCAAGGAGACCTCCTTCTACACAGCCACTCTTGCCGGCTAGCTGCCCTGCGTGCTCTGATCCATGAGCAGCTGCACGGGACGGGGGCAAGCCACAACACTCTGGTAGCTTGGTTGGAACTCCACCTTCTTCCGTGCAGGTGTAGGACAAAGGATGACCTTGACAATCTAGAAGGAATTTGTCGTGGCCACATGCAGACATCCCTCATGCAACTGCCCCTCCCAAATTCCCATAGCAAAGAATACATTTTAAACTAGCATAAAGTGTGGCAGGCCAAAGATCCAAAGAAAATGGCTTCGGCCTGACACCCATTTTAATGATCTGAAATTATAAATCTGCTTCTTCCAGGTTTCTGTGATTTTTCACAATACTTCTGCTTATTTGTTTTCCTTTGGGAAATAGTAGTGATGAAAATAGCAGTAGCAGCAGCAGCAGGAGTGCTAATAAATAGTTATAATCTCGTAGAACCCCCCATTCAAAAGAGACAACAAAAATCTATGAAAGAAACAAAAAGACCAAATCACAGAATCTCCAATAGCCAACACCCAGATAAGCAGGGATTAACAACAGACAAACAATCAAGCAGAAAACAATACTCCAGTCATGGAACTACAAGGAGGAAACCACACTTCCCACCAACACTGGCAGGGCAAGCTCTGTATATAAACAGGGAGCAAACCTACACTCACTAGTACTGATGATGTTACCTAGTCAATAATGAAATGATTGTAATCAAACAACCAAACTCAGAGAGCATCAAGGATGCCACAGTTCAACCCCAAACGGCATGCATTCTCTTCTATCAGAGTCATAGTTTTAACAGTAATTAGTTTCATCACAATGGAAAGGCAAACTGTGGAAGCCAGTGGTGAGATTCAAAAAATTTTTACTACCGGTTCTGTGGGTGTAGCTTGGTGGGCGTGGTGTGGCATGGCTTGGTGGGTGTGGCTTGGTGGGCGTAGCAGGGGAAAGATACTGTAAAATCTCCATTCCCACCCCATTCCAGGGGAAGGTTACTGCAAAATCCCCATTTCCTCCATTTTGAGTCATAGTTTTAACAGTAATTGGTTTCATCACAATGGAAAGGCAACCTATGGAAGAAAAAAATGTGGAAGCCAATGGTGGGATTCAAATTTTTTTACTACCGGTTCTGTGGGTGTGGCTTGGTGGGTGTGGTGTGGTGTGGTGTGGCATGGCTTGGTGAGCATGGCTTGGTGGGCATAGCAGGGGAAGGATACTGTAAAATCTCCATTTCCACCCCACTCCAGGGGAAGGATACTGTAAAATCTCCATTCCCTCCCCACTCCAGGGAAAGGTTACTGCAAAATCCCCATTTTCTCCCGATCAGCTGGGACTCGGGAGGCAGAGAATAGATGGGGGCGGGTCCAATCAGAGGTGGTATTTACCAGTTCTCCGAACTACTCAAAATTTCCACTACCGGTTCTCTCAGAACCTGCTGAATACCACCGCTGGTGGAAGCCAAAATCCACCAAAATTGAACCCAGGACCTCAATAAACTCTGAATAAAAGCCAAGATGTCTGGAGCCATTCTGCATAAAATAAAATCAGCTTAAAGAACAATTTGAGAGACTACTGGTAAGCAGATGGCCTCTTCTATTATGAACCAGCTGGATCTTTTTGACAAGGTTTGGGAATTCATCCTTTTATAAAAGCAGGAGCAGTGAGACACAAATAGGCCATGACAAAAAAAAATCATGACATGTTAATGATACAATTGAAACATGATAAGATTCAGAGTTCCTTGAAACTGAATGTTGTAGACAAGGGAGCTCTTTGGTCATTTCCCCTCAAGGGATATTCAGCATCTTCAAGAGACATACAATCATCATTTTGCCAAAATATCAGTAAAGTTTTATCACTTCAGTGATGGTAGTATAAGAAACCGGTGGGAAAACTGGGAAAGTATTCCACACCACCCATTCATTTATACAGTACAGGAGAAATGCTAGTGATGAAACGTGAGACATTCTGCATGTAATAGCTTTATTTTTTATGGACTTTTATCTATTTTATAATTTTATAAATTTGATTGCAAATCATAAAATATATTTCAAAAAATATTTTTTTTAAAAAAGCCAACAAAAAGATAAAATACCAATGACCATCCTACAATGATAAACAGGTACACACAATGGACAATAAAGCACGGCCAAGTTCTGCTTATTAAGAAATGTGTGACTAAAATGCCAGATTTTCCCTGGCACTGTAAAGCAAACGATCTTGGCAGCATTAGAATGCCTCAAAAGAGAAGACTCTGACTTAAATTCTAGGATAATAGTCTTGCAGCTGTAGAGAAATGAGGAGCAATTCTTCCTTAATGTTTGGGCAGTTATGAGTACATACTTGGAGAAGCATCACCTCAAGTAAAGGGGTTTTAAAGGCTTTCGTGAAATACGGTAGATCTTATCAACTCTTTCTGCCAGCTCAACTACATCATTTTCCTTGGCATTATTAATAAACAAAGAAGAAAGCTAGCCAGGTTTTGCTAATGAAAGAGTGAGCTACCTATCTGCAGGAGATGACTGCAGTGGGAGGGGACAGTAATGCAAATCATGCAATCCTTTAGCTGAGGCAGAATTTTTTGTGGTTTACTTCATCAATTGGGAGGTTTCTTTTTTTTTTAAAGTGTTTCAACCTAGTTTAAAATATAAAGTGTGATTTACCTTTTTATCCTCTCAAAATCACAGGAAACTGCATCATTAGAAAAAATAACATAAAATATTATATTGGGGAAAAGTATTACGGTAATTTATTTTTTTCTAACATGCATTTCTGTGTATGACCCACGATGCATGTATTAGATAAAATATTCATAAACATTATAATAACTGTTTATGTGGACATTTGTGAAATTTGTACATTAAGATGGAAATGAATAAAATGAATTTTAAAGTGAGAAAATGAGAATCTGAGTCCAAAGTTCATCCATCTTTATATATTTCTCGATACTAATGCATTAATTCTAATACTAGGTACGCTACTTCTAAGATAAATGAAAATTCCATGTATTTTTTTCCCATAAATTGGAGAATTTTGTAGAGTTTTTGGAGAAATGTTTTTGACATTTCTACAATGTATCTTTCTTTAAGTATCTGTTATAAGCCTAAAAGCGGGAAATCTGCCAGTTGTACATTATGCTTACTTAAGCAAAAATATACCATTTTTGTAAATTGTCTTCCCAATAATCTGTGATAATTCAGCAACTGTTGCTCAATAATGGATCACATTTTCTTATATAAGTGGAGCTTTCTATTTAGTATTAGAGCAAGAGTGCCAAAATAGAGCTTCTGGTGGTAACTGGATGAGTAGGAACTGATATTTGATGACAGAACTTCATCCATGCTGGTAGACTTCAACATGTGAGAGAATAATTTACCTGCTTTTAGGGTTGCTTCTCTTCCCAAAAGGTTCTACAGCAGTGATGGCGAACCTTTTTTGGTTCGCGTGCCAAAAGGGGGTGTGTGAGCACGCTAGCGTGCGCGCACGTGCCCACACCCATTCCCTCCCCCCACGCATACGCACAACCCCCCCGCACTGTCCCCTGCACATGCGCACAACCCCTCCCCCACCCCCAACGCATGCGCAAAGGCCTCACTGAAGCCTGGGACGGTGAAAAACGGGCAAACCGGAAGTTCGGAAAAACACACTTCCGGTTTACCCGTTGGGCTGTTGTTCGCACTCCGGGACTTCAGGAAGCTTCCCTGAAGCCTCCGGAGGGCAAAACGGCCTTCCCCAATGCTGAAAATCAGCTGGCCAGCACACGCATGCGTGCTGGAGCTGACATAGGGCAACGCCTCACGTGCCCTCTGATATGGCTCTGCGTGCCACCTGTGGCACGCGTGCCATAGGTTCGCCATCACTGTTCTACTGAGAGCTTTTCCATAAATTCTTGATCACTCACTTCCTCTATAAATAATAGTAAAACATGAATTTCAGAAATGTGAGACTGAAGGAGAAGAATTATTACTTTGTTTCCACTTTCTGTTTCTCCTTACAAAATTTTATTTTACCTGTTCCACTGTACTCCAATTCAAGTCAATCTTTGCTTTCCTTATGAAGAAACTTACAATAGGTTTTATTTTTTCATCTTAAAGTGCTTATACCAGGTCTTTTTGCAAAATAACTCCATGGAAGAAACTCATACAGAGACTGCAATTATTGTCACCGCCAGCTTGAATAGCATTGGATTAATAGCAGTGCTGCTGACTGACTTTAAGTTACCTCAGTGCAGTCAGGTGAATACAGATTGATTTTCTTAGAGAAAGAATTCTTAATTTAATGGGCTGGCATAAAAGGAACTAAGTATGACAACTGAGGCACACTAATCCCTTAAATGACTAACAACATGTGAGTCATGTTTCCCACATGATGTAGATTATTGTTTTCCCACAAAAATAGATGGAAATTCATCCAGTGTGGTTAACTTTATCATCAATCTTCTAGAAAAAAATATATCAAGCAAGCAAATAAGAATAATAACTAGGAGTCAGTGGAAACAAGGGAAAGTTCCAGGACATTTTAGCCATTAGTATATACTTTGCTAACCTAAGTGCCTGGCGTCAGAAAGTGAAATGGAAGATATGAATTTAAATTACAGATTCTGATTGTTGTGGTGTGGGAGGAAACTATTAGTAAGACATATTGTATACCATTTACTCAGAGAGAAGGTAACTTTCCCTTCACTAAAAGTGTGCAGTTGGAAGCTAGAGACACATCTATAATGAATACTTTAATTTTGATCCCACACTCAAGAGTTTGACTCAATGGCGGAAATGATCCTTCCAACTTTAGCATTTTATGACCACTACATGGAAATAATGGTCAATCAAACACATTTGGATACTCTATGAGCAGGACATGAGAGAAATCCTTAATGTAATTTTCTTCTTCAGTGACCAATATCATTTCAACATGGAAGATTCCGTTAAGTCCATAGCCAATAGCTGGTGCTGGACCAATGCTACATTAATTTGTACTGTGTCCTTTACACGCTTTATCTTGGCATTGTATCACGTGGGAGTAAAACAGACCTCAATACTCACTCTGCTTATTCTTCAGACATTCAGATCTATGCACAGATCCATCTTGTGTGACAGTTATATTTTCTGGAACAGAAGTCTTTGCTTATGACCAGTCTCTCAGTCACCTCTCTCAGCTGTCACCTCTTATTTGAATTACTTTAGTGTATTGTATATGAGAATTGTCTTGAAAATGCAACTGGTCCCAAATACATCAGATGGAAGGCAATTTGCCCAAGTAACATTTCTGCTTTGAGGTCTGTTGACTTCAAATTCATTTCCAAGTACAATTCAGATTGCTGAATGACACTTTTAAAATGGTTTAGAATAGCACTTAGACTTATATACCGCTTTACAGTGCTTTACAGCCCTCTCTAAGCGGTTCACAGAGTCAGCATATTGCCCCCAACAATCTGGGTCCTCATTTTACCCACCTCGGAAGGATGGAAGGCTGAGTCAACCTTGAGCCGGTGAGATTTGAACCGCCGAACTGCAGCTAGCAGTCAGCTGAAGTAGCCTGCAGTACTGCACTCTAACCACTGCGCCACCTCGGCTCTCAGGTCTCGATATCTTCAAGCCATCTTCTTCAACTGGCTTCTGCCTGTCCTTTAAGAAAAGGAACAGGAGAGAGTCCCTATCTTAAAGGAATGTCATTTGATGAGGTCCTGGATCAGGCCTTCTCAAATAGTTCACCTTTTCTCTGGGACAGCATTCCCCTTGAGATAAGACAGGCCCCAATCTTGTTCTTTTTTTCTGACACTATTAATAGTCTGTTTCAGTAAGTCTTTGGATCAGGGGCGAAATGCTACTGGTTCGGCCTGGTCCGGGCGTACCGGTAGCGGCAGTGGCCGGTGGTTAGGAGAACCGGTAGCGGCAGCAGCACGAGGCTCCGCCCACCCTCCCAGACATTGCAATTTTCTTTTTTTTTAACCCTCTGCGCATGCACAAAGCATTCTGTGCATGCACAGAGGGTAAAAAAGCACACGCGCAAGCAGAGCACGTGTGAAAAAGCATGCGCACGCACTTCCAAACCGGTAGGGAAGGTAAGTAGATTTCACCGCTGCTTTGGATTCTAAAGGATGTTCTTGTATTTCTTGGGGAGTAGTAGTATTTGTAAGTTATGGCTGTTCCTGAACATTTGGAAATTTTACTGTAGCATAGTTTGTATTTTAGTTTATACCAGGGGTATCAAACTCACAGCCCGCGGGCCAGATGCGTCATGCACTGGCCACACCCACCTCCAGTTTAGCAAAGGGAAAAAAGTTGCAATACGTCACGTGACGACAACGTGATGCCGCCTGTTTGACATCCCTAGTTTATACTTTTATTAGAGTCCTGTTTTGAAGGGCTGGGAGCCAGCCAGAGTCAGACATAATTAAAGTGACATGTCTCATTTCCAGCTTGCTTTATCTCATTTTTTTCAGCCACCTGAAAAGTAGAACACTTAGAGGAATCCCTTCTATCTCAGGAGACCAGAAAAATGATAAAATTGGGAACTCCTAAAATAAGACAAAGGTGGGGGGAGTGAGAGAAGGACAATATTAAAAGAAAAGGTTTTGCTAGGTTTTGAACTAATGACCTTACATTCACAAGAGAGAAGTTACATCCCTTGTGTTAAGAAGGGTCCAAAAGATATTAGAAGGCATTACAATTTTTTAAAGCTACTTGTTGATGCCTGCATGTATGGGCATTTTGAATTGTGTGTGTGTGGTTCAGTTTCATTTTGTATATAAATACTTTATGTACATTAGAAAAGTATGTGTGTTTGTATTGATGTATGTATATGTACAACACATATGTGGAGAGAGAGAGAGAGAGAGACAGAGACAGAGACAGAGACAGACAGAGACAGAGAGACAGAGAGACAGAGACAGAAAGACAGAGAGACAGAGAGACAGAGAGAGAGACAGAGAGACAGAGAGACAGAGAGAGACCAAAGGCTAGAATTGGGAATCTAGATTAGTCTTAGGGCGCAGCTGCCTGTATGATCCTATTCTATACTAATGCTGGCTTTACTCTAAGGTGGCTTAAGAAATAGTTTTAGTATTGAGACACTTCCATAATGGCTTGTGAGACATTTGGTCTAGACAGCAAGCTCCCATCTCTCATTGGACAATTTGCCTGCTGCAGCTGGCACTTGCTTTCTGGAAAAGAAAGGCAGAATGAGAGATGGGAGCTTGCTGTCTAGACCAAATGTCTCACAAGCCATTATGGAAGTGTCTCAATACTAATAGTATTTCTTATTAGTATAGAGCAGTGTTGGCAAACCTTTTCAGCACCAAGTGCCGAAACGGGAGTGTGTGCGCGCACAGGGGAGCACCAGAAACCAGAAGAGCAGCTCCCTGGCATGCACGTGCGGGAGCGCCGGAATCCAGAAGAGCAGTTCCCCAGCGTGCATGTGTGCGCCAGGAAGCTGAGCTTCCAGTTTCTGGCATGCGCACCGGTCACCTGGTCTTCCAGTTTCTGGCACGCATACGTGCATGAAGACCAGCTGGCCAGCATGCATGTGCACGCCAGAAACTGGAAGCTCAGCTTCCCAGTGTGCGCATGCGCGCCAGGGAGCTGGTCTTCCAGTTTCCGGCGCTCCCGTGCGCGTGAAGACCAGCTGGCTGGCACGCATGTGTGCACCGGAACCCGGAAGAGCAACAGGTGATGGCTGGCATGCCTGGAGAGATTGGCTCTATTTGCCATTTCCGGCACGCGTGCCATAGGTTCGCCATCATGGGTATATAGTATAGAGTAAAGCCAGCATTAATATAGAGTAAAGCCAGCATTAGTATAGAATAGGATCGTAGAGGCAGCTGTGCCCTAAGGCTAATCTAGGTTCCTAATTCTAGCCTATCCTGTGTCCTCCCTTTTTAATCTGCCTAGTAACAGCTCAAAACAGAGAGAGGATTAGGCTTCATTAGGCTGCAGATTTCACTATTTCCCTTTACTAGGAAAAGGGACCCTGGAGATGGAAAGGCTAATAGAAAGTCTCCAGCATGTTTCCATTTGTTCATTAACTAAAGTCTGATAATAAAGGAAGTTATGTTTTCCTTGAGGTTCAGATCTCTGTTCATCATTCTCAGTTTCTATGGAGCATATATTTTTTTGTTTTCCAGCAGTTATGTATTTTTTATCTCTTTACCTCAGAAATGTTAATAGATGGAAGTCTACCATGTAGGAATTGGCTTGCTGGTGGGAACAAAAGAGAAAAGAACTAAACCTATCACCATGGAAGCCATAAAGTAACATTGGTTCTTGGTGCTACTTTTATTAAAAGGAAAATTTGGAATTTCTATAAAATGCAAGGAGTGAATGCCCTTAGAAGTATGCATTTTTTCCTTTATGAAAGGCAGCTGAAAGGGCAGTACAGCTTGCTTGTAGGAAGTCCTGAATAGGTCACAGAAGGTTGAATGATAGAACAGATTTAAGCTAGCATACACATTCTGGTATTTCTCAGTTTATTATAATTATTAATATCTCATGTTTCAGCACCCAAATTGGGTCAAGATACTTTACAAGTAACATAAACTAACTAACTAAAGGAAAAGTAATCAAGATAAACTCAAGCTTTTTTTCCCCCGAGAATCCTTCCTAGTAATGTCCAGAGAGTGAGAGTAAGCAGGACACATCCTTAAAGCAGGTGTCATGGCCCCATCGGAGCCTGACTCTGCGGAGGAGGATGAGCTGGAGCTGGAGCCGATGGAGGTCAAGGGGGAGGCCTTGTTGGCTTTGGAGGAATGTGGGGAGAAGCAGGACGAGGCAACCCCGGGTCCTTTGGGCTTGGGATGGCTTGCCAACAGGGAAGACCAGGGGCAGGATGACCAAAAGAGGGGGGAAGAGAGGGCAGGCAGTGGAGATGAGGAGCGATGGAGCTCAGGTGATGAGCAAGGACCACCCCCCTCCTGATCCCCAAGCACAGAGAGTGGAGAGGAGGCGGGAACAGCGCAGACCGACCCAACAACTCAGGAGGAGAGCAACCTGCCCCTCTTCACAAGACACACCTGGGGACTGAGACTTAAGGAGACACTGTGAGGAGGGGTGCTTGTTGGGAACTGTCACTACGTTCATTTTAATTTGTCAGCAGGACTCTTATTCTGAAATGACACCGTATACTGATATGAAGTTCTCATGTGATACCTGTACTGCGCATGTGTTAATCTTTCCTTTGTTCTCTTTGTTCTTCACCATGTAGACACAGACTTAGGTGTTCTTATTTTTGTTATGCAAATATATTATTTTTATTCTTTCCTGGACTCTGGTCTTATTCATGGGGATTGAGAGCAGGGAAACAAGATTCATTTCACCTCTAATTATTTTTATCTCCGCAACAGGAACAAGCCCTGAATTTGTAGAGTTTTGTGTGCCATTGCCAACGTCTGGAGTTTGCTGTGCAGTAACAAAAAATCGGGGGGGGGGGAGGGAAAAAAAGCCAAAAAAAAGTGCATGCACAGTGCCAGAAGTCAGCTTCTGCACATGCTCAGAAGGGGGGAAAAAATTAAAAAAATAAATAAATAAAAAGATGGCCCCCATGGATCGGCACCGACTGATCCAGTTCGGTGACATCATCGTGACATCACCAGCAGGCCGCTACCAGTTCAGGAGAACCGGTCCGAACCGGGAGGAACCCATCCCTGCTATAAATGCTCCCACCCGAGGTTGAGAACTTGGCAAACTTCTCTCTTCTAATTCTTCTCTGGGAAATTCAACACAAATAAATGAAAGGCCACTTCTTGGTTTCCAACAGAAAAATTAACTTGCTGCTAATATTTTGAATAGCTCAATAAAAAAAATACAAATGCTTAGTACCATTGGCACCAAATTCTTTTACACTGGGCCAGGAATAACATTGAAACAATCCTGAGTATGTGAATTTTCTTCTCATGCCCATAAAAGGGGCAGGCACGTGATGATAACATGTCTGCTTAGTCCCAGGGTTGTGTGTTCGGGCACACAAACCACACCCCGAGAGAACTTTAAATCTGGATTCTACCGCGACACTAGCAGAATTAAAGCCATTTTTTTCCAGTCATCTGGCTGATTCTCTTCCCCTTCAAGATCAACCCAAACAAACAGCTGGGATTGCAAAACCTAATATAATCATTCTGTTAATTCACAGTTTCTCTTTTGTGCTGATCTACCACGCTCAATCGTTTTTCTCTCCTTCTTCACGGTCTCAGTCTTTCCTTGTATTCCAGCCTTCTTTTTACTTAATATTTTAATTTCTTGCTTATTCCATTGTCATCTCATGGTCTTTTGATCCTTGTGACAGAGATCCATTCTCTCCTTCTATTGCACTTCTCTCTAGCTAAACATCTGCTGAGTGCTCGGCTTTTATCTCCTGCATCCTTCATAAACCCCTCCTGCTCTTCTTTTAAACTTTTGTTTTACATTTTGACTTGTACCTTTCTATATCTTTTCTCCAAAGCAAAACTCCTCCTGTGGTTAAAAAAAAAATTAAACTCCCTCTCTTTTTTCCAAACACGTCTTCTAATTTCTGCTGCCAATATTCTCCTAGCCAAAACCTCCCTCTTTGTAATCATGTGTGGGTGGTACTCCGTATGTATTGAAGTGCGTATTTAATACATACGGAATGTGTATGTACAGAGAACATAGAACATAAAATGCAAAATTCGGTGGTTAGCTAAACTCCAATCAACCGATTTATCCAAGATATCATCCCATATATTACATTTGCAAATTGTAATATTTTAAAGCATCCCTATGTTGAAGGTCTGCTTTGGGTTTTTACTTTGTCACAATAGGAGATGGAGAAAATAGGATATTTTTTAAAGGGAATCACATGGCATTAGAAAATGTATACTAAAGTTGCATATTTTCAGTACAAAATCCATTGAACTACTTAAAACTATATTCTGAATTAGCAATAGCAATAGCACTTAGACTTATATACCGCTTTACAGTGCTTTACAGCCCTCTCTAAGCGGTTCACAGAGTCAGTATATTGCCCCCAACAATCTGGGTCCTCATTTTACCCGCCTCGGAAGGATGGAAGGCTGAGTCAACTTTGAGCCAGTGAGATTTGAACTGCCGAACTGCAGCTAGCAGTCAGCTGAAGTAGCCTGCAGTACTGTCCTCTAACCACTGTGCCACCTCGGTTCTTTTAATTTAATTTTAATTTAATTTTAATTTAATTTTAATTAAAAATTATGTTTTTAGGATTTGGTTACAAGCTTGCTTAAATCAGTGATTCATTGTGTACCAATCTGATATGGGCCATTTACTAATGGTCAAATGACAGATAGTTAAATGATAGATCAGACTGAAACACAAGGGTTCTTGGGGAAACAAAACAGTACTGGAGCAAACTAGACAATTTAAATAGACAAAAAGAAAGGAGGGGCTATGATCAAAAATCAGTGGTAAATCCATGTTAGTTGGAGGTATGACAACGCTAGGAGCAGTCAAACATTTTAAAAAACCATTCCATGAGTTATAATTTGAGTCTTAAATTTAAGCAATATTTTGGAAGAAAAAACTAATTTAGATTTAAGCAAAAGTTAGAACTATTAGTAAAATTAATCAGAATTTTGTTTTACTATCTGCTAAAAAATAAGTTAAAACAATGTAGAATACTTTAAAACACAGTGCATTAAAAGGATAAGGAGGCTTTGGAATACATTAGAAACATCTCAAGGTAGTGGCAGAATGCTGGAATCACATTAGAAAGTATAAGATTTAAAATACTGTAAAATAAAAAAACATTCATGTCAGCCCCAGAGAAGACAATACATTTTTATTTTTTTCTCTTTTTAGCTAGCTAACAGAGCAAAAAAGAACTTGTTAGCTACTCCTGTTAGATATTCAGAACTAAAAGGGAGATTTTCCTTCAATGGCACAAGATTTTATTTTATTCCCTAAAGAGTTCTCTGATGCAAGTTCACCTTTTTGGGTCGTAAATAATATATGGAAACATATGGGAAAGCTGAATTTTTTTTTCTTGTGTACAGGAAATAAAAAAGTGTCCTGATAGATAAGACTGACTGTATACCAAAATGTAAGCACATAAATCCTTCAGAAAACATTAGCTTTTACAGATCTTGTAGGTGCCAAAGCCCAATGCCTACACACGTATAGCTCAATTAATTCTGAATTAAAACTCATCTTAAAATCTTGCATAATTGATTTGTAAAATGAGTCATAATATATGTATGTGGGGAACAAAAATAGTCAGGGGGAAGACAAGTGTGACTTGCCACCCGTTCCCCTCCCCCCCCCAACCATTTGAAGGTTTTGATTAAATCTAGACTACTTCTCTCTTTGTTGCCTACTTTTCTTACTTCTATCTTTCCTCCTTTCTTGTTTGTTCTGAACTAGATCCACATTGTTCCCTTATGGATGGATGTGTTAAGTAAAATGTGGAGACTTCCAAAATTGGTTTGAGGTGGTAGAAAATCTTAATTCTTAGATTATACCACTACAGCTTGTATTCTATATCAGAGACTGGGTTAATTGGTGATTTTCAATTTGGTATCTCTTAGTCTAAAATTTATACTATGTAGTTACACAGTTTTGGTGCTTCTTTAACTTTAACTTTAACTTTTATTTGCATTTCTATGCCGCCCAACTCCCTATTCTGCCAGTTGGCTTTTCATATGAATGAAATCATTTATTAGGGTTGTCCAGAATACATGGTTAAAAAATCAAGATGTGGCTAGGATAAAATGATCAAAACTCCACCTGATTTTTATGGACATCATGCATAAAAAACACATGGAGCTTCAATCACACGATCTTGGTTAATGATAGTGAAAACTGCAAAGAGGTTTAATAGTACCAAAAGATATGTGCTTGTACCCTTAAGATTCCAATAAAAGTGTCCCTTCAGGATGAAATGTGGAGAGCACAGCCAGGTACAAATAAAGAACTGAGTATCTAGGAAGTACAGTGCACGAGCTTGTACCAGCTCTTGTACCAGCTCTTGCACCAGCCTAGGACAACTTTGTGATGAATGTGTTCAATTATTATCATTAGGGACAGTAACCTTTTAGGTCTTTCTATACAATGAAATTCAAGCAGTTGCAGTCTTCTCTTATAGCAATGATTTCACAAAGTGTATTTCCAAAAAGGATTATAGAAATATATTATTGAGAAGCCAGAATGCAATGTAGATGCTAAATCCAAGCTACAATGTTTATATCGATTTCCCAAAGCTTTGTTACAAGTGAGATACTCTTCACGCACATTATCCATTCTCAGGAAAGATCAGCCAGCAAAATGTGTGGTGATAGTTCCTGGCAACAACATACTTTGTTCTCTTTTAAAATTTAGGCTGCTTGGGCAACCTTGGTTGGCCAAGGCTGGTTCAGAGTTACATGTTGACTTTTACTGGGTAAACCATTTTATATTCTATATATTCAATGACACTAATAATAAAATCTATTAATAGAATGCCTTGATCTGCAGCTTAGATGCTAGAGAATCTCACTGGACACTAATATAAAATTGCACTGAATCTGTGTCTGTACATTTTAGCCTCCTAGCCAATGTGAAATAAAAGTCTCCCTTTTGTGAGTAAGGCCCATCTCACAGAAATCAAGGAACACTGAAGTATTAAAATGGCTATTCACAAACCACTTTTGGATTATAACACTTGCCGAAGTTGTTTGCAATATGCTCTTTGTTCAAAGAAGTGGAAATAAAAGTTCCATGAATGCCAATCTAACAGTTCTTAAAGTAAAAGAAAAGGCTATAGAGCACAATATGTTGGTAATTATTTTTTGTTCTTTTTGTATATCCACAGAAGTGTCTGCCATATCTGGATGGTCTCATTAAAATGAAGAAAGTAACATTGTATCATTATAATGCAAGCTTCTCTCCTTTTGAACATGCATATGATGTAACAACATAGGTATAAAAGGGCAGAGGTTGTATCACACAAGTATAATGCTTTTCTCATTTGCCTTCCATCCCTGATTTCCCCCCATGGATGCCTTTGGAGCCATATGGTATAAAAATAGCAGGGGGAACTGCCCTATAAAAATGTTACTTCCAAACTTATCTCCAAGACTTTTAATTTAATAGAAGTGAAGAAGCAAATGTCTGAAAACAGTCATCTATACTATTCAATGCATCTTTGATGTGTTCACGTGTAACCACTTTAATGAGAGCATTGTTTATTTGGGTTTTAGAAAACGATGCCTTTGCCAATTAAAATTGCAGAAATGTCAGCCATTAATTAATCTCTCAGCAATAGCTTTGATACTGAGACAATTATCTGTTTAAAGGTGATCTCCTCCATTTAATCAGAACTGTTTCGTGGTGGGATGTCAACAGATGTCTCATCTCAGCTGTGGGGTCATGCCAGGAAAGTGAATTCAAAATGGCAAGAGACAAGGACAGTGATGAACATTAGTCCAGAGATCAGTAATCAAAGAAAACAAATCCTAGATAAGTCTATCTATTGATATCAGGATGCACAGGCCAAGACTCCATATCTGTAAAAGTCGAGTTCATCACTGCACAGTAGTAAATAGTTCTGTATCTGTCAAAGAGTTCCAACTCAGTGAAGACAAGGAGCTGAGCAGAAGTGTGCTAATGACAGTATTGAAACCTGTGGTACCTTGCTCAACAGTAGTAACTGTGAGAGGGACCTTGGAGTACTAGTGGACAACCATTTAAATATGAGCCAGCAGTGTGCAGCAGCTGCCAAAAAAGCCAACACAGTTCTAGGCTGCATTAACAGAGGGATAGAATCAAGATTACGTGAAGTGTTAATACCACTTTATAATGCCTTGGTAAGGCCACACTTGGAATACTGCATTCAGTTTTGGTCGCCACGATGCAAAAAGGATGTTGAGACTCTAGAAAGAGTGCAGAGAAGAGCAACAAAGATGATTAGGGGACTGGAGGCTAAAACATATGAAGAACGGTTGCAGGAACTAGATATGTCTAGTCTTATGAAAAGAAGGACTAGGGGAGACATGATAGCAGTGTTCCAATATCTCAGGGTTTGCCACAAAGAAGAGGGAGTCAAGCTATTCTCCAAAGCACCTGAGGGTAGGACAAGAAACGATGGATGGAAACTAGGCAAGGAGAGAAGCAACTTAGAACTAAGGAGAAATTTCCTGATAGTTAGAACAATTAATCAGTGGAACAACTTGCCTCCAGAAGTTGTAAATGTTCCAACATTGGAAGTTTTTAAGAAGATGTTGGATAACCATTTGTCTGAAGTGGTGTAGGGTTTCTTGCCTAAGCAGGGGGTTGGACTAGAAGACCTCCAAGGTCCCTTCCAACTCTGTTATTCTATTCCTATTCTGTTCTTTTACCAATCACCTCCCCAAACAAGCCTTTTATTCTTTGTTTTCCCAGCTGGCTCCCAAATAGAATTATTGTGCCTGAAGAATTCTTATAGCTGAACCCTTGTCCACTTTCCAATTTTACAGCATTCGTTGTTTTTCTGCTCTTGTTTACAGCAATGTTGAACACAGATGAGGATTGGGAGGTAAAGGGGATATCACTAAGTAGATTTGCATGGAAATAGGTGCGTGGATGAACAAATCTGATTAATTTTTGCTTCGGCTAGTAAATAATAACAATAATAATGCTTTGCGTCACTTGTCAAATTTAAGACAAATTGGTTTTCCGAGCCAATTTCAAACTTTATACTTTATCCCAGAGGTGAGAAGATGCAGCAGCCTTTCTTCCTCTTCATTATTTCAGAAGCTATTTTTTCTAATGCTAAAATGTCTTTGGGCAGATTTTCATTTATCCACGTTGTCTCAATGGTGCTTTTTTCAAAAAGCAACAGGACTTGGTTTTTCCTTGAAGACATTTCATTTCTCATCCAAGAACCTTTTTCAGTTCAGTTTTCTAAAGCTATCTTTCATGCTTTTGTGCATCATATGTAGCAGACAATACTTTTGTGGCTATGCACATTTCATATCTAATATGCCAGATGATTTCTTTCATTTGAATTAGATATTAATGTGATACAGATCTGAATAAGGAAAGTAATGGCATACAGTTGCAAATTGTTTATCTCTATGTGGTTTCTTTGTGTGTTAATGTTTTCATCTGGGAAATACAAAGATTTGATTTGGAAGTGTTAATTATTTTAAAACATCTATATCTGTACTGTGGGCATTTCATTTATTTATTTTGATCATAAAGCATATTGTTCAGAGTAGTTACCCTTTCCAAGCAATTAAGTGCTTCTGGGGTTTGTTTGTTTTTTCAAATGTTTTAATAATAGCTATGGGGAAAAAATTTACAGAGTGATCCCTTTGTGAATTAAAAACTATGCTATTCTTTCAATATATAACAAATTAAAAAGCCTTTGTTAACTTACCTTTTCTGAGAACAAATCTTGCTTTGTCCTTACTGTCTGAAATGACGCATCTCTTCATATTCAATTATTTTTGTATGTAATTTCCTGTAAAATTCTTCTTGATTATCATTTGGAGCTATCATAGATAGCTATCATCAGCACTTTTTAAAAGTTCATTGTTATTTCAACCATCAATAATCTTCCTTCTGAATCTTCATATATTTTTTTGTTTGAATATTTTGTTTAATATATAAAGCCACTCCTCTTTTAGATTGATCTGCTAATGACGTATATAGTTTTCCAAGTTTCACATATTCTAAATATTTTCTATGTTGTTTTTTAATATGTACTTCTTGTAGACAAATAATCTCATATTTTAATTTCTCTAATTTATTTACTATCTTTCTTTTTTTTATTGCTGAATTTAGTCCATTTATATTTAGTGAAATTATTTTCATCTCTTCTTCCATCTCTTCTACTTATTGAAATACTTCCTCCCTCAGAATGTTTAATTTTTGTTTAAAAGAAATCTTTCACATAAAACAAAATCTCCTAATTTTTTCCAGGGCAGATTACAAAATACAATACATATACCTAAATCAAATACACAAGTTAATGCATTTCAAAGTCCAAGAGAATAAAAATGAATTTTGCCTGATTTTGAAAAGATAAGACTACTAGTACTTCAGAAGTCTTCCTGGAAATAAAATTGATGGCCACTTTGTGGCTCTGCCTCTGGTTGTGTTTGTTGTATGCTTGGAAACAGGGAGCTCTGGAGGAATGGCTTTAATTTATAAGCATTAAAGTGGGTGGAGTGAGCAAAGGAACTTAGTTCTAAAATGCATAAGGTAGCGCCAGCTTTTTGATTTGCGAATGGAAAGAAAGCCACCCTTTGAAACAGAGTGAGATACTTGTAGGTTTTCACAAACTGTTTGATTCAACAATCAAACAAATGCATGTTGTGATAACTGAGAAGCTTTCAAATAGTTCCACAATTGTGAATCCTAGATGTTTTCAGAACATGGGTGTCTCTTCTCTGTATGAATTCAGTGAATGTGCAATGAGAGTTGTAGTATTGGTGTTGTTCAGCTTCAACATTCAAAATTCATGAATCATTGGATTGCACATGAGCTGACATAATGAAGTGTTTCACCCAGTGGATGTATAATACACTACTCTGATGGAGAGAAGCACCTAACAGAACTACATCATCCTGCTTTTAAAATCAAGGCAACCTCATTCAGTCATCATCAAAGAACTTATTCTTGACTGAGTGAAACAATGCAAAAGCCCTGTGCTGTTAAATAGAAGTAGGACAGTACTTCTTTTTATAGAGATGCTTCAAAGAAATTCTTCAATCACATTTCCATGACAGTGAAGAAATCCTTTAAGGTTCTGTTCAGTTCTAATTTCCATGTCTCCAGTTCCTTGCCAGAAAAAGTCAATTCAAAAGTTGTTACTTCGAGATCACTGGTGTTCTTCATGATGCTTCCCCTGAAACCCTATTGAATGAACAAGGCAGTGTCATGCCAATGTTATCCCAGATAGTGTTATCATTGCTGTCATGTACCATACTGCCTTTTTCTGTATCTCCCCCCTCAAATGCAATGCCCTATTCAAGCTCACTATTATTATTTTTCCATCTTGGCAGACTAGATACAGCGGCAAAAGGCTCTAGGATAATGAATGGTTTCATGCTTGTCTTTCTAATAAACAAGTTTTTGTCCTAAAATGCTTGGATTACATTGACATCCTTTGCAGGAGATAAGGAAATTGAGGACAATACATACACACACAAATTTTAGGGCAGTAATTATAATACAGGAAGATGTTAAAACCTACTTGACAACTAATGAGCTCTATAAATTAAAAAATGATTCTCATGCTAATGAATTTTAACTGCAGTGGTAGAAAAATACAGTCTCTTTTTCAGTTTGTATCATTAAGCCAAGGTTATCATTACTAAATAGAAATTGATCCATTTAATATGTGAGATACTTTAGCACTTTAGCATAATACTTATTACTTTGTAAGTAAAAAATATGTAATGCTTGAGCACAAATTCAGATGCTGATACTTGAATAGCTTTCCCTTTTCCATTCCATTGAAGAGCTAACTCTGTGTGCATCCTTGCCACTATAATGAATGAGGATGTCTTTGTATCTCTATGGTTAGTATTTGCACCAGTATTCCCACTATTGCCCATATGCAGGTTTTGAATTATAAACTTGGGGAAGGTAGCAACACCGTAACTGGTAATCCATACTCAGAACAGATTTGAAGGTTGCTGTAGCTTCAGTCTACCAGAAGGTCTCAAATGTAAAACCCATAACACAATAATCAAATCAAGTACTGAGACAAATAAATAAGTAAATATTTATGTGAATGATAAGACTTGGTGTTAGTAGGACTATTTTCTCAGAAGAAGCATCTTTCCAGTAGCAATAATTTTATTCTTCCATGGTAAGCATTGATACACATGGGGGCAAGTGATGCTGAAATATACTTCAGAAAATAAAGAACTGTTAACTGGAGTGATACAACACCATCTGCCTTAATGTGGTTAGATTTAGATTTTAAAAAAAGAGAAAGAAACAAGGTTTCACTGTATCCTTTAAAGCTGTTGCTATAAAATTGGTCCAATGATATTCACAAATCACTCTTCTACTTTGGCAGTTTAGTAAATAATTATATTTGGAAAATTCAAATAATTATATTGGAAAAATATCAATATTTTGGGGGCTGTATTTTGAAGGATTGCATATTTCTACTCAATTATTGTTTGTGGCAGTGGAAATACAGTAGGTAGCGGCACTCAATATGCGGGCTTAGCAATTAAAAATGGCTATGGCTTAGATCCAAATGTACTCTAGCAGAAATTATAGGAATTTCTATTTGCTTATAACTTTATTAAAGCTCTTCTGGATAGGCCACAAACCTAGGTAACCAAAGCATGGTCAAGCATCCTTAGGCCACCTTCTTAATAGACTACTGCAGTGGTTCTCAACCGTTCTAATGCCGTGACCCCCCCCATCACCCCCCTGCCGCCACGGGCTTGCCTGTGGGGCGCCGGACAGCTGATAGCAACGGAAGCGGGAGCCTTTGCCCAGATGCCACCATTTGGGTTCTTTTACCCTCTGCGCATGTGCAAAGCATTCTGCGCATGCGCAGAGGGTAAAAGAACCCAAATGGCGGCGTCTGGGCAGGTGGGCGAAGTCTCCCGCTTCTGTAGCTACTGGCTGTCTGGCGACCCGCAGGCACGGCCGAACCGGGAGCATTTCACCCCTGCAAGTGACGGTGGCACCAAGATGGCGGGCTAATGCGCGCGGCAACCCCTGTGAAATGGTCGTTCGACCCCCAAAGGGGTCGCGACCCACAGGTTGAGAACCGCTGGACTACTGCAATGTGCTGTAGGTAGAATTACCCTGAAGAAAGTACTGCCTCTCTCCAATGCCCTGTTAGATCCAGCAGGGGGAGCAAGCTTCAGGATCACATCAATTAAATAATGCCATCATGAAGGATCTAGAAAGTATGCCTTTTCTGTCATAGTGTTTTTCCCCTGAAATAGTGGAGATTGCCCTGACCTTAGAGGCGTGAAAATTGTGGAAACCTGGCTTTTTATCCAGGTATGGGGGTCAATGAAGATATTAAAGCCCAGGTGGTTTGTAATTATGTGGGTTTTACTCATGGTGGCCATTTATTAATATTTTATTATCATAGGTTTTGAATTACATGATTTAATGGCCATGCTGTAATTTGTTTGCCATCCAGAGTTGCCGTGACAAGATGGGTGGTCATGTAAAACTAAATAAATAAATGAAATGCTATAGTCCCTTGGAATGTGCCTTCAGCAGCTTACAAAATGAACATAGCTATCATTCCACTATTATTATTATTTTGCTCCCCAGAAACTGGTGTTCAGATAACAAAACTGGGTACAAATTGCCCTTTTAAAAAAAAATAAGAAATCCTCATGATTCATCAACTACTTCATGAACAGGATGGTGGGGGAAAACTAGGTATATAAATATTTAAATGCAGGAAAAAGTGAATGACATATCTATTCAGGCAGGGGGTTGAATACATCATCCTTAAAATGAGTATTCTGTGCTAGCTTTATAATCCATGTTATTTGTCTCACTTCTAAAGCCACCTACAATAAATCCTTATATCCAGTGATGATAAATTCCATATGAATTGTGGAGGGGAAAAACCAGCTTTCTTTTATCTGAGCTAAATGCCCCCCCATCAGATAGCTTTTTTTAATGAGAAAGAGAAAAGAAAAGCTCCACATCATAAATGGAAAGTTCACTATATATGATGTAGGAAACTCTTTCTATCACCTTTCATCTCAGGTCATTAAAAGAATAAAGGGTCTTTGTGTTTTCCAATCAGAATATCCCAATGGAACGATAAAGTGAAGAAGAAATTTCAAAGCCTACATTAAAAAGATAGAATTCAATCTGTGTTTAATAGCTGCTGTATTAAATGACCAGCAATGGGAGTCTGTCATATTGAACTATCATTTCAATGTTTGAGCCATCTGTTTGAACAGGCTCACAAAGAGATTCATAACTCTCAGAAGGCAAGTTTGGATCACACAAATCTTTGATCTCTAGATTTGTGACATTTTACACCTCTGTCCTGCTAACACGTGGTGCTCGGGTTATTGCTATAATTTAATCTCAGATTCTTTGTTGGTTTCAGGCATGAATACAAGTAGGAGTGAGACAGTGAAAGAACCACCCTTAAAGCCCTCCAGAAGATCCTTGCCATGCCTTGCCCAAAGCCAAACCCATCCACAAAGTCTCAGCAAGCATTCCTCATTTCTTCAGTCAAATCAAGTGATGCCTCTTCCCCAGCCTCAGCTTCCGTCTCAGCCACAGCCTCAGCCTGTGACTGCAGAGGCATCAAGTGCTACAGTCAATGTAGTATCAGAACGAGGTGAGTGTTGATTTAGTCAGATCTCTCCACTTCTTTACAATTTACGATACCCTCTCACTTATTGAGCAAACCAAAGCAATGCATCCTCAATGGATTTTGCCAATGTAAATTACTCTGATGCAATTTTTTTTTTAAAATTCCCTTTTAGCCAAAGTGATGGAAACCTTGGAAAACAACTTACTCAAGTTATCCAATACAGAATACTGTGATCCATTTTTAGGTGAGTTTTCTCTACATTGTTATATTGTACAGTACTTATTAGAAATAGCCCTATTTCTGTTTCGGGAGGCGAGAGAGTGCTAACCAAAAAGTTCAAGTATCCTATTATTCCATAAACCAAGGGGTAGGCAACTATGGTCCCTTAATGACCTCAACTCCCAGAATTCCTAAGCCAGCCATGGCGACTCACAAATTCTGGAGTTGAAGGCCACAGGTTGTAAAGGAGCCCACCCCTGCTATAGTTTATAGTAGTTCTTGAGCAATTACTTCAGCAACAAGATATCAGTTATTTGCTAAAACCATGGGGAATGGTATAGTATGTTTTTCCAGTTCTCAAATTGATTGCCAACTCATTAGCATTCTTACCATGGGCCATGCCAGCTGGGGCTACTGGGAATTAGCAATAGCAATAGCACTTAGACTTATATACCGCTTTTCAGTGCTTTACAGCCCTCTCTAAGCGGTTCACAGAGTCAGCCTATTGCCCCCAACAACCTGGGTCCTCATTTTACCCACCTCGGAAGGATGGAAGGCTGAGTCAACCTTGAGCCTGGTGAGATTTGAACCGCCGAACTGCAGCTAGCAGTCAGCTGAAGTAGCCTGCAGTGCTGCACTCTAACCACTGCGCCACCTCGACTCTGAATTAGTGTTCAGATTCCCCATGCTTGATTCAAATTACTAGTGCCAATATGTAGATTAAATATTATTAAATAAACTGGATGATGTATATGTCTGTTAGATTGATATTTGACCTTTTCTTCAAGAGGAAACATGGCAAGCACACATTTCCTCCTCCAATTTTTCACATTACATCGATCCATCCTACAGCATAGGTTAGGCTGCGACAGAATAATTAGTCAAAAGTCACTGAATTAAATTTCCTGGTGGAGAATAAACTTGAACTTAGGTCCCTTATCTAACCCAGCTTCTTAACCTATCACCACTCTGTCCTTTCATTCAATGGCATTTCTTTTGGATAAAGCGTAAATTAGATTTAATGAGAGGCACACATTTGTAAGACACCTACTGCTGAATCTCAGCATTTCTCTGTATATTAGGTGTTGTGACTATCATGAAGATATACTAAAGGTGCCCTTGGGAGAAGCAGAAAAACCAGCAACATTTTTATTATCATAACATATTACTGGACAAGTAGTGATTCAAACATTTACAAGGATGAATCTGATGTTGAGATACTTTTTCTTCTGTTTTGTTTTGTATCAAACCTTTGTTTCCAACCATCTCTTTTTTCCCTAGAATACTTTCAACTGCGACTATCAATTTTAGAGGAAAACCCCTTGATTTTTAAGATTTAATTGTTCATTCTCAAAGTGGTCTATTACTTAACTGTGGCTACTTCTTCCTCTTCTTGTGAACTACTTAAGCAATTGGTTATGAATGAAAAGGAATGACACATCTAGAGCCTGTACTTCACCAGTGATAGAGCTTATTCAGCACATATGGTGAATGAGTTTCATTCCTTTCATGATCTACTGTGAGCTTTCCCCTGGGGATATTAAGGATGGATCTGAATTAAGTGAGTTAGATAAATATTTAATCAAGTAGCTTGAAGAAAGGAAAAATAAATGGAAAATGGTAAGATAGAGCTGCAAGAAAGTGGTGGACAATGAAGCTATTAAAGGATATTGTATAAAATCCAATTGATTTTCTCAATTGCAGAAAATACGACTTCAGCAACAGAGTAGTCAATGCCTGAAATGCACTACCTGACTCTGTGGTTACTTCCCCAAACCCCCATTACTTTAACCTTAGACTGTCTACTGTTGACCTCACCCCATTCCTAAGAGGTCTGTAAGGGGTGTGCATAAGTGCACCAACATGCCTACGGTCCCTGTCCTACTGTCCCCATTTATAATTATAATTATAATTCATAATCATGTTAATACCTATCGGTTATCTTATACGTGTTCAACAAAAATAAATAAAATGAATAAAATTTTCATCTGCATTATAACATTGGCTGTAGAATTTCAAGATGTTTTAGAGCACATGGGCCGCATTCTTGTTTTTGGATTTTGTTTTTTTTAATAAATTTTTAATTAAGTTTCTCAGGACATAAAATACAAAAGAAAATGAAAATAGTGGGGAAATGGGGGAGGAAAAAGGGATTGGAGGGAAAAAGAAAGAAAAGCATTGACTTCCAATTCTGTTTAGAATAGGATAATAACATTACAGCCACAACGTTTTACTTTTACATGCTAATATGAACTAGCCATTTCTTTAACAACAAACCTATCTAATCAGCAAAACCCAAAGTCCAAGTTTCATTTTTTCCCCCATCTCAAGCACAAAACCTAGAAACAGTTTCCACATAGAAACAAAGTTGGATGTGTTCTTTTCTTCAATTAAGGCAGTCCAGTTTGGGGGGTTTTGTTCTATATTATTGAAAAATCCATGTGATGTTTTGATGGATGAAATTAGCTGCAGCTAAAGATCCATTTTTTTAGTCTACCTTATGAAAAGACAGATTTTTTTTCTCCTGAATCATTGGTACTCCCATGAAAGTGAATACAATCGATTATATGCTTTGTTCTATGTGGTATTTGAGGATTTCCTTCCCCAACAGCTAGAACAAATTAGAAAAATACTTAGCCCCTGAAGGGCTAAGTGAAGGATAAAACCCTAGACTTGAATGTTTTGCTTAGGCCATTGAATAAACTGCCTATTCTGTGCAACCCTCCCTAAAAAAAACCATAAATGACAACATCTTCAACAAGTGGTTGAATGTGACCATATGAACAGATCCAGTGAAGAATCAATTTTGAGACATTGCTTATATACTATGCCATATATTTGCACCCTAGAGACAATTTAAGAAATTGTAGATACAGGTACAGATACAGCCCAAAATTTATCACTGTTGCTAAGTGAGACATTTATTAAGTGAGTTTTGACCCATTTTAGGACCTTTCTTGCCACTGTTGTTAAGAGAATCACTGCAATAGTTAAGTTAGCAACACGGTTGTTAAGTGAATCTGGCTTCCCCGCTGACTTTGCTTGTCAGAAGCAAAAGCTGATCACATGACCCTGGGACACTGCAACCGTCATAAATATGAGTCAGTTGCCAAGCATCCAAATTTTGATCACATGACCGTGGGGATGCTGCAATGGTCGTAAGTGTGAAAAACGGTCATAAGTCACCTTTTTCTGTGCCGCTGTAACCTCAAATGGTCACTAAATGAACTGTTGTAAGCCGACGACTACCTGCACTATATTATTATGAATGTAGGAAGCAACAACTGATTCAGCATTGCTTCTGACTTTCAAAGAATCCTGCACAGCCATGTAGGTAAGAAAACAGACACACGCACCCCCCCGCCCAAAAAAAAACATTGTTGAAGAAACTGCCATCCAATGTGACAGCAGTGAAAACCTACAGTGCATGTTATGAATGCATTGTCAAGTGCTTAAATTCAAATGATTTTAAAGGGGCTTATGTGGGTGTCCTTTGAAATAAACATATGTCGGGTTCAATATATAGATAACCTGATGCAGTTAGAGATACAATTTGTGAGGCCGGATCAGAGGTAAAAGGTTTCAAGAAGGGCATGAAAGGGAAATGTTATCTCAGCTCTTTCAGCAGGACCTTCTCAAACTGCAGTAGTAGCTAAATGAAATGGACAAACGACTGAGGCAAACAAATTGTAGGCTAGCAGAAAAGCAGCTTAGTAAGAGCATTAACCAAAAGCCATTCCAGGGGAATCGTATGGGGGTACTAAAACAATTTGCTATTATGTATGAATGTCTAAGTTAAGCATAGATAATTATTAAACACAGTATAATGCTTCAGATTCAATTCCATAATAGCAATAGCAATAGCACTTAGACTTATATACCGCTTTACAGTGCTTTTACAGCCCTCTCTAAGCGGTTCACAGAGTCAGCATATTGCCCCCAACAATCTGGGTCCTCATTTTACCCACCTCGGAAGGATGGAAGGCTGAGTCAACCTTGAGCCTGGTGAGATTTGAACCGTTGAACTGCAGCTAGCAGTCAGCTGAAGTAGCCTGCAGTACTGCACTCTAACCACTGCGCCACCTCGGCTCATAAACATGCTGGGAATGGGTTTTAGAAGAAAGCAATATCTGTAACATTTAAAATAAATATGTCTTAACTATATGGCAGCTGTAGAGGGTCCTGAGGAAAAATAAGAATAGAATAGAATAGAATAGAAAATAGAATAGAATAGAATAGAATAGAATAGAATAGAATAGAATAGAATAGAATAGAATAGAATAGAATAGAATAGAATAGAATAGAATAGAATAGAATAGAATAGAATAGAATAGAATAGAATAGAATTCTTTATTATATATTATATTATATAGAATTCTTAATTATAATATGGCTTCTTTCAAGACCTGCAGTCAGCTCTAAGCTTGCATTCTCTGTACTCCATTTTGGAAGTGATCTACAGAACTTAGTATAGCAAAGCTAGATCAAACTGTAGTATCGGATTCTAGTTTAACCAATTGTAATGTGATTAGTTTAAGTAAACCACAATGGCCCAGGTTAACATAGAACCAATCACTCTGGTTTATTCCAAACCGCAAAAGAAAGTTATAAACTCTTCTGTGAACAAGGGAAGGTAACGATGTAAACAGAAAGCTCATCTAAATGAGAGCAAAGTGAATTATAGTTTATAACAGTAATTGTATTTGGTGGAAGGGCTCTTTATAGCCTACACATTCCCTGAAAAGTAGCCTGAAAGGATAAAAGAAAAGAGTGTGAAAAAGGAGAGAATTTACAAACATTGCTGTTTTTCTTCCATGCAATGGAAGACACTGTTGCATCTCAGCCCCTTTAAAAAGTACAACGGTGCCTTCCATTGGCTAATCCAATCCTCCATAGGCAATTTCAGGGATGATAAGAGCAAGTAACATCTCATCCATCATGATATGATCATACAAATAATGTGAATTATGTGATTTGTATCGGTCATATCACACAAATATGACATCAGTGTGGCTTGTACCAGGGATCTGTGCAATCTTCTCCTATGAATGCCTTTAGCTTCTAGAATACATATGAAGATAACATATATCAAAGCAATTTTACACAGAAGAGACTTTATGTGCAAAATCATAGACAATATATATTTCTTGGGGGAAACACTGTTACTCATAATAGAAACAAGTCATGTATGTCAACCTGTTAGCAGAAAAAGCCATGAAGTTGAAATATTAATTAGCCTACCATCATGGTGTCAGAATACTTATTAGCTTAGAACCTTGAATGTGAAATACACTACCAAAACAAAGGGAAATTCTTTCAAAACTTCACCTTCTTACAAACTTGCTACATGCTTGAGAATACAAAGCAGGGAATGGTTCTATGCAGTGAAATCTGTGAAGAACTTTTACTTAAGGTTGACTCAGCCAAATTCACTGAAAGAAGATGACTCACTAAAGGGAATCTCTTTTGTCCTGACATACAGCTAAAATCAACTTCCTTAAATTTAAATTTCCTTTCTGTTATTGTAATTTTTGGGAACAATTTTCCTTTATCTTCTACATGACAGTTTTTCAGGACCTGAAAATAGCTGTCATTTCTCCCCTTCATCTTATTCAGGCAAAATGGATAACTTAAAATGTCTTGTGTTTTTATCACACGTAGGAAAGGATTCCCTAGGTGTGATAAAAACACAAGACATTTTAAGAGAGGGAGTGGGAAAGGAGGGAGGGAGGGAGGGAGGGAGGGAGGGGGAGAGAGAGAGAGGAATGGAATGGAATGGAATGGAATGGAATGGAATGGAATTCAGCAAG
>QLTV01004097.1:1867339-1890731 GCA_003457575.1 Thermophis baileyi
AGAGAGAGAGAGAGAGAGAGAGAGAGAGAGAGAGAGAGAGAGAGAGAGAGAGAGATGTAGCTCACAAAGCAATAATATGATTTGTTGCTTTAGTATTTTGTGGAGCCACAATAATTGTGGAGGGCTCACATTTCAGAACTTATCCAGGCTACACAAATTATGCAGCAAAAATGCCAGTTTTGGACAAACCAATATTTCTCCAACTCCATACAACACGACCAGTTGTACTTACTACAGAAAACTAAGACTTGATTGGGGGGGAGGGAGCCTCCTATTGTTCCAAAAAGAATTGATTTTTGGTTTCACAGGACGAGCACCAAAGTTGACAATTACCGGTATTTATTTAATTTATTTCTATGCCACTGCAATCAAAAATTACTCTCAGCAGCTCACAAAGAAAAATACAAAACAGGTAGACCTCGACTGACAGCAGTTCATTTAGTGACTATTCAGAGTTACAACAGCACTGGAAAAAAATGACTTATGACCTTTTTTCATACCTGATCAAATCTTGGGGATTTGGCAATTGACTCATATTTACGATGGTCGCAGTGACCCGGGGGTCATCTGATCACTTTTTGTAACCTTTTGCCAAGCAAAGTCAAGGGAAACCAACTTTATTTAACAACCTTGTTATTAACTTAACAACTGAAGCAGAGGTGGGTTCTAACTTACCTCGCCACCGGTTCGCTTCCTCCTGCGCTGCGTGACTGCGTGCGCATTGCGCGCCATGCAGCTGCGCATGTGCAGTGCCAAAAACTCAGCTTCTGCACATGCGCAGAAGCAAAACAAGCAAAAATTCCCCCCCAAAAAAGCCGAAAACAAGATGGCGGTGCATGCGCAGTGCCCAAAACTGCATGCGCAGAAGCAAAAACCAGCAAAAAATTCCCCCCCAAAATTTTTTTTTTCAAAAAAAAAATAAATCTCAAAAAAAGATGGTGGCGTCCATGGACCGGCACCGACAGAACCGGTTCCATGACGTCACCACCGGTTTACTACCAGTTCTATAGAACCGGTGCGAACCGGAAGGAACCCACCTCTGAACTGAAGTGATTCACTTAACAACTGTGGCAAGAAAGATTATAAAATGGGCAAAACTCAGTTAACAAATGTCTCAGCAACAGAAATTTTGGGCTCAATTTTGGTCATCAGGTCAAGGACTATCCGTATAAAACAGAAGTCATGCATAATTAAAAGCACAGCACTGCAAGAATATGAAAAAAAGATGGCAACAACACAACACAAATCAGGGGAAAGTTCTCAAAAACAAAAGCTTGGTCTTTAGAAGTTAGTGGAAAACTATGGTAGCAACGAGAGAATTTAAGAAAATGTATACTTATTTATTGTAGTGTTCATGGCCGGCAACCTAAAACTCTTCAGCTTACTGACTCCTTTGAGAAGTTTCAATTTTTCATTGACCACCCCAAAATTTATTACATGAAAGTAATTTAATAAATATTATTTTAAATAATACTACTACAAATGATAATAACAGTAACAACAACAGCTTGGATAATTCCATCAAACCTTAGGGGTCACTACTGTTCACTTTGGAGAATTCTGGCTCATGACCTTTTCTAGGGTGGTGAAGAAGAGCAGTTTCCCTGGTTACTACTCATTGGTTCACAACACAACCCTTATCCATAGATAACTAAACTGCAGTTTACTGAACTAACACCAAGTAACTGTTATTACTGGAGAAAAATGCTAGTAATAGATGTATAACAATTTCTGATAATAGACTTAATAATCTGAACCTAGAGCAATAAATGTTTCATGAAAACCAGTATCGTTAATGTTTAATTTTTTAATACATTTTATTAAATATTGGCAAACCAAAACAATTAGAGATGAGACAAAAAATGTTGACTATGCTTCTGGAAAGTATTTTACTAAAAAGCAAACAAAAACAATGTTTGGCTTTGATCAATGTCTAAAACTTTTATGATTTCCAAGCACCAACAAGGCCAATCATGATTTTTTTTTGTGCTGAAAAGACAAAATAAAAAGTGCCTCCATCAGTTATTTCTTTTCTACAAAGAAAAATAAGGAAGAATCTGTTCTAGGCTGTATTTTATTTTATTCCTAAAACTATTCAGTTTTGATTTTGAAATGGTATGGGCATTTTTTTATGAAATGTAATAAATTATATTCTGATTTGCAGAGAAATGAAAGACTATTGTATTCATGTACATATTTATTCTATAGCATATATAAGTAGGACCCATTTCTGCTTGATTTGGTTTTAGACTTTCTTTATAGTTCATCCATTAACTAAGAAGTGATACTATTGTAATTTCATCTGTATCTGAGAAAATGACATCTTGGGATTAATTCCCCTAAAATAGAGTCAGTCAGAGGAAGCCAAACTAGAAAGTCTCAATATATAAGACTACAACTCCCATAAGCCCCAGCTATCAAGATAAATGGCCATGGCTATAGGAGATGTAATGCAAATATCTGAAGCACCAGATCAACCACCATTGCTTTCCAACCTAGTTGGAGACTTCAAATAGAATATGAGTTCCTTTTGTTACACAAAGGGTCTCTGATGCATAGTGGCCATGACTCATGAACCAAACTGAGACTGAGAAAGAAGATTGTTGGGGGGAAATGTGTTACTTTACTAATGCAAGTACACCAACAAGCAAGGAGAACACTATGTCAGCTTAACTATACTTGTTCTTTACCAAGCTCAGATTGGAAGGAGAATTGTTTAGAAGTGAGGGCAAGCAGCAAAGATGAAATTATCCCTGGGTACCCTGTTTCTAACTTACTCAAATATTCACTGATCAACTGCTTCCATCTCACTTCTCACCTCAAACTGTTGTGGAAAAATGGACTTCTATCATCTCTTAAGTCAACAAGTAAAAAAGCTTTTCTTTATTAGAAGGTTATTTAGCAATGTCCATTGATCTGTTCTACAGTGCCCGGTGTCTCAGCAGGCACTTCTATCCCTACAGCTGTTATACCTCCACATTACAAGGAAGTTCCTGGTATATGCTAATTAACTAAGTCATTCAGATTATATGAAACGCAACATCTAAAGTTATGAATGAAAAGTTACAGATGTATTGATTCCCTTTCTTTCTCCTTTGCTGTTTATATACAACTGGATCAGTAGTGGGTTCTAAATCCCATTGCTACTGGTTCATGTGCGCGCTCGTGCGTGCGCGTGACACTTCTGCGCATGCGCAGAAGCGTCCCAGGCGGGTGGGCAGAACTTCCTGCCGCCGCCGCTACCGGTTCACCGAACCGGGCCGAACCAGGAGCAACCCACCGCTGAACTGGATTCTTTGTCTGCTGTGTCTATGCAACTGGTTCGCTTAACTGTATTATTACTGAGCCTATTTTCTAATAGGATGGACTTATATTTTTCTACTACATATCATACAATTGGATTTTTTTTAAAAAAAGTATTGCAGTGGTATGACCTAATCTGTAAGTGCAATCTATTCATATAAACACTGACAAGATTGGTGTTTATTCTAAGAATGTAGCAATGGGAAAGAAGTATTGGTAGACAGATCTGTTAAAAGCCCCATATAACACCATGATATTTATATAACACATTCGAACATAAAGAACAATAAGGCTGTCTATCTATACCTATACCTGTCTATCACATAAAATCCATAATTGTGTATACGGGTTGGGGGGGGAGAGAATGAAAATCAGAACACATCCTAGAGCCAGGTCATCAAGTTCATAGGAAAGATTTGAATTTATTCAATTCAATGGCTCCCTATAGCCATAAACTGTATATAATCCCTTCAGAATGCCTTGGTGCAGACTCTGAAGCTTCCTATCAACATGACTTTGGGGAAACAATCGCCTTAAAGATATTTTAAGCAGTTGTCTAAGGTTTTTGTCTGTCTGCCCTTCAACCAGTAAGCTATGCCTTTGAGAATCTGATCTAGAATAGATCTGAAAACTGATAAAATGGGGGTAATTTATGTTACATCAGTTTGACTTGCAATAACATCTCTACATCAGTTCAAAACTTGAAAGGTGAAAACTTAAAAATGTCTGCCCTCTATACCCCTCTCCTCCCATTACTCTTGACTTTCTACAAAGGTATGCAACTGAAACTTCACAAAGGCTGTGATCATAGAGCATGCTTATTTAAACTCTGTATGTAAATCTATAACAAACATTCAATAAAGAAATACTTAACATATAAGCTACCATAGCTTCCACTCGACTTATAAAAGAAATCAATATATCTTTTAAGCCATTTCACAAAGAATACTCAACTATCTCACTAATGCTGATACCTGAGTTATTTATCTACTGCAATTATTAGTAGGGGATTTGTTTTGATTTTTGCTGACTTAAACTTCCTTAATAACTGTCAGTTTATGTACAGAACGCTCTGCTCTCTAATCAAATAGTTCCAATGCTGGAGCACCAAAAACCTGATACTGAAATAAATTGAGATTTTAAGCTACAAGTACTCAGTCCATTTTAATTAATGAATATCTCTCAATTGCTAAAGAACAAATGGTTTATGGCACGTTGGTATCATAAAACATATTTTAGAATTAAGCAAGATAAATTTTGCTTAAAGTAAGTATTGACTTTGTCCCAAAATAATAGGATACTGAATATATGGCAAACGCAAATAATGAAGGGAACCATGCTTGTATCTTTGCTATAATGTCTCCATAATAATACCATATGAGTCCATGTGTTTCTGGTATTTTTTTCCCCCTACTCAGACATAGGAAGAGAGAAAGACACATATACAGATGATTCAGAACATGGGAATTATGATTCTCGTACAGATGAATCTCTGCTTATTAAAAGTACACCTACAAGACAGAAACCAGAACCTCGGACAAAGTCTTCATTGAAGGTAATAGCTTTTACAATGTTTACATTATGTTTCCCCTATTCTGATACCAGTATTAAGAGTACAGGTAGTCCTCCAGTGACAACAGTTTGTTTAGTGACTGTTCAAAGTTACAATGGCACTGAAAAAAGTGACATGACCGTTTTTCACACTTACAACTGTTCCAGCATCCCCATGGTCATGTGATCAAAAATCAGATGCTTAACAATTGGTTTATATTTATGATGGTTGCAGTGTCCCAGGGTCATATGATTAACTTTTGCGACCTTCTGACAAGCAAAGTCAATGGGGAAGCCAGATTCACTTAACAACTGGATTCACATAATACCTGTGGCAAGAAAAGTCGTAAAAATGGGGCAAAACTCACTGAACAAAAATCTCACTTAGCAACATAAATTTTGGGCTCAATTGTGGTCATAAGTTTAGGACTACCTGTAATAGCATCTAAATAATAGATTATTATAAATGTAATCCATGTAAACAAGAGCTAGTTTGGTCCAGTGGCTAAGACATCAGACTATCCACTGAAACCAGTGGACTGAGAGTTCTAGTCATGCCTTAGGCTTGAAAGCCAGCTGGGTGAATCTGGGCCAGTCATTCTCAACCACATTAGGATCAGGCAACAAGTTGGTTAGTCAATTCCTGTTACAACCTATGTTACTTGTGGGAAAATGCTAGGAAGAAAAAATGTAATCCATACAAACAACAAAGCCAAAACAGATGAATCAAAAGACAAAGTTACAATATATTAATTTTTGGAGTTGGATCATGGGAATGCAGTGGACAAGGCAGCAATAGAGCAATAATTACTGAAATGGGAAGGGCTATGATCTGTAGAGTCATGTTTAGTTATGTTAGGGAAGAGTCTGTGATATTTTAATTGCTGGAGACTAATGTGATATAAATTTGAAAATGCAATGGGAAAACATGTATTTGTTTTATAGTCATTACAATAAAGCAAAGTTGGGTCAAAGTTCCTCCCATTCCATTTAAGCACCATTTTAGAAAGCTTGATATTTTATTCAATAATAAATGGTTCCCAAATTATTTGACATGTAATCATCTGTATAATTTCATATGTGACATATGGACATACAATGTTCTCTCTGAGTTTGTTTTTCATTCAAAGCAAAAGTGATAAAAACTGCAAGGTCAATTGAAGGAAGGTATTTGTCTCTTTTCTGGAGTCCATTTTTCTTATCAAAATTGCTCTTAAGGGATGCTTTTGATCCCACTAACAAATGAAAGAAAATTATGGGTTTTTCCCCGCAGCAGAAGGGAAAATCCAGATCTGTAAAAAATATGGGGCATTTTATCTTGCACGTGAGTGGGTTGGTCGTTCAGAAATCCATTACAAATCTCTAGCCTGTTATACTTGCAGAATCACCTAACATATGGAGTCTTTGAATGGTACATGTACCACAATTTTCATTCTGTTCTCCTAGAATAACAAATATATCCCCTGACACTACATGAAATAAACAGAAAATGAATTGTTAGCACCCACCCTCTCCATGTTTTTAGTCCTTTCTGTATACATTTGTCTGGCCATCTGTTAGTAGGCTTCATGAGGAGATTTAGGATTATCTCAGTGAAAAGATTTGTGTGATAGAGATAACATTCTCATTGGCAAAGAGCAGAGGCAGTGAAATGTGCTTTGATGAAATACATTCCATTGCCCTGAAGTGTTCCTTTTTCTTCTACTTGTTACTCGTGCTGCCCTTTCCCAAACCTTGGAGAAGCTGTGTTGTTGGAGAAGCTGTGAGGGTATGAAAAACAGATCATTTATTTACTTTCTACATGAAACTGCTGTGAGAGGTCATCCATTGGCACAAGGTTAAGTATCATCAGTATGCACATAATACTCAGTTGTATATCTGTGCCAATGTTATTATATATTTGGCCAGTTAAAAGATGCTGCCTTGGTTCTTTCCCTGGGTCTGGAGGATGCGGGGATTGAGATAAGGAAGAATAAGCTCAACGTAACTCTAGCAAGACTGAGTCACTGTGAGGTTTGGGTCCCCCTGCAAATTCAGATGTGAGGATTTTTCCATCTTTCATTCTGGATGGGGCTGTCTTGATTTTACGTAGCTAGTGTACACTGATTCCTTATTTAAGCCTTTCTCCCAACCAGAATTTTTGCTCTTCCATAAACAAATTATTATTGGCAGACTTCCTGCTTTGACAATACTATCCCTTCTTTTTCAAATTAAAATCTCAGCTAGCTATGATAATGAAAAATGATAGCTGTGCACATTTTTGCAATCAGATACTTTTCCAACAATGTGAGCCACGATGTTTGTATGTGCAGAGACTCACTGTTATTCACACTATACTTTACCTTTTGCTGATGTTTAAATATCAAAGTGTTAAGAGGAGATGCAGTAGTTTAAAAAATATTAGAAATGATGTACAGTACATCATGATTCCATTTTGGAATCTACATATTTAGTAATTCATATCTCTCCTCTTTGATGTTACTCCTACACACTTACTCCTACATACCTTGAGTTATGAAATAGCTTAAAGTTAAAGGTGGAAAGCCACTAATATCAAATAGCAGGTGGTATGCTATTTCTTTTCAATAGCTACTATGCTATTTCAAATCCAGCCAAAAAGGAATGCAGGTATCACTATAGAAAATCAAGCTGTATGTTAATGGTGCAGTTCTATACTTAGATATCCATGGAGCATGGAGTTCATTTATGTGTGTATAGAATTTCAGCTATAAAAGCTGCAAAAGAATGCAGTAGGGCGCATAGGCATTAACATTATAGAGGCAATCAGTGGCTAAAAGAGAAATTTCATTCCCCTTTCTATTATCCATGTACAGAAATAAAAGCCGTATCACTGCTAAAGTCATTTCATAAACTTTCATTAGAGACTCATTTCTGTAGCAACAACTGATAACATTCTGCACTTTTTGCCTTAATCAACAAAAAAACATAAAGTAATCTGAAGAGGATTTTGCCCTTTACTGCCCAAAATATATTTGATAGGCTGCATTTGTACAAATCATTAACAATCACATCATCATCATCATCATCATCATCATCATCATCCTTAATGTGTTATATGAACCCAGCCTGTGAAGTTAATTTATGGCTAATGTATTGTGCAAATCTAGAATATTGTCTTAACTGAGAAATTTGTAGTTCAGTTAAGTATGAGCAAGCATGTTGTGCAAACAAATAATACTATTTACCAGTTTTATAAGTATCAGTAGTATCTTTCTGCTATGAGTCTTGGCTTCTGTGCTTTCCTGAACTCCCAGTACAGGTAGTCCTTGACTTATGGCCACAGTGGGCATCAACATTTCCATTGCTAAGCAAGGTGGTTGTTAAGTAAGTATGCCCAATTTTACAACCCTTTTGCCACCATTGTTAAGTGAATCACTGCAGTTGTTAAGTGACTCACATGACTGTTAACTGAAACTGGCTTTACCCATTGACTTTGCTTGTCAGAAGCTGGCTGGGAAGCTCGTAAATGGTGATCACGTCACCCCAGGATGCTGCAGCTGTTATAAATATATGCGGGTTGCCAGGTGCCCAAATTTTGATCGCATGACCATGAGGATGCAGTGACAGCCATAAGTGTGAGGACCAATTGTAAGTCCTTTTTTTCAGTGCCATTGTAATCAAATGGCTGTAAGTTGAAGACTACCTAGTATAATCTTCTGTGGACCTTCTCTACTGCAAATAAATATGTACTAATATTATCCATGAAGGACTTCAGATTGGTAAGAGAAATAAAATGGTGCCTCTGCCATAAGTTCTTCTTCCAGAAGTAGATCACATATTAGTACTGGCAGACCTGCTGATGAAGCCAAGTCTCTGAATATTCGCAGGCAAAGTTTTATATCTTCACAGAATATCATACATCAACACTGTTGTGATAAGCTGCTGAATTGAAAGATTATTTATTGCTAGGAGAACTGCCACAATTCATCACATCCAGGGGTGGGTTCTAACTTACCTCGCTGCCGGTTCGCTTCCTCCCGCACCACGTGTCTGCACCTCATGGGCGAGCGCGCGCATGCTTTGCGCGCGCATGCTTTGCACGCGCACGCTTTGCACAGTCCAAAAATTTTTTTAAAAATTAAAAAAATAAAAATGCCAAAAACAAGATGGTGATGCATGTGCAGTGCTGGAAACTCGGCTTCTGCGCATAAGAAAAAACAATTTTAAAAATTTCAAAAAAATAAAAATAAAAAAAAAATAAAAAAATATGGCGGCACCCACGGACTGGCACCGACCGAACCAGATCGGTGATGTCATCGTGATGTCACCAGCAGGTAGCTACCAGTTCGGGAGAACTGGTCCAAACCAGAAGGAACCCACCTCTGATCACATCCTATAATATTTCCTACAGTACTCCATTCTTTGAAAGTCTATTGAATAGTGATGTTTTGGAAGACATCTTTCTGAGTCAGCAGAAGCTCTAGATTCTAGTATGGCTTTCAGTCAGACCTGAAGTGTTACATTAAGCCACAGTGTGATGTATGTTCCCAGTTCATTGAGCTCAGAATAAATGGATATAGATTGTTATACAATTTGTCACAGGTTGTAAAAGTCCAGACTAATGTGGAAAATGCCAACTCCCCTGTGATATTTAGTGCTTATATTTATAATATTTTTTCAGCTCAGCACTTAAAAATGAAACATGTTTATATTTTTAATTGATCTGCTTTTACTAATATATATAATTAATTAATCTCCAGAAGCTAAACAGGATCAGATCTGGTTAGTAAATGAATGGGAACTCATCAGGAAATCCAATTGAAAAATTTAAGCTCCCCCCCCAAAAAAAAAGTTTGTTTGGGGGAGAGAAAGCACTGAAAGAAGGTAATTAATTCAGTATTGTTTCAAAGACAATTAAGTAGACTTGCTTTCTTAAGTCACAGAAGTCAAGGTCAAATTGAACTATTTAGCAATAACACTTAGACTTATAACAGCACTCTCTAAATCAGTGGTTCTCAACCTTCCTAATGCCGCGACCCCCACCCCGCCACCGACAAAGGGGGCGCAGCACCAAGATGGCAGGCTAGCACGCGCTTAGGCGACCCCTGTGAAAGGGTCGTTCGACCCCCAAAGGGGTCGCGACCCACAGGTTGAGAACCGCTGCTCTAAATGGTTTACAGAGTTAGCATATTGTCCCCAACAATCTGGATCCTCAGTTTACCGACCTCAGAAGGATAAAAGGCTGAGTCAACCTTGAGCTGGTCAGGATCAAACTCCTGGCAGTGGGCAGAGTTAGCATGCAATACTGCATCCTACCCACTGCACCACCAGGCAGTATGTTTATTGCTAACATACTGTAATTTTTTTTTAACCATTTTCATGGTACCACTATTACAGAAAGATAAGCTTTCAAATGTGAATTCTCATCAACCTGACAGTTATTTGAATTTAAAAAAAAAAATGAGAAAGGCCAATTTCTTAAGCCAATTTAACCCTTCAGAAAAATGTCTTATGTCTTTGATATAGTTGGACCCAATATATGAAAATTTTAAAATTTTAATCTTGGCTTAAATACTTTTGAGTCTTCAGGTGGTACAAACATTTGAATAAGAAATCTGCTTTCTTTAAAACTATCAAACATCTTGAGGTATGACATCTGATACATCATTTCAGTTTTTAATTTTAATCAAATAGTTGGCAAGAGAAGTTTTCCATTACAAGTGAATTTGCTCATCTGTCCTTTAAATCAGGGGCCTCCAACCTTGGCAACTTTAAGCCTGGCGGACTTTAACTGAAGTCCACCAGGCTTAAAGTTGCCAAGGTTGCAGACCCCTGCTTTAAATAATAGTCATACTGAATGTTTTTAGCCTCACGAAGCAGCTTCCACCTGTACATTCTCAGCTTACTCATTTTCTTAGGTATAATAATTAATTATCACATTTTGCCTTGAATGCTTTCAACACCCACCAAAATAACTGATGGTTGTCATATCAGATGTGACTTAGTGGTTCATATTTCAGCACGTGATATAATATCATTCATATGGTTGTGAGGACCAGACTGTTACTTAGCATTTTGAGGCACTACATCCTTTCAAAGGGTCTGTAAAGCTACTTTGAAAGTCATCCTTACATCATCTTCAGTCTCATAAAACACAGTTGCAGGGTGGTTTCAACAGCCAAATGTTTCCTCTTGATTACATAACTAACTAGGCTTTCATTAGTAATTAACCATTTTAGCCATTGTTAATGTATAGAAATCTGAAGTGTGCAAGTGACAATAAGTATATCGACCAAGTTTAGCAAGAATTCCAACATGTAAAGAAAATGAATATATGAAAAACCTTTGAAAATCTTGAGTGAAAAAATAGAAAGACAGTTTGATCTTCACAGGATGTCACTTAACTCATTTTAAAAATCTATATGTCTGTTTGTCTGTCTGTCTGTCTGTCTATCTATCTATCTATCTATCTATCATCTATATCTATCAAATGTATATAGCCACCATCTTACAAACAACTCTGAGTGGTGTACAACAAAGCTAGCAGTAAATAAATAAACTCTAAACAGTTTAGTCCAGTTTAGGGTCCAATTAATTAGAGGTAAATTGAGGTCACCAAGAAAGATAGTAGGGTGTGAGCAGGAGGCTGCCCACGTTAGTAGTGCAGTTAGCTTGTTTGCATGATCAAGGTCATAATCAGGGGCTCTGTAACATAGTAAGAAGCGAAGTTTGGTATTTAGAGACAGTTCGCAGACGATGGTCTCAGGAAGAACAAGCTCCTGTGTAACTTGAATCTTTTTCAGATCTAGGGACTTTTTATAAAAAATGGCAACACCACCCCCTCTACAGTTTTCACGGTCAGATTGGAAAACGTGATAGTCACTTACTGTAGTAATGGAGTCTGGAAAGGATACATTCAACCATGTCTCACAGACAAAGATAAGATCGAAAAGGGCCGCATTTAGTAGGAGGAGGAATTCGGGCATTTTATTTGCGAGGCTTCTTGCATTTAGTAGCTTGCATTTAAGGTCTGTAGTGGTGGACCTGGAAGAAGCTGGGGGCGTGCATGCCTAGTTTTGGTTGTTGGGGTGGTGGCTGTTGGGACGGGGGATGCTGGTCTTGCGTTTGATACAGTCAGCACGTAGTCAATTATGTTAAGAGATGTTAATAATAGTGGAGCCACTTTAATAATTCTCTGGTCCCTTAAAGTCCCCAGGCCTGATAATGCAACCAGGTTTTGAGGGAATTTCGGAAAGTCAAAAGTGGTAGATCCAGGTTCAGTTTGGGTGGGGAGATGACATTCCATAGAGACGGTGCCACAGCAGAGAAAGTATGCCGCCTGGGAGCCATCCAATGTAACTCCCTAGTGGTACCTGTAGTGTGTCCTCTCTGCTGGATCTGATGGGACAGGCATATGTAAATGGAGTGGTCATCCCTCAGATAATCCTTCTCGATGACAAAGTTTAGAACCAAACAAATATACGTTATTCCTAACAAAGCTGCTCCTTCTTGGAAGATGGAGATGACATCTGATTTGAGGGCACTTGTTAAACAATGCCAATTAAGTGGGTGATGGTTTGTTACCAAGTTAGTGTAAAGTATCATGAAGTTGATGCTTTACACTAGACTAGTTAGGTAACATTTTGGGGAGAAGGATCAATGTAAGAGAATGTTTCAAATTTTTACCTTACTTTGTCCACCTCCTACTACCTATGATATATGAATAAGTGTGGGTAATACATATGAATGGGATATATCTCTACATATATTTATGTAGAGTTAAGTACAAAATGGAAAATTAAAGACTAAATAGAAGCAAAAATTTAAAACTGCAACTATGTTGTCAGTTCTGCCTCAAATATGTCCTGGCAACATTTTTTTATATCAGCTAATTTCCTACAGGAAAGCTGCTAGAATTAAGGATGAGCAACCACTGGGAACATGGCTCTTCATCTAGATAATGATTTTATTTCTGCAGAAAGCACCAATGCAATATCTTGTCTTTTCTTGCATACCTGATAATATGTTGCAAGTGGATCTTATTCTTCACGTTCCAGAAGTATTTTCTTTGCATTCTGTATACCAAGTTTATAGAAATAAGATTCACCATAGCTAAAGATACATGCAGTGGTGAAATCCAAATTCTTTTACTACCGGTTCTGTGGGCGTGGTTTGGTGGGCGTGATGTGGCTTGGTGGGCATGGCTTGGTGGGCGTGGCAGGGGAAATCTCCAAAATCCCCATTCCCACCCCACTCCAGGGGAAGGATATTGCAAAATCCCCATTCCCACCCCACTCCAGGGGAAGGATACTGCAAAATCTCCATTCCCACCCCACTCCAGGGGAAGGATACTGCAAAATCTCCATTCCCACCCCACTCCAGGGGAAGGATATTGCAAAATCTCCATTCCCACCCCACTCTGGGGCCAGCCAGAGGTGGTATTTGCCGGTTCTCCGAACTACTCAAAATTTCCACTACCAGCTCTCCAGAACCTGTCAGAACCTGCTGGATTTCACCCCTGGATACATGGCGTGCTTTCTGCATTGTGGAATCAAACAACACCTTTTTCTGATACAGCTGCTTGAAAAGGTACAATGTGCATCCAGCAAGCTTACTCAAGGGTGTAGCATCTCTGTTTCAAAAGGGTCGTTTTGAGGTACTCTTCCTTACTCAACAGTGTTAGACTGCATAATTCTTTTTGATTTTGTGTGGATGTTTTTGAGCTGTGGCTGAAATGAGCTCAAACTATTTAATAATTTATTCAAAAGGATATTCAAATACATATATAGCAAATTACTTTGGAATTGGTTACTAAGAACCCTATTAAAATAAAATCCTCTCTCACAAAAGCAGAAGGCTGTGTTAATGATTGAAAGTACTGGTAGAATTTAGAAATGGGTATATTATACCTCTATAGAAAGTACAAACTTTTGATATTTAACTATTATTACCTATATATATAAATAAATAATGCATTTGAAGTAAAGAAATATAGAAACATAGACAACTGATGGCAGAAAAAGTCCACCAAATGTGCCCTTTGAGGGGTTTTTTGTTTGCTTGCTTTCTTTTTGTTTTCTATTTAATTCAAGTGTTAATTATTATTTTTATTTATTTTTATTTTATTTTAAATTTTTGTTGGATGATGGACATGTGTTTAACCCAAGCATGTTTAAACTCAGTTACTGATGAGAATGGCTTTTCTTTATGAACCACGGTGGTGCAGTGGTTAGAATGAAGTATTGCAGGCCAATTTTGCTGCTTGCCAACTGCCAGCAGTTCGATTTTCACCGGCTCAAGATTGACTCAGCCTGCCATGCCTTGGTAAAGGTCGGTAGAATGAGGACCCAGATTGTTGGGGGCAAAATGTTGTCTCTGTAAACTGGTTTGAGAGGGCTGTAAGGTACTGTGAAGTGGTATATAAGTCGAAGTGCTATTGCTAAATGCTTTTCCTGAAGAACAATTCCAAAATGATCTAGTTGAGTTTTGGCTATGTTTCATCAAGCATCTTGATAGTGAGATGGTGAATTATATATTTCCTAGACTAAGTCTTTTAGACATGAAGACAAATGTGAATTGTTTTGGAATGCTCAGTCTGTAATAAAACCTCTACAAGTTATCAAAGCTGATCTTACTTTTTTTTAAAAAAAAATCCTCTTGAATTCTTTGCATTATAAGGAGGTATGATCAAACAATACCCTCTTTTCTGTAAAGTTCTGTCCAGTATTTTTTATATTTGGGCTTTGGAAAGGTTTCAGAAGAAGAGCTGACAGGAAGAAACTTATTTGATTAATGTCTTCTATCTTCCCTTGAGTGTGTATCATTGCAATTTAATATGGTTTCCTCTCAGTTTGAAATATAGATTAAAAGGTAATATTACTATTTCTGTTTAAAGCAACAGCATTCCTGGATGAAGAAAAAGAGCCTTTGTCTGCCAGAGAAGCATGGCTTCTATACTTTTGCTTTTGCTCATATATCTTAAAATATCTTATTAAATGAGGCTTAATTTATCAATTTTTTTTGCAGTTCAAGAATGAATCAAACCAGATTAAATTGGATAAGAGAAATGTGTTTTGTCTAATTTGAGAACGGATTTATTGATTCGTTAGCAAAGATCTGCATTCAATGATTTGCAAGATAGTCTCCTCCCCTCGCCATGTCCACTTTTCCATAGAATATAAGGTTTCTTCATTAAGGGGAAATTAATCTGACATTGTAAACAGAGTACTACTTACAGTGCTGCCCACAGTCACATTGTAGGGGACATGGACAGCATAAAATAATAATAAATAAATAAACAGTGGTCAAAAAGCTACCAACAGAAGCAGTTAAAGATTTTCACAAAAGGTTTTTAAAGTTTTTCAGATAAGAGAAATGGCTGGGTTCACCGCTCATAGAAAACCATATTATAGTTTGCTTTTGGCTTAGTGTGATGCCTGAAACCTGCCAGGATGCTTTGGTAAACCATTGTATTTAGCAGTTAAGTGTGATCAGGTCACTGTGGCTTCTTCAACAAAGCATGATTATGATTTATGTCTCATGAAATAATACAATAATTGATCAACAACTGATAAAATACTTTATCGGACTGATCCACTGATGGGTAAAATTGGGAAAGAGGAGGTTCCTAAATCAAATCATATTTTCAGTCGCATCACTTGACAACATAATTTGTATTGTGAAATGAACAATCTTAGCAAGAATTTAGAATCTTACTGTCAAAGGGTCAGTGGGATCTTTTGACTATGCTACTGGGAGTGAACTTAACTGAGATATATGCTTAACAATTACCCTTTTTTTTCAAAATGTGACACAATAATATATTAGTGTAGATTTTCTATATTTTATTGAAAGCAATAGTGAGGAATGTCAGCATGAGATGTCATTTCCAGCATTTTGTCTCATGCAGAGATTTATCCTGGGCAATGCCCTCTGCTGGACAAAATGTGCCACAACAGTCACATTTAAAACAATAACATTCCCCACTTGTCACCTGTAGGCTCTGTAGTTTCTCATTAATGAAGGATTTGCCACGATAGTCGTATATCTACACAAGGCAATCCCCCCCCCTCTTTTTTTTTTTTTTTACAATACAGCCTATTTCCAAGTGATACTGAGTATCAGTCACACTGAAATAAAATCAATTGTGAATTAACGGTAGATTTGAGAATAAAATTGAAAAGTTCTTCTTAGGGAACAGTTGAAATGTAGATAAAACCAAACAGCGCTCTAATGGGATTCCAAAAGAGGCAAAAATAACTGAATGGCATTTCATTGTAGGATCCACTGCCCTGACCCGCCAACTTTCAGGAAGCCTTAAATCCATATCTCTGATTATTTACAAAGAGTGTTAACTTGATTTAGTCTAAGGTGCCAAAACAGTCAAAACTTGATTCAAAGGGCAAGGCAAACATATGGCCAGGATGAAGCAGAGGATTAAAGATTCCAAGAAACAAACCCTACATGCCAGCCAGGATTAGAAGAGCAATGTAGAAAGATACACCTAGCAAAACAGGACATTCGGGATCAAATGTGACAAGGTCTGATGTACATGAAAATGGATTCTTTCAGCATTAAATCCCTTTGGGTAAAGCCATTAGTAAACATGTTCTCAGCCTCTGTTAATTCACAGCCAGTACCTAACTGATCTGATTGCAAATGATTGACACATCAAGGGCATACACTACTAATAAGCAGTGCTATTTGATGGCGTGCGTAAGGGGCGTGCATAAGCGCACCAGCGTGCCTACCGTCCCTGTCCTAACGTTCCCATGTATTCATAAAATATCATGTACTCGTAACCATGCTTGTACTTCTTATATATTCACAATCATGTTTATACTTTGTCTGTAATCATATACATGCTTGACAAATAAATAAATAAATAAAAATTTGCACACCTCGGTGGCAAAAGTGCACTCCTCCTCCTCTCTGTCTTCTGGCTCTCTACCCAGAGCTGATGTTTTCCTTGTGGGCTGAGCCACGTAGCTAGTATGAGTGAGGTAAGAGGTAAGGCTATCTTAAGTAACTTATTTCCGATCCTCAGTTATCCGTATCAACACTGTTAGAGACTGGTACTCACTGTAAGGATAAGACTAGGAGTTGATCCCTTTTCCTCCTCATCCAGAGAAGAAACAAACCTTCCCCAGAACGTTTTTATTTTTTTATTTAGTTTGTCAAACATGTACGAGATAACAGGTATAAGTATAAACATGAATATGAACACAGGAAATGGGTACGAATAAATGGGGACAGTAGGACAGGGATGGTAGGCACGCTGGTGCGCTTATGCATGGCCCTTACAGACCTCTTAGGAATGGGGTGAGGTCCACGGTAGACAGTTTAAGGTTGAAGCTATGGGGGTTTGATGAAGTAACAACGGAGTCAGGTAGAGCATTCCAGGCATTGACCACTCTATTGCTATGTCAGCCCTTCAAGGAAGTCCATGTCCCTGGAACTAAAATCGGTCTGGAACTATTGCCAGAGGCTTACAGTAATAACATTTTGGAAGCTGGGTTGAGTTTTTTCCTCCCTCTCTCTCCTATTCTAATGCAATGTTGCATAACCTTGGCAAATTTAAGATGTGTGTATTTCAGTTCCAAGAAGTCTCCAGCCAGCCATGATGGCTGGGGAATTCTAGGAGTTGAATTCACACATCTTAAAGTTGCCAGGGATAAGAAACACTGCTCTAATGATTTAGGGAGGAGTCAATCTGATATTCTTTTTCAAGCTTTTTGTATTCCCTAGGCCAGTGATGGCGAACCTTTTTTGGTTCGCGTGCCAAAAGGGGGTGTGTGCGCGCGCTAGCGCGTGCGCGCGCACGTGCCCACACCCATTCCCTCCCCCCCATGCATGCGCACACACACCCCGCGCTACCCCCTGTGCATGCGCACAACCCCCCCCACCCCCCCCCCGCGAATGCGCAAAGGCCTCACTGAAGCCTGGGATGGTGAAAAACGGCCCAACGGGCAAACCAGAAGTTCGGAAAAACGCACTTCTGGTTTGCCCGTTGGGCTGTTTTTTGCACTCCGGGGCTTCAGGAAGCTTCCCTAAAGCCTCCGGAGGGCAAAACGGCCTTCCCCAAGGCCAAAAATCAGCTGGCCAGCGCGCACATGCAGGCTGGAGCTGACATAGGGCAACGCCTCGCGTGCCCTCAGATATGGCTCGGCGTGCCACCTGTGGCACGCGTGCCATAGGTTCGCCATCACGGCCATAGGGGGCCAGCTGATTTTCAGCCTTGGGAAAGGCCGTTTTCGCCCTCCCCAGGCTTCAGGAAGCTTCCCTGAAGCCTCCAGAGTACAAAAAACAGCCCAACGGCAACCCGGAAGTGCGTTTTTCAAAACTTCTGGTTTGCCCGTTGGGCCATTTTTTGCACTCCGGGGCTTCAGGAAGCTTCCCTGAAGCCTCCGGAGGGCAAAACGGCCTTCCCCAAGGCCGAAAATCAGCTGGCCAGCGTGCGCATGTGCGCTGGAGCTGACATAGGGGAACGCCTCACATGCCCTCTGATATGGCTCTGCGTGCCACCTGTGACACGCGTGCCATAGGTTCGCCATCACTGCCCTAGGCTTAATTCATGTCTGACTAACCTCTCCAAGCTCATCTCTGATTCTACAGAATTCCATGCCAGCTTGCTTGAGTGGTGGGTTATGGCACAGATTGGTGGTGTGTAGTTCTGCTCTGCAAGGAATATGCTGAAAGAAACTCATGAAAGCCCCTTATTATTGGAAGGGGGAATTATCTAAGCCAGCGGTTCTCAACCTGTGGGTCGCGACCCCTTTGGGGGTCGAATGACCATTTCACAGGGGTCGCCACGCGCGTTAGCCTGCCATCTTGGTGCCACCGTCACTGCAGGGGTGAAAAGGTCCCGGTTCGGCTGTGCCTGCGGGTCGCCGGACAGCTGGTAGGCCGGACGCCGCCATTTGGGTTCTTCTACCCTCTGCGCATGCGCAGAATGCTTTGCGCATGCGCAGAGGGTAAAAGAACCCAAATAGTGGCATCCGGGTGGGTGGGCGGCGGCGGGGGGGTCACGGCGGCGGCAGGGGGGTCGCGGGGGGGTCGCAGCATTAGAAAGGTTGAGAACCACTGATCTAAGCCCTTATTAAATTAATTTGTTTGCTGATTATTCTCTTGCCCTCTCTCTCTTCTCCCTTCAAGGTGGCAGAACACCTGTTGTTTTAGTATGCTTGACTCATACCCACTAACACTTCCCGTGCCAAAGTAAGCTTGGTGCTATGATTTCTCTTGGCAAAGTCAAGAATCCAGAAATTGCATCATTTCATTTTTTTTTATTATTATTATTTCTTCAGTCAATAGGGTGGGAATAGTCAACCTTTTGAAGAGACAAGCACTTCAGCAGTTATCTCAAGGACAGACAGGCCGTTCTTTACACTGGCTGAAATGTTGTGGATGAATTGCTACTGCTGATTGGTTTTGTCAGGAAGACTTCTACAATTATTTAAAGGAGCCAAAAGCATTTCCTAATAAAATTAAACACACTGATTTTCCATAGTTTTCTTCCAAATTATGACTGCCCCCAAGTGACATGATGTTCAAAGACATGCTAAAATAGACTTCATCTACCTGCAAAATGTAAGAGAGAGAACGTGGCAAAGTGTATGTCAAGACCCCATAAAGTTTGCAGTACTGTTCCTTTTGATGAATCTTATCCATCCATTTACCCACCTAAAGAACGTCTGTCCTTTGGCTTCCAAAAGGTGGCCCACTCCTGATTAATATCATGACATGAATGAGCTGCAGCAGGCTCAATATATAGATTAAACTGTTTGCATTTCCGGAAATATATATCACTTTTTTTCCAGTCTCACTTTCTTGTCTTGTCTTGAGAGGTCAGTTAAGGTGATGAATAATTGACTGCAAGATTACAGAAGAACAAGCTGAGGAGCACGTTCTTTTATTTCAAGCTGACTGGTAGAAAAGTGGAGAATAGAAGGGATAGCTTTTATGAAGATAGTTCTTTGCATTTCACTGAAGAAATGGGAAAACATCAGGACAACAAATGGCTACAATAAGTTTGATGGAGTGCCAGCCAGCGAAGGAGCTATTATCCAATACATCTCCCTTTGGCCATGTTGGTGACAACACAGTCAGAAATAAAGCTTGATGCAGTGCAGTCTTGGACTTATTTATGCAGAACTGTGATCTATTCTATAAAAAGGACGTTTGTTCTCATGAGGCAGCTTTAATTCCATATTTAAAAAGTTACCATTAAAAAAGTGAAGTTGCTGAGGGAAGCTGGAATTCTGGGGACATCATAGACATATCTATGCAGCTTTCTTGGCAGCAGTATATACATTTGCCAGTCCTTTCCCCTTGAATGTGCTTTGATTTCCCAGTTTAGCTACAGTCCCAGTATTTCCTGGTAATCACCTGCCTAAGTCCTAACCAAGCCCAACCTTGCAGTATTTTTTATCTCCTAGAACAGCGGTTCTCAACCTGTGGGTCGCAACCCCTTTGGGGGTCGAATGACCCTTTCATAGGGATTGCCTAAGCGCATGCTAGCCCACCATCTTGGTGCCACGCCCCCTTTGTCACCTCATCACATGCGGGGAGGGGGCAGGGCAGGGGTCACGGCAGCGGGGTGGGGGTCACAGCATTAGGAAGGTTGAGAACCACTGTCCTAGAAGGTCAGACATGTGTCGCCATCTGAATTAATGCATCTTTAAATCATCAGAGTCTATTGCCTATGGTTCTCTGTTGTTTATTCAGAACACATCTAAAGTAATAGTGGAACTGCAGACTGGTTGTAGAATATTCATTAATTCAAACTTCAAGTGCATAATTTCATCTTCAACCTGGCACCTTCCAGGTCTGAACTTCTAGGAACTGCAGTTCAAAATGTCTGGAGAGAACAAGAATAGGATAAGCTACCAAAGACTAATAGTGACCTGATTCATTGTGTGGGTTTTAATGAGGTGAAGAAGCACCAAGAAGGAAATATTGAAGACTTATAGAATTCCAAAGTTTGGGGAGTAGAATTACATTATCTCTCTCTCAACTTGTCCCATACATATCTGTTAGAAAAAATCAAAATCAGGGGAAACAAAATGATATTGGGGTGATACAAAACAATTCAGCAAGGATTGTGTGTTAACGGTGGCCATAGATTTCTAACTGAGTATAAGGACAGGAGCAGTGGTGGGTTGCTCCTGGTTTGGCCCGGTTCTGTGAACCAGTAGCTGCGGCGGGGGGAGGCTCAGCCCACCTGCCCAGGATGCTTCTATGCATGCGCACAAACCGGTAGCGGCGGGATTTAGAACCCACTACTGGACAGGAGATAGATTCCCTAATGAAGGGAAAATAGAGAATGGGATATTTATAAAGTAAATAAGTAAATAACCTGAAAGATTATTACAACTGACTAGCTGGAATCCCAACAAGAGCAAATCACTTATCCTATTGTATATTTACATTTTCTGCTCTAGTACAAAAAGAGATCTCAGGGATGGTGTATAATATTTATAGAGCTAATTCTATTTTTCCCACATTTCCTCCATACTGTTAAACATCAACTTTACTGATAACAGAATTATGGTATGTGCAACATAGTACTTGCTCATGATTTCCACTTACCAAGAATATTGCACTTTTCTGTCATTCTGAATCAGGCTCATCTGAAGCATAAGACTAGACACAAAAGAGAGAAATGCTGAACCTATTTCTCCTCTATTAATAGGATCTGATGTTGCTCTTTATTAATAGGTATTATACTGTTGCTACTCCCTGATATTCTGTATATATAATGGACAAAATAATGTATTAGAGTCAATAAATCAGGAGCAGTTGCACCTGGATAGATACCAGATCTATTTTCTTGCTTGTCCCTCTTCTTGTATCTTGCATGTACCCATATAGGAGTATGGTTATTACTGAAAACCTCATCCAAAGGCTATAAATATTCCTGAAACTGAACTAAATGCAACCTGCAGCATTTGACTTCAGAATTTTGCTAACTTTCTTCTGTCTCGTCATTTCATGAATTGTTTTGTTTTGTTTCCAATTTTCTGGGTCACAACAAAAGTGGAAGTCGTTGTCAACCTAGGCCTCAAAGCCATGAAAGGTGTTTCTCAAGGGTAGGATTTAATGATGCTTTAGGAAAGGAGAGGACGATGTGTTTAAAAAATCTTCATGGAGATTGACTGTCTCTGTGGAATAGCTTGTACTGTTGTCCGCAGGGAGGGTCGTAAAAGTCAGAGGGCAGCCACAGTTATGTGATTGAAGACCTACTTTATTATTATTTTATGTGCATCACAGTTGCCCTTGTTTCTGAGGAAAGGCAAATAACCCTCAAAGCTAAGCAGCTTCAGGGCCACTGGGACTGCAGGGAAGGATGGATTGTAAGTCAAAATGTTGCCACTGATGTCTAGATAACAGATCAGCAACCCAAGAACTCTTCCATGCTGCCTTTTCCAAAACGGAACAGCATTAGAGATTAAAATAATAACATCTACTCAGAAAAGACTTAATATAGTGCTTTTCCTTTCAATAAAACCATTCTAATATGAACAATTCTTTAATTTCCAATTTCTTCCACTTGTTTTCACCCAACTATTTTGGATTGTATGCTTGATATTTTGGTTTTTGACTGTAAATATACCGGTACTTTAAAAGTTTTATGCTTAACACAGTTAAAAAGAGATGTACTGGTTAAAACCTCAATTAGGGAGTCTGAGGTTCAAAATCTCTGCTTCATTGTGGAGTTTATTAGTCACTCGTCCTTAGTCCAACCTACCAAGATGTATTATGTGATAACATTAGAGGAGTTCTCCTGTATTATTACTGATCCTTTATGAGCCACATCAAAATAAGTAAGCAAAGAAGCAAAAGTTCTCAAAATTCTTGCAAAAAAATCCTTTGTAACTCACTTTGTAGCATCAACCTACTTATTGAGTCCCATATCTGCTTCCTGCTAAGGAGACATCATATAGATTTACAGTACTGAATGTCACCAATATCCTGATTACCTTTATCTAAATTTGTGGAGTTTAAGGAACAAATGGTTTAAAAAATTTTGAGAAAGAGCAAGAAGTATTTTATTCTAGGTTTCTCTTCTGTTTTGGATATAATTCTTAGGGCTAAAGAGAAACCACTGTTCCTAAAAATACATCCCATGTTTTTAATCATTGCCTGGACTGTGTTGCTATGTTTAAGATCACATTATAAGCAACTGCGTTCTCTTCGCTGATGATGTAAAACTATTTAACACCACCGACAATGCTGCTACCCTTCAAAAAGACCTTGACTTTGTGTCAGAATGGTCAAACAATTGGCAACTCCAAATCTCAACCAACAAATGCTGTCTTACACATTGGCAAAAAGAATCAGAACACAAAATACAAGCTGAGTGGACACGACCTTGTAGACAACCCTCACTCCGTCAAGGACCTTGGAGTACTCATATCTAATGATCTAAGTGCCAAAGCCCACTGTAACAACATCAGCAAAAAGGCATTAAGAGTTGTAAACCTAATCTTGTGTAGCTTCTTCTCCGGTAACATTACACTACTAACAAGAGCATACAAAACATTTGCTAGACCAATTCTCGAATACAGCACATCTG
>QLTV01004097.1:1890738-1911408 GCA_003457575.1 Thermophis baileyi
CCTGCTTTTCATCTCCAAAAGCTCCCCTCCCTTCAGCACTGATGGTGTTCCCTAGTTGGGTCATGAGATGTCCACAAGAAAATACCCAGCTCAGAAAGCATCCACTAAGAACTCCACAGTCGTCGTCGTCCTCCTCCTCCTCCTCCTCCTCCTCCGCCCTTCTAGCACTGATTTGGTATGACCTAAGTGTAGTTCATAAAATTATCTGCTACAATGTCCTTCCTGTCAATGACTACTTCAGCTTCAACCACAACAATACATGAGCACACAATAGATACAAACTTAAAGTGAACCGCTCCAAACTCCATTGCAGAAAATACGACTTCAGCAACAGAGTGGTCAATGCCTGGAATGCACTACCTGACTCTGTGGTTTCATCTCCAAACCCCCAAAATTTTAACCTTAGACTGTCTACTGTTGACCCACCTCATTCCTAAGAGGTTTGTAAGGGGCGTGCATAAGCGCACCAGTGTGCCTACCATCCCTGTCCTAGTGTTCCCTTTTATTTGTATTCATTTCATGTATTCAAATCATGTTTATACCAGAGGTGGGTTCCTCCCAGTTCGGACTGATTCGCCCGAACTGGTAGCAACCTGCTGGTGATGTCACGATGATGCCACGGAGCCGGTTCGGTTGGTGCCGGTCCATGGACGCCGCCATCTTTTTTTATTTTATTTTTTTTATTTTGGGGGGGGGTTCTTCTGCGCATGCGCAGAAGCTGAGTTTCCGGCACTGCGCATGCATCGCCATCTTGTTTTGGGTTTTTTGGGGGGGTGATTTTTTGCACTGCGTATGTGCGCGTGCGCAAAGCACGCATGCGCCCATGCGGCGTGGGAGGAAGCGCATGTGCCCACGTGGCGTGGGAGGAAGCGAACTGGCAGCGAGGTAAGTTAGAACCCACCCCTGGTTTATATTTATATATATTATCTAATACGTGCTTGACTAAATAAATAAATAAATAAATAAATAAATAAATAAATAAATAAATAAATAAATAAATAAATAAATAAATAAATAAATAAATATTATAGAATTTTCGGCACTGCGCATGCACGTGCGAAGCGTGCGCATGCCCATGAGGCACGGCCACACGGCGCGGGAGGAAGTGAACCGGCGGCGAGGTAAGTTAGAACCCACCCCTGGTTTATATTTATATATATTATCTAATACGTGCTTGACTAAATAAATAAATAAATAAATAAATAAATAAATAAATAAATAAATAAATAAATAAATAAATAAATAAATAAATAAATAAATATTATATATTCTCTTTTTCTTTCAGAATGACATGTCTGCACTGGCAACATCGGGTTTATTCTTCAAAGATGGCAAAAAACGCATTGATTACATTTTAGTCTACAAAAAATCCAGTCCTCAAATTGAGAAAAGAAGCACCTTTGAAAAGAATTTACGAGCGGAAGGATTAATGTTAGAAAGAGAGGTGGGTAGCATTTTCTATTTGCTCAAAATGGCTGCTACTGTGAGGAAAATCCATCAGATGATTTGCATTTTACTGAAGTGATTGCAGGATTAACTTCAAAGAAACCATAGGAGACCTTGCAGAGTAGAAAAAAGGGAGGGTTAGGAAAACGGGCAGCTTGACAGATAGTGTAAAAAGTAGGGAAGGGAAAAAGGAAAAAAGCAAATAAATATTTAAAAAAAAGGAAAAAAGAGAGAAACTAGTAGTCCATGTGAAAAGCTAAAAAATAATTCTGTAAATGAGTATGGAGGAGTTTTGTTGATGGACTTCTTTAAGGAAAAACAATTTACTGTTTGATCTGATCATAACAGTATTTTTCTCAAATTGTTCAGAATCAACCAAACTTCTGAGAAAGTGAGAGGCAATTTATAACCTCCTCTCCCGTCTAAGATGCAATGCTTTAAGGAAAAAGGACATTTTGGGCTACTGGCAGTGAGATTTTAAAGTATTATTTATGCCCTAAATAAACTTAGGAAAAAATGATGCCACTTCTCACCAAATAAATTTGGCTTCATCGTAAATACAACAGAGCAATCATAAAGCACAGGGAATAAAATGACAGATTGTCAATTGCTTTGCAGTATAAAATAAAAACAGGGATTTTGGGAGGGGGGAGGCAGATTTGGGGAGGGACTACTGTCTTCTCCTCAGCCTTGTGAGTGTAGCATGAACTAGAAGCCTGGAAACTGGAAGGTCTTCCTTCCTCAGCCCTCCAAAAGGTCTGATTTGTGGCAGAACATACCTGTAACATTAGATGATATGTGCAGTTTTCTTAAGCATATAGAATTGCTTGGATATAGGCCTTCCTGCCATGAACTAGCCAACACTCCCCTCTTAACACCTTCGTCTGAAGGATTGCTCTGTGATTTATTAAGAATTGTCAAAAAAATAACTTATGACTTTATGGGATAATATCCATGAAGCTTCTGGACCATTGTCAGGGACGACTCACACCCTGGTCAGCCCTTCTTTATTCTCCTACCATCTGGAAAGAGATATAGAAGCATAGGCAGCCACACAAACAGGCTGAAGAACAGTTTTTATCCGTGGGCTGTCAGACTCCTGAATGAAAAATAACTCTATAACAACATAGTACGATTAACTTGCGGGGCCGGCGCTACGTGCAATAAGTTCACATGGTGCAATAGGAATGAGTGTTTGTTAGTAGGATTCACTGGGCTAGGGATTTATTTATTTTTATTTTTTTGTCTTTCACTGTATTGTGTTGGGGGGTGCACGAAGGGAGGCTCAGCCAATCTCATTGTACACATATTGTACTCTGACAATAAAGGTTTGAATTGTGATAACTCTGTTCTTGATAAACTGCAATCCTTGTTAGATTACAGGTAAACCAAAATTCCTCTCTTTTTTGACCAAAGAAGAATACATACAGGACATTTATAGTCCTCTATGCATTCTTCTGTCCAAGTAGATAGTTTAAATACCATACACTTATGTAACTAAATGTGAACTTTTTTAGAGGAAAATAAAGAGAATGCCACCTGGAACTGAAAGATTTGTGCCTGTTACATTGTTTCTTTTTTGCAGCCAGCTGTTACAAACAATGATATTATGTTTGTAAAAATTCATTGTCCTTGGGACACACTCTGCAAATATGCCGAAAGAATGAACATTAGGATGCCTTTCAGGTAACAATAAAATGCTTAATTTTGTCACTCTTGTTAAATTAAGAATGTATTTTGCTAACAAGTACATTTATTTATAGCTATCATAGTGTTTTATTAATAGCGGTAGCAATAGCACTTAGACTGCACCTCTCTGAGCGGTTTACAATGTCAGCATATTGCCCCTAACAATCTGGGTCCTCATTTTACTGATCTCAGAAGGATGGAAGGCTGAGTCAGCCTTGAGTTCCATCAGGATTGAACTCCAAGATGTGGGCAGACTTAGACTGCCATACTGCAGTCCAGTATGAGCCCACCACCAGGGCTCGTTGACAAACACACTACACTCTGTGAGGGATACTGTTGCTTCAAGGATTGCTGTGTTGATCCAGTCACTGGGGAATCTTGTCTGGGAAGTTTTTAATGTAGGGAACAATATTACAGGTTTCATAGCATTGGATATGGCTAAGAGAGGAAGATCAACTTCTTCCTTCTCTATATTTCCATCATGCAGAGCAAAACCAGCAAGTTAGGTACATCATTTTCTTTCCTATTGCTTGCAGTCCAGGAAGGGGACAGACAAATGCAAGCATACCTGCATCTTTGTATTTTTATTACAGCTAGCAAAGAAACCAGATGTTAGAGTAAGCCAAAGCTCTTTGTCTCACAATTGCTCAGCTAACCCATTGTTGATTCCATAAGCAATAGACAAAGTAAAAGCCATTGTGGTCACTCTCAAACATGCCTGTGCGACATAATTTGGGTTCATCCTTCTAATATGATGAATTTATACCAACTGATAGTGAGATTTATTCAGTTCATTAGCTTGTGTACATTTAGCACATTGAAAGTTGTCTTAAGGCACAAGCTTCTATAATTTTGAAATATCCAAAGCAGCTCTAATTGGTTCCCTGCTTTAATGCAAATTAATCCCGATGGAGGATAAGTACATCTGCTGGCTCATGGGTTTTGATTGTAGCCTCCAGTTATTTACTCCAGAGAAAAAGTCTTGAAGTTAGTTGGGCTCTTCCAGAAATAAGTACATTATATCAATCATCACAAAATGAGCCATTGGCTTTAACAACAAAAAGTCAAATCAATTTCAGGGAATTATTACATCGCTCTTCAGCAATGCTATAAACAATCCACTATTTCTCTCATATTAATTTCATTCAGGGGAAAAATAGTAAAAGATGAGCAAGGAAAGATTAATAATAGCAGGATCGTTTTAGCAAGTTTTCCTATTGCCTTAATGAAGAATTTTGCTCAGAGTTATTCCTTGCATAATGAAAGCATAAAAATGACATTTAATGACAAATCCTTTAGATCAGCAGTCCCCAACCTGGTGGCCCAGCTTTGCGGGGGGGAGAAGAGGGGAACTGGGCTGCACAGCCAGCAGGCCGGCACAAGCAATGGGCTGGTGTGCATACATGTAAGTGCTCACCAGCCTGCCGCTCATGTAAGTTGAGCTGCGCATGTGCGCGCACATCAGAGGTGGGTACCTCCTGGTTCGGACAGGTTCGCCCGAACTGGTAGTGACCTGCTGGTGATGTCACGATGATGTCACCGATCCGGTTCGGTGCCGGTCCGTGGGTGCCGCCATCTTTTTTTTTTTTTGAATTTTTTTTTTGAATTTTTTTTTTGAATTTTTTTTTTAAAAAATTCTTTTGCGCATGCGCCGAAGCTGAGTTTCCGGCACTGTGTATGCATCGCCATCTTGTTTTTGGCTTTTTAAAATTTTATTGTTATTTTTTTTTGCACTGCACATGCATGCGCACGCAAAGCGCGCGCATGCCCACAAGGCGCGGCCACGCGGCACGGGAGAAAGCAAACTGGCAGCGAGGTAAGTTAGAACCCACCCCTGGCACACATGCTCCGCCCAGCCACTCACATGGCCTAATTCTAAATAGGCCACTGCTCAGTAGTGGGCCACAGCTTGGAGGTTGGGAACCCCTGCTTTAGATTTTAAGATTTAAAAAATGATGGGATCTTCAGCAGAATCTGCTGCACCCACTACGCATTGGTATCCTTCTGCCACTTCTTAAGTCTACAACAAAACAAAGAGAGTCAGTGCGGTGTAGTATTTAAGAAGCTTCATTTAAGATTCAAATCCATCCTTAACCACAAATGCTCACTGATTTGGGCCTGCTTCTGTCTCTCAGCCCAAGTAACTTCATAAGCTTTTTCTTACAGGGAGTTTTAAACTTCCAGATGAAATGTAGAATATAAATCTAAATAATTCTGCTATGATGGAATTGAATTAGATTTGAGAGCTTCCTGTGCAAATGTTGCCTAATGGTCCAGCACTTACTCATGTACTTCTGGCTCATGGATTTCTCTTCAGGTCTTGTCCAGGTCTTAATTTGAGCTTTATGTCAGGCAACTCAACCAGCTGTCTAAGTAGTAGGAAAAGGCCACAGGGCCAGAGCAATGTTCCTTCTTCCAGTATGTAATATTTAGAAGGGGATAGATTGGGGAAATGAAGTTACATTTGGACCAAATCTGGACTGAAACGTGAAATTGACAAAATGCTCCCCTTCTCTTTAAAAATGCCAAGCTGAGTGGAGAAACCACATGCAAGTTAATCTAATTATCTGTCCCTGGTTTAATGACATTATTTTAAGCACAGGACTCCTTTGGGCATTGATATAAGATTACTGCCGAAGGCTGAAGAAAATCTAACAATTTTCTTGTCAGTGCTGTCCTTAATTTTAATTTTTTTTATTTATTTTATTTATTTATTTGTTTGTCAAACATGTACAAGATAGCAGGTATAGGTATAAACATAAACATAATCAAAGTGAATACAGATAGATGAGGACAATAGGACAGTTGGACAGGGACGGTAGGCACGCTGGTGCGCTTATGCACGCCCCTTACAGACCTCTTAGGAATGAATTAAAATGAATTAAAGATACTTTAATAACCTTGCATCACTCATAAGAAGCTTCTCAAACCTATATACCTTGACATGTGTTTGAGCCTTTTGGGTACTGATCCTGAACCAAATATTTAAAGATTTCCAACATGTTGCATTTTTTTTTTCTTTTTGAACAACTCCTTTGAAGAACACTGAAAATTCAAAATATAGGATTTTTCAGTTTCCTATCCAACATGCAGAATGTTCGGCTTTTCTCAACAATTAGCATTTGTAGATTGGTCCTGCTTTAATGATCTACTAAATCTTTAGTGATCTACTTTTTGTTATTATGTCATTAGCATAACAAAGTTGGTAAATTGTCCTGCTTTTCAGGCATAGCTTCAATCTAATATGATATAGCTTTTCACTACTGTGGATTACACTGCTTACCAATCAGGGAAGTACATACAGTCTGTAAGATACATAAACACAGTTTGTACATATATGCACACAAAACTTATTCCACTTCAACTCTTCAACTGGAGAAGTTCTCTTTCTAACAATCATAGGGAGTATGCCAGTCAGATTATCATTGAGTAATTATTGAGTTTTACTATGAAAAAATGTTTCAATAGTATCATACTACTGCTATGCAGCCAATCTGGTAAGCTAATGGAGAGTTAGTAGGAGCCTTAGCACAAACTATCATAGGGAAAGAAGACTCCTGAGTGCCACTTTTAACCAACAACTACTGGGTTGCCTACCCATGACTCATAAATGAAGTCACTCAGTCTTTGGGGAGTGGGAGGTAGTGGTTATTTTTAAGCGTGATTTGTCTTTTAAAAAATCTGCAATTTGAATTCCACATGAATGTATCAATTTTCCTAACTAAATCAATACACATTTAAAAATGGAAAAATTAATACCAGGCAAAATTCCAACAGCATGAAGAACCTATGCAGTTATCTTCCATGGCATGCCTTTATGTATTGTATTTCCAAAATGGTCCTCTTTGCATTTATTACCTCAGATAATATTGGAAGATAGATATATATATATTTGGCTCATTCAGAGTTTATTGTAATCATTTAAGGATAATCGATGCTAGTGCAAACAGAAGCAGAATAGAAAAGCAAAGAGTTCCCTTCTCTGCATCCAGCTATCTACTGCCCATGACAGTATTAGCTGATATTTTTGTACATACTACCCTGTTTCCCCAAAAATAAGACATCCCCTGTTAATAAGCCCAATTGGGCTTTTGAGTGCATGGCAATAAGGCCAAGCACTTATTTCAGGGTTCAAAAAAATATAAGACAGGGTCTTATTTTCGGGGAAACACGGTATTTGTGTTGAAGTTCGATTTAAGTAGTTCAGTTTTTATCCAAGCCATTGAGCTTCTATCCACTTTCCTTTTGTAATGGTGCATGTTATGAAATTACAAAGCTCTATATCTTGTATGTATTTCCTTCACCTTGATGTAAAATTGTACTCTGATGATTTTTGCTGTTCTTTCAGGAAAAAATGTTATTACACTGACTGGAGGAGCAAAACCATGGGCAGGTTGGTGGGTGATGCATAGCTTTTAATTTTACCAGATAGTCATCCCATATATAATAAATCCATTCTAGCAGTTGTAAATTTATCACAAAGAGTTTTGAGAAAGCTGATTGAATATTGGAGGCAGTAGAACTTAGATACTTATTTATTTTCAGCTTTAAGCATGTGACTGACCTCACCAGAAATAAGATAACCCAAAGAATCTTCCAAAGCAGTGATTATGTTTTATTTGTAAATAATAATGAGGTTCAAATAAGAAAGGTTTGGAGAAAATGGATCTTAAAATCTCTGAATAGCAAGAAGTTTGTAGAAGCTTAAGTTTTGTATAGTACTTAGTACTGTTGTACTAAGTCTTCCAAAGAACATTTACTTTGAGGAACCTGGGGGAACTCTAATTTGTATATTAGATTTCAGGTCATGTAACACATCTTGTTAGCCATTTACCTGTGATACCAACAGCCACCATAGCCCATCACATTGTATTTAGGAAGGCGATCAAATTACATTATATTTAGGAAGGAGATCAAAACTCCCTTCCTTGGCTCCAATCCATGATTCCAACAAACAAGCTTTCATTAAGGCCCCTTCAGGTGAACATGACAAAGACACACTAAGCATATAATCTTATCAATGGCATCTTGAATTGCTTCTCCACCCCAATAATAATGATAGCCACTTTGGGAAGTCAAAAACATTTAAAAGAATACAAAAACACAAAAACAGAAGACAAACGAACAATAATGACAAAGAAAACAAACCCAGAGGAGATCAAGAAAAGAAAGAAAGGGGTATCAGCCATCCTACCAAAGGTCTAGATCAGGGGTGTCAAACTCACGTCGTCACAGCGTGAAGGGGACTTTTTTCCCCTTCGATAAACCGGGCGTGGCCAGCATGTGGCACATCCAGCCCACAGGCCAGGAGTTTGACAGCCCTGATCTAGATGAAGAGCCAAACCTTTAGGAACCTTTGAAAAACCAGTAAGGGAGGAAGCCCTTTGAATCTTGAACTGAAGAAAACACAGGGAAACTGCACTCTGGTGTGGAAAGTCTTAATTATTGCTTTTAAATATAAACTGTTTAAAACCCTTTTTCAAATATTGGTATTTCCAATATTAACATAAATGTTAATATTGTCCAACTGTTTTCTTTTGAAAAAAATGTATTATTTCTCATGGAATTTAGATAAGTTCTACTGCACTTCCATCAAAGTCCATTAGGCAGTGTTGCTGGGTTGTTGTTTTTCATACAACAGAATGTGAAACTCTCTTGTTGTAAAGCCAATTTCTCCTGTGATGGATAAACGCCATATCAAAATTTAATTGGAAGGAGAAGCAACAAACACAGGGGTGGGTTCCAACTTACCTCGCTGCTGGTTCGCTCCCTCCCGCGCTGTGTGGGCTCGCCTCGTGGGTGCGCGCATGCGCAGTAACAAAAAATCCAGGAAAAAAAAACAAAGCTGAAAAAAAGATGGCAACTGCATGCACAGTGCCAGAAGTCGGCTTCTGCGCATGCTCTGAAGGAAAAAAAAATTCAAAAAAATTCAAAAAAAATATATTAAAAAAATTAATTTTTTTAAAAAACAAAAACAAAAAAAAGATGGCGGCACCGACCGATTCGATTCGGTGATGTCATCATGATGTCACCAGCAGGCCGCTACCGGTTCAGGAGAACCGGTCCGAACTGGGAGGAACCCACCCCTGAACAAACATAATACTTTGAAACAGAATGATCAAATGATCCTAACTCTGTTTCAAAATAATCATCTTGAATATTACATTTTTACCTTGTCTTTACTTCTGATATTGATTCGGTATCTAAGTTAAGTGAAACTAATGAGAGTAAGGTAATGATTTGACTGGGAATATACATATTGTAAATATTTAGCATATTTCATACATTAATTATTTTAAATATATATTTTGTGTGAAAACTATTGCTTTTCACATGCAGATATTAAATATTTGTAGACTGTAGTTTTTGATAGTAAAAAAATTTACAACTGCTTACTTCCTCTCCCCAGTCATGCACGTGCTTGCTTTGTATCAGATAGCTCTCCTATATTATATACAATACATGTTTATACTTACTTGATTTAAATGATGTGAAATAAACCATTTTCTCTCAAGGAATTAAAATCTAGGCAGAAATCACATTCAGACTACATTAATAAACATGACAGTTTATATCCTATAGAATTATGATGATGAAAGTTGAAACTCAAAACAATGGATTTATAATCAGAATTATAGGGGTGTATGTGTTTGTTAATTCTGTTCTCTAAACTTTGAGTTCTTCTGTTAGGCAAAATTCCCAAAGGGTAATCATAGTCAGCTCAACATTTTCCATCACATTAATACCAAAGCCACCTAGATTGTGACTCCAAGGAAGTTTTAATCACTTTTCTAGGGTGTAGGCTTTTCTTTGAAAAGAAACAAAGAATATTTACTTTTCACTTAGTAAGGAAAGTAGGGGGGGGAGCAATACAACCCATAACCCAAAACACTGCAGTATGCTACTATAGCAATAGCACTTAGACTTATATACCGCTTCACAGTGCTTTACAGCACTATCTAAGTGGTTTACAGAGTCAGCATATTGCCCCCAACAATCTGGGCTCACATTTTACCAACCTTGGAAGGATGAAAGGTGGACTCAACCTTGAGCCGGTCAGGGTCAAAGGAATCTAATTCCTGGCAATGTGAGCAGAGCTAGCCTGCAATACTGCATTCTAACCACTACGCCAATATGTTTTTGACTTTAGTTTTGTCAGGTAAGACAACACATTTTTTCATACAATCGTGTAGAACTACGTATGTTTGAAAGGAAGCTTACTAAAACATAAGTGGAGTGCGCATTGTGAAATGTGCCTTTCTGATGGCTTGTTCTCACATGCCCATTTTTTTTTAAACAGCTTGTTGCCTGCTCATAATACCATTTAAAAGCACAAAGATAGCACAAAGATTGTTCATGCTATCAAGGTAGCCGAGAGACTTTCGTGCGACTTCTAGGAATCAATGAACAGTTGCATATGAAGATGTATATTAGATCTGACAAAAGGCTTATGTAGTCTAGCATTCTCTTCAAATAGCATTCTTTCATATTCTTATCATTCTGTTCCAGTGGCCAATCAAAAATCAATGAGCAATCTCTGAGAGTGATAGCTTCTTTTCATCAATCTCTCAGTACAATGGGAGCCTGATGCTTCTGGTTTTGCTTAATAGCCATCATGATTAGCAGCCTCTGATATCTTCTCCATTATTCAACTAACCAGTATTTAAAGATCTCCAACTTGCTGGCTATTACCACAACACAGGATAAGGAATTCTATACAGTAACTGTAGATTATCAAGAACAGTCTTTTCTTCCGGGATCTTCCAGCATTAAACTTTCCTAAATAACTTCATTTTCTAGTACTACTAGTATAGAAAAAAAAAATCCCATTCTTTTCTGGGAAGTCCTTGTCATAATCATTTTGGTTGTCCTTTTCTACACTTTATCTTAGAATCTTTCTTGGGGATTGGGGAAAATGCACTACAGTCATACCATTAATTTGTAGAATGGCATGTTATGTGCAGTTTTACTTTCAATTTTCTTCCTATTGATTCTGAAAGTGGATTTTTTTTTTTACAATATATAATTTCCTTGCCTATTCAGGGATGCTTCAATAAATTGAACTTTTTTTTTCATAAAAGGATATTGCTTCTTACATTACATTTTAAAGGCAGTGTGATACACATATAAACTCCATCTAGATCAATAATTTCATTCCAGAAAAACAGTATTAAAGCACACAATATCCTGTTTATTCCCAAATCTTTTCTCCTAAGAGACTGTTTTGAGAGGTTCACTTGCTGAACAGAAGTAAAAGAGCTTTCTCTGACAGCTACTCAACCCTGATAGTAGAAGGTACTATATATCACTGGAGTTACGATATTTCTATTTGTTATCTTGTCCTTTATGACTTTGTTAAACTTTGTTTAAGGTCATTCCGGTTGATAGCAGTTAGTCTATGGAAATGACAATTCAGCATTATCATAGTGCCAGAGTGAAATCATCCAGGCAATGCATCTCAAATTCTGATCAAATATCATTCTTTCATATTCTTATCACTTTGTATTGATATGTTCTGACATAGATCTCATTTATATAAATTGCACTACAGTTTTAAAAAAATAAATGCAAAGGCTTAAAATAGATTAATCTGAATGTTGATACACAATATCTATTTGACACTTGTAACCAAAGTTTGTTTTGGCTTAAGATGAAAGAATAATCCATCCATTTGCTGTTTGCACTCATTTCATATTTGGTGCCTATATATATGGATTTGCTTATCATTATTTAAAAAAATCAATTTTGTTTTTTGAAGGTATTACATGAATATATGCAAACTGTATTTTCACTTTACATTTACAATTGTAATTTTGCTTTTAAAACTAGACTATGCAGGAAAATGTCTATTTTTTTTCATTGAATGGATGACAGTGCAATAATGAAATGAAAAGCTAGACATTTGTAGAAGTTGGATAACAGGATTCTTTATTATCCTCTTTTTTAGCAAAATTTAAAAAATATTTATGTACTAAAATTATTTTTCAAATGCTTCTTAAAAATATAAAACCTTTGTAAAAAGTTGTGCTTTTAGCTTTATACAGTATATGCAGTGATGTGTTGGTGGCTTTTCTTTTTGTTTAGTACACTCTGTCAAAATACTGTATATACTGCTTCTTATATTTTAAGCCAGACATATGCTCTTGTAAAACTCTTCAAAAGAGGGCACCAGTTTGACCAATGAATATAAATTGATATACTTCTAATGATATTTTTGAAGAAATATTAAGACCATTATCAGCCATCACCCACTTCTAGTTCTTGAAGGCAACTAAACCCTTCTGGGCAATGAAGGTGAAGGTGTAGGAAGCAGTTATAAACGACTTCAGTGGTTCCCATGGTAAAAATGCAATCATGATTTTCAATGACATTTTAACCAGAAAAAAAATATAACACCAAGTTCATTGAAGAAACCATGACTTCCCTGTCATGAAAATTGCACTAGAAGGACACTCCTAGCTTCCATATTTTTTTAGCAGCTATGACAAAGTCCTTGCATTTGTTACTGCAGATTTTAAAGGCCTCTTGCTTTTCTACATACATTATTATAATTATTGTCAAAAATACTCAGAGATCTAAGGATCTTCTATCATTGATTCTTCAGTGGAATAACTTTCTGAGGCAGAATTAGTGCCCAGTCTGGGAACCCACCGCCTTGTCACACAAGCACATTTCAGTAATGCATAGCATTTCAATAATACACAAGGTTGAGGAGACTGACTGCTCAGTCAGTAATGAGAATCAGGGCTATCAAAGCTTCAGGGACTAGGCCCCATTGTTGAGCATGAGACAGAACACAACATCAGTACCAAAGATCAAAGCTATTTTACCTGTAGTCACCCACCACCTGTTTACTGCCATATTTCCCTGTGCTTGCCTTCTCCCTCTTAAAAAAAACCCATCACCTGATCCTTGACTTCCCACCTCCAGCTCAAAGGACCCTATCACAGACTAGAATAAGATGATAATATTTCAAAATAATTGACCTATGTGATGCCCAAATGCTTCTGTAAAGCCAGCCTATCTTACCAGTCTCCTCCTATACACTAAAGATATCTTAGTCATGTACTTAATGCTCTCCTAAGGGATTTTTTTGGGGGGAGGGGGGGGAGGTAGAGGTTTTTTTTCTCCCTGGACAAGTCCTCGCAGTTTTCTTGGCAAGATGCCTTCTTCCTAGAGCTAAGAAGGAGCGAACAAGTGACTGGCTCAAGGTCACCCATCTGACTTTTTGCCTAAAATGGGACTAGAACTTACATTTTCCCAGTTTCTCATCATGGATTTCTTTCACTGGGACATGAATTATTGTATAAAATATTCCACCAGGAAAAGCAGTCAAGCATCATGTGAGTCCTATGGATATAATATTAAATGTATGGATTCCTAGCACTTGTTTTAAGAGGAGGTAGACTTCAAATAAAATTAAAATCTATTTCAGAATCAGACATTAAATGCATGTGATGAATAGGATCTTTTTTTATTATTACACATTTTATCTTTTCCAATATTTTCTTGTCATATTCTCTCTCTTTCTCCCTCCCTCCCTCTCTCTCTCCTAAGCATTTATTAAGACTGGCAGAGTTTTAATGCCACAACTCCTTACCCATTTATATGCACAAATAAGCAGGTGTATCAGTTAAAGCTTAATCTGCCAGATCTATTTAGCTGAATTGCCAAGGAGCATGCAAAGAGCTGTAGAACATCCCCAAATGTTTGTTAAGCATTAAAGGCATTTAGAATTTTTGGAGAGGACCTTAAATTATGCCATCAATTTGGGAAAGCATGGACCTACTCTCCTGAATAACTTCCCTTCCCTAAATTAACAAAGAGCAATTTCATTTTCATTCTATTCTTCTGCTACCATTATTGTCCTGTTCTGCCTTTACCTAACCAATGTTATTCACAGGATTCCAGATATCTCATGACATTTGACCATGGATTCCCCTTCATGCTATTAAAGATAATTAGCTTTAGTTTGAAACAGTAGCAGCAATGTTCTGACACCATAAAAAACAATCAGATTCCATCTAAAGATTTTATCTTACATTTAATACTCCTTGGTGATTCAGGAAAGGGCTGGAGCAAGGACATATTAAACTTCCTACTTCTCACTAGCTCTAATTCCAATCCAGATTGGGATATTTTGTGTGTACAATGAACTAAATCATGAGAAACTGGAGTATGAATGACATTCATTGCATATCCTTTCTAGTTTAGTCCTCAGTAGAACATTGTTCAGTCCTTACATTTATCTCTTGGGGGAATCTTTCCCTAAACTGGGCTTCAAACAGATATGGGCCAGTGGTGAGATTCACATTTTTTTACTATCGGTTCTGTGGGTGTGGTTTGGTGGGTGTGGTGTGGCTTGGTGGGCGTGGCTTGGTGGACGTAGCAGGGGAAGGATACTGTAAAATCTCCATTCCCACCCCACTCCAGGGAAAGGTTACTGCAAAATCCCCATTTTCTCCAATTCAGCTGGGACTCAGGAGGCAGAGAATAGATGGGGGCGGGGCCAGTCAGAGGTGGTATTTACCGGTTCTCCGAACTAGTCAAAATTTCCGCTACCGGTTCTCCAGAACTGGTCAGAACCTGCTGAATCCCACCTCTGATATGGGCTCATCAACACCCGTCACTGGCCATGCTCAAATCCATACATCTGGAGGACACCCAAACTGGAAAAGGCCATTTTAGAGCATTCCTACTGGCCATTTCCCTTCTTCTCCCCTCCCTCATTAGAACTGTGTTATAAATTACAGTTATTTTTATTTCTTCACCTTATAGACTTTCTATATCTACCTCTTGCTTTGCTTTAGATGAAAAATTATTTTAGAGACCATGTGATTGTTTCTTGATTTGAAGTCTAGCATTGTCCTTCCAGTATCCATTTCAGCACATCACATATATAATGAAAGGTATAAAAGACATAAGGTAATAAACAAAATGTGGTTTCTTGTCCCCAGTTTCCAGAGGAATATGAGGGAACTGAAAAGCTGGTTGCCCAGAAATCCAATGAAACTTGATAAAGAAGCGCTTCCTGATCTAGAAGAAACAGATTGCTACACAGCTCCTTTCAGCAGAGCACGTATTCATCAGTATGTGGTGAATTTAAAATATATTCATAGAGACCAGCAATAATGTTTCATTTTTTTATCTCAGCGGTTAACATAACAACATTCACCATTAACAAATGCAATGTTCAAACTGAATGGCCAAAAATGCTGGAGTCTATATTCAGCAATAAGTTGCAGAAGGATTTTCAGCTGCATTGATCAGAAGCTGGTTCCACTCAACTAAAGTTGACTTTCTTAAATCATATTCATAATGGTTCAAAGACATAAGATTCAGTTTAGTCCTTTGAACTCGTAATTGTTTTAAGATGTTCTCTGTAATTGCTTCATTGCATGGTGGCTTATTTCAAGCAACTATTTCAAGTTCTCTGAACAATGCATATTTTGTTTGATTATTTTTGTCCTTCTATTGTAACAGCTTCAAAACAGATTCAAAATGCATAAATAAAACTATTAATATCAATATCTGTTTGAAATTTGATAAAATTTCATTCATTACGATAAATATTTCATGCTGGTACATTGACAGCTGTTTCCAACATTAATTGATATTAATTGTCTCTTCAACAGTTTTACAATAAACAACAAAGACAGCTTCTTCAGCAACTCTACAAGGAGTAGGATGGTACACCATATGTTACAGAGAACGAAGTATGAAGATGGAAAACCAAAAATGGGTACAAGTTCATTTTAATATAACAATGCAGGTGTTGGAATTCTTGTTACCAACACAATTCTTCCAGTAAAAAATGTTTAGTCAATAATGTAAATCCAAGATATTGATGATTCAAACAGGGACAATAGTGGCAATTACCAAAATCAGGACTATTTCTGTGTGAGAAAGGAAAAAGAATATCTACAAGCTACAATACTTTCATGACTTCCCTCAACCCTGATTGACTTTGACTTGTCCATTTTCTTCTATTATTTACTGTTAATGGAACAGAATATGAAGATTCAGTGTGTGTGTCTGTGTGTCTGTGTGTCTGTGTGTCTGTGTGTCTGTGTGTATATACTTGATTGATCTACAAAGATATGTATGATTAAAACAAATTAAACTAAATAACAAAACCATAAAATTAACAAACAACAAGTAAAAGATGGTGCAGTAGGTGAGCATCATTAGAATGCTGTCTTGAAATCCTCTGTTTTTTAACAAACATCTGAAGCCATCAAGGAAGGACCTAGCCTCATTTTCACAGGAACCCATTCCACAGCACCAGCTTTGGTTTCTCTAATCTCCATGAAGTGTGAAACTATGAGGAATTTATCTCCCTCAGTGCTTTAGTAGATCATGCCAATACAGGTTGAAGAAGACATTCATTCATATATACCAGCAGGATCTCAGGCTTGTTTCTACTGCCCAACCTAAAATATTAGCATTTATGTCCCATTATCTCAGGACTACTTTCAGTGCCATTACCGTCTTTTGCTTCTGGGTCCAATTCAAAGTGCTGATTTTAACCTTTAAAGCCTTTCATGACATGGGATTGGGCTATCTGAGGATTACATCTCCTCAGTTACATCAGCCAACCCCATTAAATTTGAGAAGAGAGAAACTATGGTGGAGGTCCATCAGCAAAGTTATATATTTGGTGGGTCCTGGGAGACCTGAATTCTCTTCTGTGATACTCAGCTTATGAAATATTCTTCCCCTTCAAAATAAGCTTAGCTCCATCCCTTTTGAGATTCCAGAAGGCCCTTAGCTATTTCATCAGTCCTGGGGGTCCCAGGAAACTGGAAATATGCTCAGATGGCTCCATTGTTGAGGTAGCCATTTTTATTCTCTCTTTGTATAGGAGTTTGTATGGGTTTGTTTGTTTTTTATATACTATTTATTTATTAATATAGATTTTTACATTTTTACATATAGTCATTTTTATATTTGTGGGCTTTACTTGTGCATTGCCCAGAATCACTTTTGGTGAGATCAGCTCCTATACAAATTTGATAAATAAATCCTTCCCTGATTTTGGCATCAAGCCTCCTAAAAGATCTGATATGTCACTGACCAGATTTTGAACATGAAGGCATCACTGGTCTTGGACAGCCACGTTTCAGTAATGTATGCCAGATATGCAGATTCATCCACTATCAGGCCATGCATGAAGATGGCCTTACTGCAAACAGACCTTCCATTCACTATCATCACTTTAAGGCCGGATTCTCTAGCAATCTGGCCACTTGACCTTGATATGGAGTCATTAATTTGGAAGTTGAGATTGCCACTATTTTGGAAGACTCCTTTCCCCTGTAACAGCCCAAGTGATGCTCTATGACAAATCTCCTTTGGCCCAATACAATGGCTACATTCAATCCATCTTGACACACACACACACACACACACACACACACACACACACACACACACCATTCTCTATTCCTTACTTCTTCTAGTGCCTTAGCAACCTTTCTTGCTGGAAAAAAATCATTAGTGATTTGATCCTTTTTGAGCAGTGGAGTGGACACCATATTTAGTAAAATAGTCACTATTAGACAAAAAAACCCCAACCCTAAACAACCACACTTGGGAGACTAAAGGCGAGCTCTTTGCCTAATGCCAACATGAGCAAAAAGAAAAGTTTAAGAAGCCAATAAAAATGCTTAGTAAATAATAAAAATGTGTCTGAGTTAAAGAAGGAAGTACTTCTTTATTATTGAGATCCATAACACTTCCAAGAAAATATTTCTCCCTAAACCATTTTTCAGTATCCCATATTGTTTCTCCCCACTGCTTTTCTGGCCAAACAGAAGTTATAAAAACAGTTTCCAATAAAGCTCTTTTATTTCCTCTGCAAAACATTGTTTGGTAGTAAAAAGAGAGAGAAAGAATACTTGGATAAAAACAATTGTCTGGTTGTAGGTTATAAGTTACTGAATTCTTCCTCCAGAAGAAGAAATTTTTCCCTACTTGATGCTTCCATTTTTATGAAAAAGCTTGCCTCAAAACAGCACATTCCATTTTGCAAATGGAAATGGAAAACAAGTTTCAGACTGAGGGAGTTTCTTATCACTTTGTTTAATTCTGAGAAAATTCCAAATAGATCCAAGATGATCTACTTTCTCTTTTGATGATAGAGCTCTCTGAGAAGTAGATGCACTCCGCTATTGCTTCTACTACAGGTAGATATCAGAAAACAGTTAACATCAGTTAACATCAAGACAGCTTCTTGTGTCATGCATTCCTAGCAATGTTGCTTTTTGATCCTTGACTGATATTACATTGTAAGACAGAATTCACCAAACCTTAGAATGTGAGTGGTGTTTAGGCTTGGGGAGACAGATTAATTTTATTCCACTGATGTTTCAAGTCATGTTAAAACACATATATGCAACAACTATGAACTATTTTTCTTTGAATCTGGCCATCTGCCAGTATGATCAGAGATAAAACCCATAAATGTGGATCAGTGCTGTACTTGATAATAATGAGCAGAAGGTTGGTTTTTATATGGGACAGAAAACTGTGTTGGATTATCGTAGAATAATTCTGCTGAAAAACCTTGAGATAATAAGGCCTCAAAGTAAGAGTTCTCAGCTAATGGGATTCCAAACTTGAAACAGGTTCATATCTATATTTTCCTTTTTATTAACGTTTAAAGAAAAATGTTTGGTACTTACTTATTTTAATATTGATGTTTGTTACCTTTAACATTTCAAAGATTTATAACATGTCTTCTTTCTTTTAGGCATTAACAGATTGCTCAGCAATGGAACGTATGAAGCTGCATTTCCTCCTCATGAGGTAGTTTAAGTAGCAGTGCTTTAAGTGTGATGGGCCTGTGCTAAATTTGCTCTAATCTCCTGGAGCCCATCTAACATTTAAAGTTTCTGTTGAGTATTTCTATTTCTCATTTCTGTGAGGCTTCTCTGAGTGTCTTTTTTTTCTGACAGTGATAATATGTCTGATGCTATTGTGCAGCAATTTCTGTAAGGCTTCTCTGAAAGTTATTTCCACACACACACACACACCCCTGACATGTCTGATGCTATTGTGCAGTTTTTCTCTGTATTAGATATTTTTCATTGCCTGGCAATCAGCTCTATCTGATGCTTATTTGCTCAGAAACAAGGCCCAGGGGGATTTATTCTGTACCAATATCCAAAAGGTTTCAGCCTTAAAATATAGAGCTAGTTCCTGTGCTGTTTTGAAACTCTTTCCTTAAAATACAGTAAAGCTATAATTCATAGAAGCTGCCTTATACTAATTTTTCCCCTTGAGAGACCAAATTTTAAATTTCTGGCCCATACATTTATGGCTGACATTTTAGATTCTAAAGAGTTGCCACTGATTCCATTCACTGTGTTAAATCATGACTGCTGTGTGTTTTAGAGAAAGAGAGAGACAGGGTGAGAGAGAGAGAGAGAGATTTAATATGTGTTCTGCAGTCAGAACATAAATATAGTTTTGGTGCAGACAGTTGAATAGAACTCAGCCTGAAGTATACTTTAAGTATATATTACAGAGAAATAGAGGGGAAATTCTTGAAAAGTGTCTTGATGCCTGCGGTGGCGCAGTGGTTAGAGTGCAGTACTGCAGGCTACTTCTGCTGATCACCGGCTGCCAGCAGTTTGGTAGATCAAATCTCACCAGGCTCAAGGTTGACTCAGCCTTCCATCCTTCCGAGGTCGGTAAAATGAGGACCCAGATTGCTGGGGGCAATATGCTCACTCTGTAAACCGCTTAAAGAGGGCTGTAAAACACTGTGAAGCGGTATATAAGTCTAAGTGCTATTGCTATTGCTATGCAGTCCAGTCAAGAAAACATTCCTCAGTGCCCTTACAGGTACTACTTACAGTGCTTGGCTGAAGGCCCACTGCCCATCTTGTCATGACAGTGTGGAAGAAGATTGTCTCAGCAAAACAGAACACTTTGTGCCCTGGTACAAACTAATTCCTTCTTGTAAATCTGAAAATGCACCTGAATTGCAATAAGATTGTTAGATAGTGGGTAGAGATGACAGGAGACAGACTTCCAAAGCAGCTCTTTATTTCAGCTCTTGTATCAGTAACCAGCAAAGAGCAGTCTGACAGCTTGCCCTTTTATAGGGAGCTGTCAGACAGACCAGCCAATAGCGTTTGAGCTTTTTCCCGCTCAAACGCTGGACCTGGTTGGAACCATGTAACACAGTTTAAACAGTTAGAACATAACACCCCTCCCCTCCTGGATGGAGCTGTCCAGCATACGTAATCACGCAGGTAGGCGGGGCGTTTTGGAGCACTACTAGACCTGCGCAATACAGATGGTGGTGAGGCAGCNGGAGCTGTCAGACAGACCAGCCAATAGCGTTTGAGCTTTTTCCCGCTCAAACGCTGGACCTGGTTGGAACCATGTAACACAGTTTAAACAGTTAGAACATAACACCCCTCCCCTCCTGGATGGAGCTGTCCAGCATACGTAATCACGCAGGTAGGCGGGGCGTTTTGGAGCACTACTAGACCTGCGCAATACAGATGGTGGTGAGGCAGC